>WBMZ01002039.1:0-13541 GCA_013400975.1 Atrichornis clamosus
CTCCTCCAGGTACTGGGCCCATGTCCCAGGGTGTGGGTGGAACTTGTTCATCAAGTCAAAGTGGTAGTAGGAGACAGCCACGTCCTTGGCGTTGCGCCCCACATAGATCATCTGCAAGAAGTTTGGTGGCATGTGGGGACTTGCAAGGTTCAAATGGGGCAGGTACCCCCATTTTCTCTTCTGAAACCCTTCAAGTGTGTTCACTCCAGCCTATTACCTTGCAGCGGTTTTCCCAGAAGGATTTGGGCAAGATGTGAGCTGGGATGTGGGTCTTGATGATGCGAGGGGATGGCATGGCCTTCAGCTGGTCCGTGCCTGCAAGGATTTCTCCCAGGAGCAATCCCACTGCAGTGCCCTCCCATATAAAACCAAGCCTGTCCCCATCCAGCACCCTCTGCCACCCACCACCCCCTGCCACCCGCTACCTGCTGGCAACTTCCCAGGGGCAGCAAACTCCATCATGGGCACCCGGTTCACAATGTCATCCTGCTTGCATTTTTCGGGGTCACCACCTTTCAGGACCATGTCCACAATCTCACTGACCCAAGTGGTGCCTGGCGGGGAGAGGTTGGGTGTCCGGTTGATGCCATTCCCACCAGAGCCCCATTTCAGACACCAGAGGGTCACTGTCTACCAGTGCTGCCTTTTGGCTTCCCCCCCGGTCCCAGGCCAACCATCTGCAGGTTGGTACCTCCCTTCCTAAGCGTGGCCCCTCTCTGGTGCCTGGGGATGCTCACCAGACTTGGGGAAGGTGACCACCACGATGTCCTCAGGGCGGCTCCGGAAGCTGTCAATCCGCTCCCAGTTGTGGGCGAAGGCATTGACCATGGGGATGCCGTGCACTGTGAGCCAGGGCTGACGCAGGTAGGGGTCTGGATCGGCCATCCTGCTGGGGACAGGGACACGTGGCAGGGCTGGCTGGCAGCAAGGAGCATCATAGGACCACCTCTTTCCCTGGGGCTCCCAAAATCCCTGCTGAACCCAGACATCCTGGTCACAGGAAGGAAACCATCCCCTGCTTGCTGGGATTGCAGGAGCTGGCACCTGCTTTCCATGGGGACTTTGGGGACCAGGTGGCGGTGCAGTGAGAGTGTGGAGGGTCTTGGCCAGCTCTAGGGGCTCAGGTCAGCACAGGTAGTGGGCAGCTGCCTACACCAAGCCAGCAGCACTGTTCCTGGGTGTAAAAGCTCACAGACCTTTCCTGGCTGGGGTTTCAGGCTGCTCTCTCTTTGCTTTTTCCTCCCCATCTCTCCCTTGTACAGCAGCACGGTGAAGCCTTGCTTTTGGGGGCCTGAGTGAGGATTTGAAGGAGACAGGAATAGGGAGCAGGGCTCACAGGAGTCTGTCCCCAGGAAAGCTTTTCACCCACCAGCTGGGATGGAAATGCTGGACATGCCAGCTGCAAAACCCCCATGCTGTGATTTTCAGAGAGAAGGTTGGTGTCTTGCTTCCACCTCCCAGGGGCTGCTGGCACCGGGAGCGGGGCAGAGCTCTGAGCCCCCACCGTGCTGCCTGGGGGCCGCAATGCTGTCACAAGCCCCCGCAGGGACAGCGCTCAGTGGGCAGTGCTTGTCCCCGCCACAGGCCCCTCAGTGAGCCCCTAGCTCCCCATGGANCCCATGGAAGCTTCATGTCTTGCTCCCATCTCCCAGGGGCTTGCGGGGACACCGAGACCCTCTGAGAGCCCATACCTCCCCACGCAGGCCCTCCGCTTCCGAGGTCAGGGCACCCCGAAATGACCGTGGCCAGAGCCCCCCCATTACCTGTCTCTTTGCCGGGTGCTCTGGCAGGGAGGAGGCAAAGCTTTGCTCGCCGCTTACGGGGCGGGATTTACTATTTTCCTGCCCCTGCATGGAAGATGGAGGCGCAGGGAGGCGGGGGACGCCGCTGGGGCCGGAGCCTGGAGCGCCCCGGTCCCCGCGTTGCGGTGGGAGGAGCGCAGGGAAGGGGAGAGCGGGGCTGGGGACGGTCCCCAGACGCCTGTGATGAGCTGTGCCGTGCTCAGCACCCGCCGGAACGCACACGGGTGGCGGGAGCGGAAATCACAGCTTCCCCCTCCACCCGCAGACGTCAACACAGGGAGGAAATCCCAACCCGCATCCCGGGGGATTGAACATCACCCAGTCCTGATCCCAGAGTCACCTGCGTGGACGTCCCTAGCTCCTCACACCGACGTGGGGCTTGCGAGCGGGATGTGGGGTCCAGGCTTCGGTCGTACCCCTACTCCACTCAAATACGGGTCCAAAGTTTGCAGGGCTGCAAAGCACAAGTGCTTCTGGGAGAGGTGTTTAAAGGTGCGGCTGGTGAAGAAATGCTCCTCCTTACCCGCTTCCCACAGGAGATCTCTGAGGCGGGAGGGAGTGGGGAGGGCAGGAGAGATGGAAGCTGGGCAGGGGCAGCAGCTCGCCTGTTGGCAACCCTGAGAGAAATGTCCCTGACTTGGCCCCAGGGCTAAGTTCCCAGTGAGGTGGGACACGCCATGGCAGGCGTTCAGGTGTTTTGCGGGCAGGGACGTGCTCTCCCTTCCTGTCCACCTGTCCATATGTCAGCAAAATTGTCTCTGTGTGCAAACATGGCAGGCAAAGCCAGGAGCTGGGGAAGCACAGACATCTCCACTGGCATTTAAGTGAATGTGTGGAAAGGATTTATTCCTGTGTGACAGGTCCCCTCATAGCACTGTTGCTCTTTAGGAATTGGATCCGGGTTGCATCTCTTTGGGGATAGAACAACCCCATGAGGCTGTCTTGCCAAAAAGCTGCAATCTTGGAAACTCAAGAGCAGGCCAGAAATGTGGCATAAATGGGGAACCTGGGGCTCCAACGCACACCTTTACCCCAGTGGGACAGGGACTGGTTTGCTTCAGCCATCCCAGAACAAGGACTCGGTGCAGCCAAGTCGGAGGATGCAGGGTATGCTCCCCAACCAGCAAGGACAGGGATGTTGCCAAGCCTGGCCATATTCCAGAAGGGAGCTGTTTCCCATGACCTTTGTTCCACAGACCTTGGACTGCCAAGTTCCAGCTGGGCCAGGGAGCCTGGGGAGAGCCTCACCACCGCCCACTCTGTCAAGAAACTTGTCACAACCTGGAGGCACGAAAGCTCCTGTGCACGCAAGAGCTGCGGCAGCACTGGACTCACTGGTGCTTCGGGGATTTTCCACTCTTCACCGATCTCTGCTCCATCCAGGCACCTTGGAAGGCTGGGGTCGGGGCAGCCCAAGTTGACAGGGGCCAGTGGTGGTTTTTGGGAAGATGCCCACTCCTGGTGATGCCTGACCATCAACAGTTAAAAATCCACTTTGTGTGCCCACCCTCTCTCCTGCTGACCATGAAGGTGCTCCTGGACATTGCCTGGAATTTGGGGGGTTCAGCCCCTCCCCTCCCTTTCCCTGCAGGCAATGAGTCAACCTCCATTTATCACAATTTATTGCAGGGGGAAAAGTGGAATTAGTGCAAGAATCTCCATCTGGATCCACCTTCCTCACTGGGGGAGCAAGGAGAAGCAAAGACCTCCTGGGAAGGGGAATGAGCCTCTCACACTTCCATCTGGAAGTGGAGGTCAGAGCCCGCCATGTGCTCCTGGTAGTGCTGGTCAAAGCGCTCATTCTGGGCCACAGTGAAGTGATTCTTCCAGTCTCCAGAGATCCCTAGGGGCAAGAAAATAAGTGGGGTAAATCCTGACACACACCGAATATTTGCAGACACAGATGGGGGCTGAAATACAATCCAGGGATATCCCTCCCAAATCCTCTACCACTGGCTGAACACCACCTTTCCGGAGGAAGGGGGAGAGGCTGTGGTCCATTAGGGTGGGGAGCATGGTCTCATAGTTGGCAGCAGGGTTCTTCTTCATCTCTTGGAAGGAGGTGTGGTGGAGGATCCTCTCCACTGTTCCCTCTGTCAATTCCTTGTCCAGGAACTGCAGGATCTTCTGCACCTCCCGCCGTGGGTCCTGAAGGGTGGTTGACATGAGGAGGCTGCCAAAAAAGCTGAGGGGCAATCAGAGCTCCTTCCTCTCCATCCCACCCTCACCTTCTTCATGTCCTCATAGAAGAGGTAGAGGATCTTCTTCTCCTGCTTCTTCTCCCACCAGCCCCTCACGTGGTCATACCAGGACCCATAGGGCACTGTGGGACATGGTCAAGGGATTAGCAGAACAGCGGGGCAGCAGGGCATGTCCTTCCCAACAGCATTTCAGGGTGGACATCCTGTGGCTCAACCCCAACCTTTGCCAGCCATGAAGTTCTCCAAGAACTCAGCCTGCGTGCCAGGGTCAGGGTGTATCTTGGCCATCTGGTGGAAGTAGTAGTAGGAGATGACAACATCCTTGGCATTGCGGGCCATGTAGATAACCTGGAGACAGCCAAGGTTGAGAGATACAGAGTGGTGCCTCCTACCTGCCAACGCAGATGGGAAGAGAGGCTGGGGGCACCTGCAGTGTTACCTTGCAGTCCTTCTCCCAGAAGGAGGTTGGGAGGAGCTGGACCGGGAGATGGGTCTTTACCAGCCGTGGGGATGGGGTGTTCTCCAGTTGCTCAACGCCTGTGGTACAGAGAACTTAGAGGTGTGAGCCCCAGCACCCTCACCCCTACCCTGGCTCTGTTCCCTCTCCACTCAAGCCAGGCAGTCAGGCTGGGGAAGCTCACCACTCGGACACTTGGGGACCTTCAGTTCCAGGAAGGGCACACGGTTGTAGATGGCATCCCGTCGGCACTTCTCCACATCGCCGTCGTGGTAGATCATGTCCATGATCTCGCTCAGCCATGTTGTGCCTGCAGCACAGGGACAGCATTGCAAAGGCTGGTGTCACCCCATCCCCCCTGCACCCTTCCTCAGGAGCACTCACCCGATTTGGGGTAGGTAGAGATGAGCAGGTCATCTGGACGGGCTTGGAAAGCCTTCACCTGTGGCCAGCCTTCAATGAAGCTCTTGAAGAGGGGGATGCCATGGAGGCTGCCCAGCTCCTGCCTGACTGCATCTTCCTGATCCATGGCTGTTGGCAGGCTCACACAGCACTGGCTGTTTTCCCTGATGGCAGCCTCCACAACCTCCGGACCTGCTGGATCCTGTGGCAGGACTGTGCCCAGGGCAGTGCCCCATCAGGCAAAGTCTTGCCCGGATCACATGCTGCAGAGGTGTGGCCAGCACCACAGGGGCACGCACTGATCCCTGGCAGGATGCCACCTTGATAAACATGGATGCTGGCCATGCACTAAGTCAAAGCCATGAGGGGTCGGGAATGGAGCCCAACATCACCTCTCATCCCACCTGTCTGAACTTCTCCCACAGCTATAGCCCCTTTAATGGGTGCCATGGAGTTTTGGAGGAGCTCTGTCACCCAGGGCCCCTGTCTCTGGTACAGAATCACAGAATCACAGAATTAACTCGGCTGGAAAAGACCTCTGCGATCATCGAATCCAACCTATGACCTACCACCTCCTCATCAACTAAATGATGTCACTGAGTGCCACGTCCAGTCTGTTTTTAAACACGTCCAGGGTTGGTAACTCCACCACCTCCCTGGGCAGACAATTCCAGTGCCCAATCACTCTTTCAGTGAGGAATTTTTTTCTGATGTACCTATCAGGATTCCATGTGCTCTGGTGCCCAGGAGCCCTGGCACCTCCACCCTCCCACCACGCCCAAGCTGTAATGGTTAACGAAAGCCGGCGCAGCTACGGAGCATGGAGGATATGTAGCAGGTTCAAAGTGCCAACAGCCAGGGTGGGGGGTGGTTTTGGGGTGGGCTCTGCCTCCCTCCCCTTCCCTTGCTCCACGAGCACTGTGTTGCCCTGCAGTGTCCCTGCTTGTCCTGGCTGGGGACCAGACCAGTTGGGGCCTGGCTGAGGGTGCTGCAAGCAGGGGTTGCCCCCTCCCTGCCCTCCGGGATGCTCCTTTGGTGCCTCTTTAGGAAAGGGCTGAATAAGCTCAACTTCCCCATCTTGGATGACGTGATCCAGCGGGTTGGAGCAGGTGCTGCTCCTCCTGCAGGAGATCAAGGAGAAGCAGAAGCAAAGTGGTGCCTGGCCCAAGCCAGGTCAGTGGGGTCCCTGGGAAAGAGGGCACCAGTGCAGGATTGAGCATCTGGAACATTTGCAGAAATACAATCTCAACTCTTTTCGTATCCAATGAAGGAGTTGGAAGGCAGCAGACTTACACGGGATGGAAACATACAGGGTGATCCCAATGGTAGAGAACCAGGGAAAGATGATTCTTTATCTCCTTCAACTCCCCTTGAATCTACTAGACCTCAGGGTGGAGCAGAAAATCACATAAAAACTACCTCATTTGATCCAATTCAGGTGACTGATTTGTAAGAGAATTCTGGTCATAAACCAGGTGATATTGAAATCCAGCAACTGCAATCCTATCAGTGCATACACAATAATGGCCCATACATTCAGATTCCAGTTGGGTCTTGTCAACATTAATTGCTAACACCATTGAAACACTCCAAGATAATGGCTCTTTGGCTCTTGGTTGTATTCAAGCCCAACTGTGGGTGCAATATATGACAGCTGCTATCATATGGGAACGTGAAGATGATAACTTGCCTGCTGAGATTAGGAAGATAATTTGGGATAATGCCACTGAGTTTGAAAGAAACTTGCAGTTCTGGTGGTGTTTGGTCATCTTTACCTATAATCCCAACAATGATATAATCACTGCCTTTGTGCTAACAGTGCTTAATGCTAAGGTGTAAGAAATATATCCCATCACTGCTTTAGGATTAATTTATAATGGAACTGTACTGTGCCCCATGGAACACAGGGCATGGGTCTATGAAGGAGGGAACAAATGGCAAACTACAGATGTTGATGCATGCATTGTGCAGGAACAACCACGGTTTATCTGTGAGGGAAATACACTAAAGGCTCAAGACATTTGTCTTGATACTGAGCAAAATATGTCATTTGGAAATAAAATCAGACCATATCCCAGAAACCATGCACGCGTATGTAGGCAAGGGATGTGTTTGCATAAGAATGCCTTGTGACCATGTAATTATAGATAATTGGGTAGTAACAACTAAAAATCATTTTAACATTTGAGTTTGTAATTTGTTCAAATCAAGGGCTGTGATTTTAGTTATTCAGTTCCAGTTACCTCTTACCTATTGCTGAAATCTAAGTACACCTCCATCCCAGCCTTACAGCCTGTTCCCGTTGGTATGAACTTCACACTGCTAAAGAAGCTGCTACAACATGAGAACCTGAGGTAACTGTTGAAGCAAGCACTAGACAATGTAAAAACCACTTTGATTACTGTTCATCACGATGTGGAAGGAGTCCACTGAGTGATGGAATGGGTGAAGAAAGATGGGGAACACCGTTGGTTGGACATTTTATTTGGATGGTCACCAACAACAGCAACAGGTATTTTTAACAAAATGTTGCACTCTGTGGTTGTTCTTTTAATATTAACCTGCTTTTCATTTCAGTAAACAGATTGTACATTAAGGTGTGCAGAATGATAGGGAGATTACCCCAAAGTTTAGAGACAGCTTATTGAATGCACTTGCCTCTCCCTCCCTCTCCATCCTTTTCCCTTTTCAAGGGATCACCAAGTCCATACTGATGGCAGAGCTATGGGGTGCTGTAAAAGTCCAGAAGAAAAGTGGTTAATGTGTATGTCTCATAAAAAGGTACCCCCACCAAGCCCAGGCATTGCCCCCAGGACTCTGGACATCCCATCAGATGGATTGATGCTAGAACCAGGACTGGTGATCTCTTTTTGTCTTTTCTTTCTTTCTCTCTTTTTAGTTCATCTCTTCTTTTCTCTCTTCCTTTTCATCTTAACCCTTTATCCAAACCCAACTGCCATGTGCTTGTATAGTATGTCAGGGACTAACATACCAATTTCCATACCAAGTGCGTAATTTACTAATAAAGCTTTGTGGGTTTTTTGTGGACCCTGTGACTTTTGTCATTCCTTTTGAGCACAAGCATCTAGAAATCTTGGGTGTTCCCTTCCCCTTAAGGGTGGGACACCATCTTTTAGGTGTCAGGAACAAGATGCCATGGTTGAAGGGGACCAATTCAGAATACCACTCTACCCATGAGTTCCAAGCAGAGTCCTGGGAAGTCATCTATTGGCTGTTAATAGCCAGGAGGGATCTAAGCAGTTGCAAGCCAAGACTGTCTAGGGTATGTTGGTGTTTGACTGCTCCCTCATTTTGGAAAAGTTGAGAGAATATAATGCCTGTCCAACTCCCCTGGACCCGGAATGGACACATGGAAATTGGTATAGCCCTGAGGAAGTGGTTCAATGCACAAATGCGGTGTTAAGTGAACAAAGAGCACAAAAGGGGAAAGGTAAAGCAGTTTTATGTGCAACTTTTGGAACATCTTTAATCGCTGCCCAAACAGGCAAAGAGAGAAATGATTGGATTTCAGCATGATCTGGTAAAAGGGTGCTCCATTCCCCTTAAGGATGGGATGCCACAGCGGGCTCCATTGCCCCCATATCTCTGGCACATGGTGAGATCCCCCATCACAGCCAGAGCCCATCTTGGCTGAAGCCCAGCGCCCAGTACCACTCTGCAGGTGTTCCAGCTTTACCGGTGCAGTTACGAGAGGAAGCACTTTGGGGTCCGGCCCCGTGACAGTCCCTCTGCAGGGCCAGGCAGTGCCCAGCCTGTTCCTGGCACGCTGCTGAAGAGCTGTGCACGCCAGGTCCTGGCTCCCTGGATTTCCTAGCACCCAGAAACTGCTAGGGTAGGACCCTGCTCCCCGCTGTGCCCTGCAGAGCTGGGTAGGTGGGTGCCAGCTCCTGTCACCTCCCAGGGTATCGCACAGGCCCCCTGGCCCCAAGCAGCATGATGTGGGGACAACCACTCCGCCGTGCCAGGCACACGGCTACATCTGGCCCTGCTGCCTGTTTATTTAATCCCCCACCCAGAGACCCCAATGCATCGGGGCTGGTTGCACGTCCCTGGTTGGCCGGTGTTCCCTGGAGAGGTTCCTTCCCATAGCAGAGGGCTTCTGCACTGCCCACAGCCACGTCCCCCCTGCCTGCCCCACAGTGCCCAGCTGGGGTAACCACAACCTGGCGTTCCTCTCTTAGCGTCCATTCATGGCCATGTGGAGCAGTGCAGGAATGTGGTGAAAGAAAACAACGTAGGAACATGGCACTGTCCCATCTCTGGATGGATTTATGGGGATGGCTATTAACTCTCCTGCAATGGCATCAGGGGATAAATGGATTAAACTCCTGCTCTTTCCTGGCTCATTGCTCTTTATTCCTGAACCACTTTTCTCATTGATCCCACTGGGGCTTGGTGACTATCTCAAATCTCTCATTTCTCATTCCCAAAAATTATCCAGAGGCGGTGGGCAGGAATGTCATCTGTAGCTCAGCGAGATGCTTTGGTGCCCAGCTCCCGGTCCATCGCCTGGAGGAAACGTTCGTTGAGAAAAAGCATCTGCCCATGGGGCAGGAGACGATCCAGGAGGCCATCGGCAGCATCAGGACGGAGCAGGACATCAGCACCGGGGCCGAGAAGGCGCAGGGAGAGGAGCAGGCGGGGAGCCAGGCGCCGCAGGGTGATTTCGGCCAACGAGAGATTCTCTTGGGGTTCACAAACCATAGCGAAGGCGAGGGCCAGCACTGATAACCAGACTACCGTCACCCGGTCAGGGAACGGGTCTCCCGGGGGCATCTGAAAAAGACCCCCCGGGGCATCTTGGAGTGATATCGGCTCATCAGGTAGCTGGGGGAGTTGAGGGGAGGATGGGCGCCCCAAGGATGACTGAAGCAGTTGGCACTGGGAGGCCACTTGCCTGGAAGAGAAAGGGGAGACACTCGTGTTAAGGAGCCCTGCCTAATCCAGGGACAGTGACCCCCTGTACTGGGGGAACAGGGTCCCAGGAGTTCTGCTGAGTCCTGCATCTCCATAAAGGGCAGATCCCATGAATGGGAGGGTGATGGTTCTGGGGTTCCCACTGAGCCCTTTCCCCCTCAGAAGGGGCTGCCACAGTTCTGGGGGTCCCACCGAGCCCAGGCTACCCTCAGGAAGGAAAGGTGTCCCACAATAAAGAAGTGTCCCAGGCCTGGGAGGCCGGCAAAGCCCAGGAGCCCTCCCATCAAAAGAAGGCAGTATCACGGCTATGGGGATCCCACAGAGATGCATGGAGTGTCACAAGTCCAGGGGTTTCAGAGGACGGAGGGGGTCATGGTGCCAGCTGTCCCACCGAGCACAGCATTCCCGAGAGTGGGGATCCCATGGATGGGTTGTCATCATTCCGGGGGATGGGGGGCACACAGTGCCGAGTATCCCACCGAGCACAGCATCCCCAGGAAGGGGGTTCCCGAGAAGGCCGATGTCCCGGGTACCTGGCCACGACCAGCAGCTGTTCCTTGCGGCGAAGGCGCTGCCGAGGCCCCCCGGAGGCGGTCTCAGGGGGGGTCCCGAAGGCGCGCGCGTACAGCACGCGACAGGGGGCGTGGCCGGCGGGCCCGCCCGGCGCCAGCAGCACGAATGCCCGGACCATGGCCGCGACCCGGGCCCAGGCCAGTGCCGAGCCTCAGCCTCGCGCCCCCGCCCCAACCCCGCGGCGGAAGAGGCGGCGGTGGTTCGGGAAGGGGTGGCCCTCGATGAGCGGCGGGAAGGGCGGGGCCGCGCGGACGTGCAGACGGCGGCCACGATTGGCCGAAGCTCGGGGGCAGCGAGAGCTGATTGGCGGGTAAAGGCCGGTGGGCGGGGCAAGGACGGAAATACGGCACGGCGAAGGCGTCTCCTGCGCCGCGCTGTCCCGCCTGAGGGTCCCGCCGGCGACCCCTCCGTGTCCGTCCCTGCCTCTGCCCCTGCCCTGCGGTGCTCCCTTGGGTGCGGCCACGCTACCCCGGCACCGCAAGCTGCCGGCATCGGGAGCGGGGCAGAGCTCTGAGCCCCCACCGTGCTGCCTGGGGGCCGCAATGCTGTCACAAGCCCCCGCAGGGACAGCGCTCAGTGGGCAGTGCTTGTCCCCGCCACAGGCCCCCTGCCCCTCAGTGAGCCCCTAGCTCCCCATGGAAGCTTCATGTCTTGCTCCCATCTCCCAGGGGCTTGCGGGGACACCGAGACCCTCTGAGAGCCCATACCTCCCCACGCAGGCCCTCCGCTTCCGAGGTCAGGGCACCCCGAAATGACCGTGGCCAGAGCCCCCCCATTACCTGTCTCTTTGCCGGGTGCTCTGGCAGGGAGGAGGCAAAGCTTTGCTCGCCGCTTACGGGGCGGGATTTACTATTTTCCTGCCCCTGCATGGAACATGGAGGCACAAGGAGGCGGGGGACAGAAATCAGAGCTTCCCCCTCCACCCGCAGACGTCAACACAGGGAGGAAATCCCAACCCACATCCCGGGGGATTGAACATCACCCAGTCCTGATCCCAGAGTCACCTGCGTGGACGTTCCCAGCTCCTCACACCGTTGAGGAACCGCAGATGTGCCACCCAGATAACCACACTGCCATCACCTGGTTAGGGAATGGGTCTCTGGGGGACATCTGGAAAAGACTCCCTAGGGCATCTTGGAGTGACATTGGCTCATCAGGTAGCTGGGGGAATTGAGGGGAGGATGGGCGCCCCAAGGATGACTGAAGCAGTTGGCACTGAGAGGCCACTTGACTGGAAGAGAAAGGGGGGACACGTGTTAAGGATGCCTGCCTCGTCCAGGGATAGAGTGACCCCCCTATTGTGGGGACAGAGTCCCAGGAGTCCTGCCAAGCCCAGCATCCCTGGGAGCTGCCGGCACGGGGTGTGGGGCAGAGCTCTGAACCCCCACCGTGCTGCCTGCATGGGATCCATGCCAGCCCCTGTCCCCATGGCTCTACGCTGCTGCTATGCCCCCATGCAGGGACAGCGCTCAGTGGGCCAGTGCTTGCCCTGCCAGAGTCCCCCTGTCTTTTGGTGAGCCTGCAGGCCCCCAGGGAAGCTCCCATCACCCCAGCCCTCTCTCCTGTCAGCCGTTCTCCCTTTTTCCAAGACCCCACACCCATCCAGCCCAGCTCAGCCTCCCGACGCAGTCCCAGATCGGGGGCATCCCCCTGCTGCTGTGGCCTTGTGGTGGAGTCACTGGTCAGGAGCCAGGGTTGTTCTCCCTCCTGAAGGAGTTATAATAACAGTGTGTAAAAAACACTTCCCACCCTCCCCAACTCACAGTGCCCAACCCCTGGCCCCGGGTTTGGGGTGAGGCCCCTCCTGTCCCCCAACATAAACGACAGCTGGCTTAGAGCAGGACAAACTACTTTAAATAAGATGAGGGGGAGGGGCTGGATGTGCCCATCCCGGTCACTCAAAGTGGGGGCACAGCACAGTTTTGGGGGGAAAGGCCAGGATTTTAATGTGGGGAGAGGAAAGTGCATGTCTCTGGGTATGAGGTGGACTTGGCTGGGAGGAGACATGGGGGTGAATGCCGCTTGGGGTGGCTCAAGGGTGGCATGGCCAGGGCTAGCATGGAAAGGTGCTTGTCTGGTGTGGGGCATATGGAGCAGTGCATGGCTGGCACAGGGCACTTGGAGGGGGCCATGACTAGAGGGGGCATGGAGAGGGACATGGCTGGGTAGAGACATAGCGGGGGAGGCTCTTCCATGAGACCTTTCCAGCCATAGAAAAGTTGTTTTCTGCCTCCAGTGGCTTCAACGGCAAAGCTGGTTTTTGACAAATTCTTTACAGTTATTCGTGGGTTGGGGATGGGAGGAGGTGAGGGTCTTGCTGCCATGTACAGTGTGTGTGGGGACACCATATCCCAGCTATGTTGTCCATATTCAAACTATGGTGTCCCTATCCCAGCTACGGTGTCCATTCCAGCCATGGTGTCTCTCCAATTGTCCCTCTGGTGCTGCCCCCCAGGAGGGGATGGCCAGCCTTAGCCTCCTGCAACCTTGCTGCACATAGCCCAGAGTAGCACCTCGGCCTCAGCTTCAGACCGGGTGCACCGGGAGCCGCAGCCCCCTGCCATGTTGTGTTCTACCACAGGACCCTCTTGGGATGCTCCGGCCTGCACCTTCTCAGAGCAGAGACCCCTCTTTGCTCCAAGTCCTCCTTGCTGGCAGATGCCAGGATGTCCCCCTGCCTTCCCCACTGCATGTGGCCGCCCTTGACCTGAACGTGTCCTCCCTAGAACCTCCTCCTTGTCCAGGGACACCCTTGCTGGTCTCAGCATCTACACACACACACACACACACACACACACACACACGCCTTCATAGCGTGAGACCCCTCCCTCACCACGCTCCCTCATTGCTCACAGACTCCCTCAGCCTTGTCCTGCACTCCCTACGCCATCCCCCCGCTCAAAGCCCCCCAGAACCCCATTGCTCAGAGCACCCCCCCCGCCTCTCGCGCTCCCGCTCAGGTCACTGGCCGGAGACAGCCAGGTGGAGCCTTATTATCGGCAGGGATCTGGGCCACGCCTGAGGCTGCGGCGGGAGCGCGATGGGTGCGGGCAGGGGGATGCCGGTGGGTCGCTCCCGGACGCCGCGAGGGCGTCACCGGTGCCGGTGCCGGGGGCTGCAGTGCCGCGCCGCGTCCGCCAGACGGCGCCACGTGCGGGGCAGGCGCGC
>WBMZ01002040.1:0-297381 GCA_013400975.1 Atrichornis clamosus
CGCGGCCCCGCCGCCCCCTCAGCCTCCGCCCGGCCCGACCCTGCGCGCACAGGGAGCCCGGCGGACGCGGTAAGTGGGCGCTGCCCCCTCAGCCGGCGGCGTCTCCTCAGGTTCCCCTCTCTATGTTTCTCTTCGTCCGTCCCTTGCGCTGAGCCGCCCTCACGGCGCTCCCGCTCTGTGTCCCGCCTGTGCCGCGGTTCGGTGGCGGAGCGGTCGCGGCTGTGCAGCCCCTCTGGCCGGGCAGCTCCAGGGAGCCCCGGGGCCGGCGGCGGGTCCCTCCCGCAGGGCTATCGGGGGGACGTGGACCCTCGGCCGCCTGACGGTGTCTGCGCTGGCTCTGCGTGTGCGCGCTGCCCGCAGCAGCCAGCCGGGGGAAGAGGCAGCTCCCCGCAGCACCCCCGCCGTGAGCAGCTGTCCTTTATCCCCGAGCAGGTCCCACTGGGGCTAGGGAATGCAGCAGTTCCACAAGTGCCCTGATTGGTGTTACACGCTACTCGGTCTGGGGCTGTTTCTGTCCAAGGCCGTCGAGGACAGTTGGTCCCGGGTTCACGCTCAGCCTGCTGATGCCATTCAGCAAATGCTGTGCAACTTCATCGTGGTTATCCGTGAGTTCCTTCATGCCTTTTCCCTCAAACAGCTTCACTCGGGTTTCTTTACACCTACTCCTCTGGCCATCCGGGGGTCCTGGAGCAACACAGCACCGCTGGGGTGGGGGGAACTGGTTTGGCCTGGCCTGCATCCTTTTAAAGGACGGTCAAGAAGGCAGATGTGCATTAGAGGGTGAAAATGTGTGGTAATTGCTCTTGCTTTGGCTGATCAGGCACCAACTGCAAAAGGAGCAAAATCACAGTGCTCACCTGCTTAATGCGTGAGGGGAGAGCTCAACTCTGACCCTTTTCTGAAACATTAGTAGGTTTTAGACTTTCCTAGGGCTTTCATTTGCTTGTGCAAGAAGTGTAGATCGCAGAGGTGAGCTCTCCCTTGACTGTGGGGCAGCGATGTATCTGTTATCTGCAGCAGTAATCCCTGAAGGCGCCTCGGGGACGGGGAGCAGGGCTCAGCCCATGCCATGCCAGCGTGCCTGGCATTGCGGGCTTCCCCTGCGCGCTGAGTGTCCAGGCTGTGTTCTCACCCAGCTCATCGCTCAGGCACGCCGGGCTTTGGGATCCCTGGCCTGGCTGGCGGCTGGCGAGCTGTAATTAGCTGCAGCGCCAACGTGGTTGGTACGTGTGCTTGAAGCGGAGGCTTGGAAATACAGTCTTGGATCATTCTCCACACATGTAATTACTGCAGGGTAAATTTGGGAGGTCAGAAAGGGATCCCTTGAGAGTTAGTGGCAGGAGCAGTGATTCTATAAAGGGACTGAATTGCTCAGACGTTGGGTGTGTTTTATGTCCATTATAGACACATAGGTAGTAATGGCTGCCTCCATTTTCTGACAAAATTTTTAGGCTACTTTTGTTTTCTGACGGGAAAATATCTCAGTGAAAATAAGGGTTTGCTGAAATTAATAGAACTTTTAACTGTGCTGCACTTACTTGAAAGCAGAGGGTAAAACTCATTTGGGTTGTTCGGGTTTTTTTGTTGTTGGAATCGCTTAGTCTTTTCTGGGATAAAAGAAAAGAGAAAGAAAGGTGGAAAAAGGAGTGAAAGTAGAAGAAGGGTGAAAGAAGAAAGCATTTTAATGCTTATAAAAATCTGTTTAGTTTTATCATAAAACACCAAAACTGGAAGGCAATATAACTTTAATTTGTTTAGTGGGTTTGGGGTTTTTTTGGTTTTTGGAGTTTTTTTTTCCAAATCATTAATTTAAAACAGTCTGAGTTTGATTCTAAATTGATTTGGGTCATTTTTCAGTATTATGAAACAGCTTATAAGGGAAGTTGTTACTTTGGTCTGTTCTAATGGGTTTTGGATTTTGGTTTAGTATAATTAATGTTTTGTAACATAAAAGCATGCCACAGGGGATGCTTCTGAGTTTGGCAAAGGGTTTAGTGATTCAGCTCATGTCAGGTGTACTTGAGAAAGTAAGATTATTCATCTGTTACCTCAGTCACTTGAAACTGGTTTCCTTAAGGTAGAAAACACTGTAAGGAAAAAAAAAAAAAGCAGGCTGTTGGCAAAGGAAATGCTCCAACAGTTTTGTTCTCACCTCTGTTTTCTGTATTCTGCTCCCGTTCAGTGGTGGGTGGACATTTATCTTGAGTTTGACTTGTACAGACCAGTCACTGATCGTCACATAATTTGGTAATGACAGGCTAAGAACTTACCTGTGCAGGGAAAACTTCATTAAAGGAGAGAAATGGAACTTTCCTCTGCTCCTCTTAAGGTGGGTTCTGCCACTCTCTGTAGAAGAGTGGATTTCTGTAGATTGATGTCCTGTACACACAGCACAAGCTGCACTTAAAAGGCACTTCTGTACTGCCATGAGAATGTCCATATCCAGGGTTTGTACTGATGTAAAGTTATGTGTTTAAATGTATGCCTTAGATCACAATGGGAAACTGGGATTTCTTAGGGTAAATATGATCCTATTTTATGGTAGGGCAGAGTTTAGGAATGTGAGGAGATTAGGCAAGACATGCTTCTAGAGCCTGAAACTGCCATCTCAGAGGCTTGTACTCTATTTCTGGTTTGGCTACAGCTTTGTTACATGTCTGTAGGGGAATCATTTGCACAGGGTAGGCAATGCTTTCCTGCCCTGTGGTGTTTGGTCTGGGTGAAGGAGACCTGGATACAGCAGTAAGAGGTTAAGTGTTTTATTCTTATAGTAAACATACACTGTGGAGCATCATTGTGGAAATTCAGTAATACAAAAGCCGAGTAGAAGCTGGCCTTTGTATGAAAATGCTCACTGTGAGGATGGTTGAGGAAGAGACATGGCATGTTCTATGAAAAGATACAGAAGTTTGTCTGCTCTGCAGAGCTTGCCTTGGTGCAATTAAGCTCTGGTCTGATTCAAAACTCAGTGAAGCAGGTAACCTCATCGTCCTGGTTTCTATGAATTCTGGTGCAGATCCTAAGTGATTGGAATGGTCCTGACTCGTTGGATCACGATGTGGTTTGAGCTCATGCCCCTGAAGTGTTAGCATAAGGTATGTATCAGGGAAAAAAGTTGATTGTTGCTCTTTCCTCAGATCCTGAATGTGCAACTTCCTTGTCTGAGTCAAAGATGACTGCCCATCTTTGATCCAGTCTGCTTTCACTGACCACCATAAGAAAAATCACAATCTGACTAGAGAAAAAAAATCAGGGCTCTCATTCCTCCTCTTATGTACTTGTGTTCTGTACTTACAAATGGAGCTCAACAAAAACTTGTAGATTAAAAAAATCTTTGGAAGTGAAATCTCCTTAGTTTCCTAAGATCAGTGTATAATATCTAAGAAGGGTTATATTCATACTTGTGAATGGTATTTTTATTTCAGATGAATTTTAAGTGTGTGAAGGTTATCTTTGTTGATTTATCTCTCTTATGCTGTGTATTTGCTGATGAGAAATGTTTTGGGTCATCAACTGTATGATCTATTTTGGGCATCTGCTAACTGTGACTGTTGGGTGAAAGCCAGTGAGAGATATCTGTGGAAGGCAGGATAGGATGGCATGAAGTGATAGATGTGGGAAACACCAGCACATCAGGGATATGGCTGGGGGTCTCAACACTTTGCCACAGTTTTGTCTTCAGCCTTCAAAAGCAAGGCTCTAGGTTTGAATGGTTCCTTCATGGTGACATTATGCTTACTGGTTTGACCTTCACAGAAATGGGTGTAAGTTAAAGGATCAGTCGAAGGAATAAGAATTTTCTGGCTAATTTTGAGATATTTTGCATGGATTCTGTGCACCTGCAGAATTAGGTATGTTTTTTGGAGGATTCTGGGAAATGAGTGAACTTGTCAATCAAACATTAAGTGACTGTGTTCATAGCGGCATTTTGGGTGGGTTCCCCACTCTCAGAGCAATGTTTTTAACTTGCTCTTCTGAATGGCAATGAACTCTCTCTTAAAACAATGACTTTTTAGGTGTGTTTGCATTAACGTTGTTTATAACCATGTACCTTGAATTCTGATAAAGGGAGTAGTCAGCTTGAGGGATTTGCAGTCATTGGGCAAGTCTCAGCAGCATCTCTTAATTACTTGGGCATTTTCCTGTACTTGACTTTTGCATGTGCTCAGAACTTAATTTTGCAATTCAGGGTGAGCAAAAGGCTTGAGGTTTCCAGCAACTGTTGACTTTGTCTTTTGTTTGCTTTTTTGAAGTCTGTGAGGGCTGAACTGTTTTTTCACCAACACTTAAGAAAATTCTGCTTTGAATAATTGCAAACAACATTATATCAACTTAGTAAGGAGCCAACAGCTCAGAGGTGTCCTCATCCTTGTAAATGTGGCAAAAGCATTTACTGACTGTAGTCTCAAGCCCTGAGCAATATTGGTCAGTGATCTTCCTGTGAGATTATGGGAGGTTGCTGGAGGAATACAGTTATTTGCTTACAAAGTGAAGTCAGAGTTGCTTATTTTCATTGAGAAGAAAAATAGACATTTTTGTCCCAGGCCATGAACATGGTTTTGGGAAGGAAATTAATGAGCAGAGTAACAGAAGAGCTCACGTGGCTTCATCTTGAAAAACTGTGAAAATACAGACAAAGCCAGAACAGAAAGTGGAAAAAAGTAACCCACTTTTTAGTGCATCATGCTCACCAATGCAAGTGTTGGTTTCTACAGTGTATTTTAATAGTGTGGTGGTTATCCTATGCTTCAGTGTCACAACCTGTGTGGTTTCTCTCGTTTGCCTTGAGTAGCTGTACAAGAGAGATCATTGGTAAACCATGGTTATACAAGAGGGCAAGGGAGGCACATTTGTCTCCATTGCAGAGTTTTGAAACTGAGGTTTGAGCAGGTTTGTTGATAGAAATGCATCAGCCTCAGAGCCTTTGAGCCTTCCCACATGCAGTGCAGACCTCCAACAAGGCTGCTCTCGAGGGCATGAAAGCTGTGAGGGATGCACTTCCCTTTCCTCCCTAAGGCCAGTGTGTCATGAAATGGTAACTTGTGAGATGTGACAGAAGCAGGTGTGCTTTGCCCATGTGACAGCTGTGTGTCAGTTATGTCACACACACCATGCGTGTTATCCTGGGAGCTGTGCAGGGACACACTCTCCAAAAAGGACAGGATGCAGTTCTGATGTACAACTGAAATACTTCTCATCATCTGACAACAGTGAAGCTGTGGCTGTAAGCACAGTAACCCTTCTGCTTGAAATAAAGCAGGCAAATAACTTTTCTCCTAAGGTGTAAGTTTTGCTAACATCTACTAAAATATATATATGTGGATGTGCTAAGATACTCTTTCTGTTCCTTTGAAGTAATAGACTGAGCATATTTGGGAAGCAATTATGTTGACATGCCACCCATGTGTTAGAAGCCAGTGTTTTATAAAAAGGGTGGGGGCAAACAAAGCAGCCAGTCTTTTTTCTGAGGTGAGTGAATGACAAAAGCTGGGTGCGTTTTGAGGAATTGTTAGATTCTTACAATGTATTTGCTGCTTATGATAAATGCTTTTGTTGAGAAAAATCTTCTATTTACGTGGATTTCAATTGGACAGGAATATTGCCATTGCTCTTTGGTACTTAGTCCTGTTTTGTAATAAGAGTGCAGATCTATCAAAGCAGCTGAATCTTCTTGCAACATTGAATTGAACTTATTTCTAAAGGGTCAAAATAGAGCTTTGTTTGCTTGTGAAATATGCTTTGCAGTGTGCCCCAGTCAGATGTCAATGACTGCTATTTAAAAATAGGGAGGAGTTGTATGGAAATACAGAACCTGGAAGTCCCCAGTGTATCTGAAGCAAGCAGCATCTGGGATTCATAAAGCAAAGCACATTACATCGACAAGTACAGATATGCTGTTGAAGTGTAGAGGTGTGTGAGAATAACTCCATAGCTCAATGTGGTTAGATTTTATTGTGGTGCTAGAGGCCTTACAGCTATTTAACATGTTCTGATCTAAATAGTGGTCATCTGGGCCACTGGGGATAATGCCAGTGTTCATCTATGCAGGGAACATCAAATGTGTCGTAACCTGACTGGCTGACTATTCTGTTCAAATCTATTCTGTCACCATAACTTACATTGCTGTGGAGGTGTATCCCAAGGCATAATGTAATTTCTCATCATCTCATCCAGAAGCAGCCCAGCATAATGCACTCAGAGATGCTCAAATGCACCAATGTGAGGCTTATCTTTCCAGGCCTCACAGAGCTTATCAGCTTAAAAGATTGTGTTCAGGATGTGAATTGCATGGTTGCACAAAGTAATGCGTGCAACAGGTGCTGCTGGTGTTCTTCTCATTTGAAACATTTAGTGTGTGATGGAAGATGTGCTGAAAGCTCTGTAGGTGGAATCACAAGGCCTTTTTAAAACAGCAGTTCAGGTGTCTGTTTGCTGTCCTGCCTGTGTGCTTCAGGAGCACTCCTGACCTAAGAAAAAGGAAGCTCTGCCTCATGGTTTCCCTGGTTTGAGATCTGCCTGCCACCACTTTACGGAGGGAGGCCATAATGCTGATTCTTATGCTGGCTCTCTTTAGTGTAGTGTGGAGGCTTTATTGTCCAGAACTTTGTCAAATTATTAATAAATTGTTTTGCTTTCATCATATTTGTATTCCACTGTATGTTCTGTGCTTCTGGTTTCATGTGTGCTCGGGTACCTCAGTGAGGGCCACAAGTCCCCTTCACTTAAAGGTGCTCACCTCTTTCCAGATTTGAACCCTCACTATTTGGCTGACCCTACTAAATTAATTATTTTGATTGATCAGTGGTAACTTGGACCATGAATGAGCTGCAATGGATCCAAAGTGACTACACCAGCAATGTGTGTTACTGACACTTTGCCTCTTGGAAGATTGTAATGAATGTCATTCTTCATTATTATTCTAGTTGCGTCATCCTTGAGCATCAATGAAAGACCAAGTATGGCTTTCTTCAAGCAACAGGAGGTGGAGGACGTTTATGAAATTGGGGAAGAGCTAGGAAGGTAAGGTTATACTGATGACACCACAGGATTCTAAAAGCTGATATATGCGGGTATTTGCCACTTTCATCTGCACGATAGCCTAAATCAGTTACAGAATACAACAATAGCAGCACATACCTTGACAAAGATTGCACTTTGGATGTTTTTTTGGGTTTTTTTAGATTAAATGTGCTAACTATTTTTCCCATTTCTTTTCTTGCAACTAGGACAACAAAAGGTATGTTTACATTGTCTTTTGTAGGTACGTGTCACCTGTGTCTGTGCTTTAGACTTGAGTTCACCTGCCCATTTTCTGAGCCAGCTGGGAAGCAGGAACCCAGTTGTCATAGACACAGCACTTTCACTTGTCCTGTTGTTTGGGACAGCACTGCACAGCACTGTTGTTTTCAGCTGGCTCCATGCGCTGACATCACATGTTCATATGTGCCTGCAAAATATGGTGCACGTATTCCTGAAAAGCTTTTCCTGTCCAAACCCTTCAGCTGGACTGGTTAATGCCTGTATATAGCTTTTAATATCTAAAGGCTTATCTGCAGGTCTTAATTACAGGTGTAATTACCAACTGTTACCATGCTTAACCATGAGCACCTGCTTAAAAACTGCTGGGTTTGTGAGCTGGATGACACAGGGCTCCCCCAGTCACTGAGCAACATAGAGTGCTCTGGGTGAGGATAGCTGGTTTCTATTCAGTGCCCAACCCTCTAATGTTTTTCTTTTTAATATGCAAATAGCTAAATTAGGGCTATACACATGCTGACTTCTTTCCCAATGTCTGGCAGTTGGTTTTGATAAACGATTGTGTATGTGCAATTACCCTTTTTCAAGGGCCAATAATTTAGTTCCATTAAAACACTTCAGTTGAAGCTGTGTCCCTGCCAAATCTTATTTTTTCACTCTCAGCTATTTCATCTTTAGAGTTATTGAGATGACTTCTTTTAAGGGGAGATGGCTTGGGTTTTGTTTGTTTATCTGTTTTCCATTCCCTTCCCTCTCAGGAAGGCCTCAACTATTAAATTTTCTGTAACTGCTTACTTTTAAGCGTTGACTAATGCTGAGAGTATCAGTCTGACAGTGAAAACCCGACAAGAGTGAGCAGTAAAGAAATTCAGTGTGTGCATGCGGGGTGTAAAAGGTGTATTTTTTAACCTAGGAGGCCTTACTATGCTCTGGGACAACCAAACTGCTAAAATGAGGAACTGGAGACTGAGCAGCTTATTTTTACTTTGGTTTCTGAATTGGATTTGGGAATCTTTTGAGGTGATGACCATCACTCTCCAAGCTGATGGATATAGCACATTTTGAATGGAGAAGTGTAGCTGAAATAATCTGGCAAAGGTTGCCTGTTGCTTCTTGAATCAGTCTGAGAAGCTGGTCAAAGTATGTGTGGTCACAGCAGGCCTTCTCCTCTTGTGGCTGCATGTATAGTGTCACACTGTCTTTGTCAGTGTATTTTCACTTTCAGGTTTTGTGTGTTAAATGTGAAGTGTCAACACGGTCATCGTGCCTCTATATTTCTGAGCAGTAACTACTGATAAGGGCCAGTCACAAATGATACCTTGCTTTGCTAGAAGGAAAATAACATGCTAGACAGATTGCAGTGACTGATCTTTTCCAATGCTGACTAATGTCCTTAGAACCTGTAGATGCCTTTTATTAGTTCACTACGTTTACAACAAGCTGTTAGTTGCTGCAGGTAGAGGCAGGTAAGAGGATTAATTTATTATCATTCTGGAAACAGAAGTCACTTACAAAACAAATGTTTTCAAACAACATCTGTGAAGTCTGTCCTGTTCATGTCCTCCTGAGTTTGTCACTTCTTGAGAATAAAAGTTATCATTATGGTTCTTCTAGCTGGGATTCAGTCATGAGGTAAAATACAGGATCTCACCTGTTTATCTGAAAGTCTTTGCACTGCACTTAGGAAAGGATGCTCTCACGAGAGACTGCAAAGGCTGAGCTCTCTCTGGCCTGGTGATGAAACAAGACACTTCCTGTCATTGTGCAGCATTGAGGGAGACCACAGCAAAGGCTCCTCAGCTCCAGCTGTGTAAAGCCCTGCAAATGGGGTGTCTGGGGACTCCCAAACAGGATCATCCTCAGGATCACTGCTGAGCTGGAAGGAGCTTGGAGGCTGCTTTAAGTGCAGTTGTCTCGTGTGCCAAGGCAGTGGTGTGAGAGGAGGCATTTTGCAGAGAGGGGGAGCAGGTTTTCCATAGCTGCAGCTGTGTGCTGTAACCAGCTGCTTAGCTCCAACATGCCTCAGTCTTTCAAATATTAATCTTAGGTTTACACCTCTGTTGCTCAACTTCTCCAGAGGGTACATACAGGGAGCAATCTGTCAGGCACGTGGCATTGGAGACAAGTTGCTGATGGCCTTGTACATTATAGCATTTATACTTGGGAATCTTAGCATGGCCTATGCTGAATGTGTGCAATATTTCAAATATACGTATATAATCATGTTACTTCCCACAAGATAATATCAATCACGTTGCAAGTCTGTGGGGTCTGAGGTTCTCTAACCATGGCTGAAAGGAAGCCTAAAAAGAGGACTCTCTAAAGTGAATTTAGCAAATTTCAACATTATAAACAAATAATACAGCTTATTGTTAGAATATTCCAATATCAATTTCTTTCTTTGTCAAAATTTATTTTAAAAAAAAAAGAGAGTTTAGAAAACTTACCTGAAGATGAATGTTTATAGGGGTATTTATTTAAAACATCCCCAGTATATTACTAGTTAGGCAGTCTAGAAGAGGTAGAAAGCAATGCAGTCTGCAGAGGTATTAGGAGATCCTCTTCTCTCTTCCCTTCTCACAAGGGCAGTAGAATGTGTTATTTGGGAGTACTTTATACAGCCCTCCCTGGCATTTAATGCTGTCACTCTTTGAAGGCATCAGACTCTCTGGTGGATTGAGTTTCTTGCTGTGCCTGAGCTGTTGATCAAAAATAGATACTTCAAAAATTATTTTTCACAGAATATTTTCAAAAGGTATCCCTTTGCAAATGCATGTTTATGTTGCTAAATGATGGATTTGTTCAAGTAATGAAAAACTGCATCCTTTAACTTTGATTTTAATAAACAGTTTGGCCTGTTTGGAGGAGGATCCTGGCCTAAGCCATTTGCAGGGATGTTGTAGCAGATCATTCTTACTGGCATGCTAAATTCGTGGAAATGCTCCTCAAAAAATGTGAAGTGAAGACTGACTTGTCTTCTTGGGAATATGCAGTAGGTCAAATAACTGCTGGTTCTTGTGGCAAGGAAGGTGGCAGCTGAAGACAACCAAGAATGGAAACTCTTAAATCAAGGCCAGAGCAGGCCCAGAGAAAGAAGAACTGCCCCACTGAGCTAGGGATGTAGTTTCCAGGAAAGTGGCAGCAATCAGGATCACTGGAGAGTCTTCAAAATAATTTTTCAGTGGATGGGTAGTTCTGGCTAGCTGAACAAAAAGTGTTCTTGTACAAACATGCAGGAGCCTTTTCCAGTTGTACTAGCAAACACTGGCAGTGCTGGTAGGTGCTGGAATTTGAGATGTGTGGTGTGATTTATAAAAGGTTGTACCATAGAGTCATTAATCTGTTACCTAAATGTGTTACC
Organism: Atrichornis clamosus; assembly: GCA_013400975.1. Lineage (NCBI taxonomy): Eukaryota > Metazoa > Chordata > Aves > Passeriformes > Menuridae > Atrichornis > Atrichornis clamosus. The sequence goes on from WBMZ01002040.1 coordinate 10,619, forward strand.
AGCCAGGCTGTGGGAGCTGTTGACATTTGTGCCTTCTGGGCCGTGTCACTGTTACTTGTCAAGTCGGGACTGAGGGTAGGAAGTGTCATGGAGCTTGTCCCGAAGTGTTTTGTGGCAGTGCCCATTGAGAAAGTGTGTGCCTGCAGGGTGGTGTGGGACTGGCACTGCAGTGTCCTGGGACAGTGTCCTCTCCCTGCAGCTCAGCTCTCTGCAGCACACAAGGACCTGCACTTAGCAGAGAAAAACAGACAAACCTTGGAGTGATGGTTCTGGGCATGGAAATCTCCCCCTGTCCTTCATTGTAGTCCTTTCATTGAAGGGAAGGGGCTTTGCTTCCTCCACAGTGTGGGGCAGCCTTACCAGCTGCCACTCCAGTTTCTTGCCTGTCTCAGTAACTGGGAGCTATGCTCATCTCTCATCTCCTGGTTCAATGTCTTTGTGCAAACGATAATCACTGTGATTTCTGTTGATTAGTTTGTCATAATCGAGCCTCAGGTTTCTCAGCCCCTGCTGACTTGAGGTGTGGTTTCATGGTTAAAGCCAAGCTCCATCTTTCAGCAATGGCTCATCATGCCTCCTGTAGTCCCCTCTCTCCAGCTACAAGTTCCTGCCTTCTCCCTGCCTTGTGTGTGGAGGATCAACTCTGCTCTCTGAGACAGGGGAAACCCTATTTTCTGGGTGAAGCTTTAGCGAACAGCAAATGCAGCATTTTACCAGTAGTAATGGGACCTTGGAGCCTGGCACATAGTCACTGTTCTGACAGTGTAACTATTAAATATTTAGTTACGTAGTGAAAACAAAAAGCAGAGATAACCAAGGTATTCTTTGCAGGGGAGGAACTTGAAAACCTATCATTAAAAAGTCATGTCCCCGAGCTAGTTGGACTCTCCCTGGTAAACAGAGGGGTGTGATTGCAGCTGGGAGATTTACCCTTAACACACACCACGCAGTCTCTTCATACCAGGAATGTTTTTTTCTAACTATAGAAATTGCTCAGTAGTGCACTTTCTCAGACATGAACTTCAACTCTGTTCTTAGGTTAATTTGTACTTTGAATTAATTCTTAAATTTTGAAGAATAACCTTGGGTTATTTTAACCTACAACAAACACAAAGCAGGTCTTTGCATTTGATGCAAAATGTAAGTTTAAATATTTAGCACTACCCAGCTCTTCTGTTTATGTTTCTTGTTACAAATCTTCTAAGTTGTGTTTTCTGTGTGGTGAATCTTCTGCTGGAACAGTTTTGGCATCGGGTACTTGGTCTCCATCACTGTGATTGTTATCAGCTGTCTGAAACAGTTGCTATTTTTGGATTTTTTTCTTTATAGTCCTTCTAGCAGACTTCCCTACTAGTTTTTAATGTTACTTTAACTATTTCCAAAATATTTTATTTGTTACAGGAAGTACAGAGAAAATGGGAGGGTTTGTAGTTTAGTTTTTTTCAAATAACAAAGTAACTGAGAAGAACTGGCTTTGGCCTTACTTGGTAACAAAGTCATGCCTTCCTAATCACCAGTATCCATCTTGATGATTGAGGATATCTCAGTGTATCTCCTTAGTCCACAGCTGGCTTTGAAAATATAATTAGAGGTGAGTGACCTCTGTGGTAGTGCTCAGAATGCTCAAATTTTGTAATATCTTTAACCACTGAATATTAAGCAAAATATTAATTCCAGGAAAAAGACACTGAATATTAATCCCAGTCTTTGTTTTGCCATTTCTGTAAAAATAAAACCTTTTTTCCATTTTGCATCGCAGTAGAAAGCAGATAGAAATTTCAACAGCTGAGAAAATGTACTCTGTATAGTATTCGTTCCATGCTTTTGAACTGAAAAATATTACTTATGAGTAAAAATGCACATGAAATAAACATAGTGCAGCTTGAATTCTAACAATGATAATGCACTGGATGAATTATTAGCATCTTATGCAGAATAGAGCTCTCAGATACTTGTCTGATGGTCAAGCTTAATTATCTCAGGTGACATCTATTAATCATGGTTAAACCTCAACACCAGCAGTTTTGAACCAGAGTGAAGACCTGTTGTAGTAATTGAGCAGTGAAATGAAAGTTTCAGCAACCCTTTGTAGTTTTGGCCTTACAGACAATTTCCTAAAGTCTTGAATAAAATACCAGGATAGTTTTCATCTGTTTGATACATGAGGAAGAAGAAAAATAATTTAACCATTTGACCATAGTACTGCTACCCTCTTACAGTTCCTGTGCTCCCAGCTGTATTACTTTCAGCCCCTATCTGGGTGGATTTGGACCTTTAAACACCAAGGCACAGTGTGCAAACCTTCCCCGTGCACATGACGTGTGCGCTGGTGTTGCTCCACATAGCGAAAGGAACAGCTTATCAAATCAACTCTTCCTGCTGAGCATGAGTCAGCTCTGACCTTCCCTGGGTCTCTGCACTCTGAGCACTGATACTCAATCCTAAAACGAAGTCTGATAAGCAGGGAAAATTTTTCATCATGTGCAGTTTATTCTTGAGCTTCAGATTGCATAAAGAGCTTGCCAGGCTATCAGGAACTTGCAGAATTGCTGGGCTCATGCTATATCATTGCAGACTCTGCACCTCCAGACTCAGGAGCTGATAAGGGCCACATTGATTGTCACTGCGGGATTGGGAAGTTTCCAAAAACACTGAACAGCTTCAGGAGATGCTGGTGATGATTCAGTAGGTGGCATGATTTCTTGTGACTCAGGGCTAAGGACCCCACAAGGTGTTTAAGGCATTAATTGTCTGTAGTGCAGGTAACGTTACTTTACTGACAGCTTGTAATAATTCATTGCATTGTTCAGAAACATTAGATTTATCAAACTCTCTTTGAATTTCAAATGGTTTATTTGCTCTCTACTTATGCCAATAAACCAGATCCTTCTGTTAGAGTCCATATTCTTCTACTCTTCTGACTCTTTCCTGGCACTGGACACAGAAATCACCTTTGGGTCAGGGTGTGTTGGTTACCTTTGTGTGAGCTGTAGAGAAATGTGGATGAAAGATGCCAGACAGTGATGTTGTCAGACACAGGATGTGTCCAGAGGTACTCAGCACTTCCCTTTCAGGAATATTGAAACTTCCCCTCTAAAGTCACTGTGCTCTGGAGCACTACACAATCAGTAAAACATGAGTTGTGAGTGAAAATGCCAGTATGTTTAGAAGTGGTAGCTGATTTGTTTTGTTTCTACTACTTTTTAGTAGTCAAGCAAAATTCCTCTTAAATGCTCTCTTAAAGGTTTGGATCATTCTGTTATAATCTGGCATCTAGTAGTTTAGGTTCTGTGGAGTTGCTTTAGGAGAGGTAACCACTACATTTGCATTTTCTTTGGTAGGGGGGAAAAAGCAAACAGATAAACCAAAACTCAATTTCATATGCAGCTTAAACAGAAGTACAGTGACATTTGTGAGAATTTTATTTTTTAAACTCTTTATGAAGTTACAAGAGGTGTCAGCAGAGTATTTAACAGAATAAGGTTTGGGGGTTTTTTTCATTTCATTCCAGAAAGACTTACAGAAGCAGCAAGATACTTTCCCTTTGGTGACCTTGCCATAAAATTGCTGGTTTGCTGTTTCAGCTATCCTACTCTAATTTCTTTATAAACACTGCGCTATTTGACTTCCTATTTATTTACTGCTTAGGTTAAATTTCTGCTGTACCAAATGCTGGTTTAGTCTAAAGAAAAGGTCTATAAAAAATGAAACATACTGCAAATTATTGCCATTTACAGAAGGCTTCTAGGTCTTTATAGTTGTGGCCACAGACTTCCTGCAAAAACCCTCCAGCAAAGTGCTTTATGCATATATTTTGTGAACCTTGCATGGCCTTTGGTTGAGCTATGTTTCATAAATGTGCTGAGAGCATAGAAATGGACTGTTGAAGTTGTTCCCAGCAGACTCCTGTCCTCTCTGCTGAGAAGAGCACCCAGTGCACTTACAATTAGCAGAAGTCATTTCTGAAATGTAAGCAAAGAGGGAGGAGAGTATTTAGCTTAATAAAATTGCCGTAGTGTAATTGCTCTAATCACTTGAAAAAAATTAAGCCTGAAAAAACTGTTTTCCTCAAATTCGACAAGAATTCTCAAGGGCTTTGCTTTGAAAGTTAACAAAAATACAACCATAAATGGATAAAATTATGTGTGTTTTTCCCAAGAAAAAGAAATAGGAGTGAAAAAGATGAAAAAGTAGTAAGATGCAGACTTTCTAAGCTTGAGATGACCAGTTAAAACCAATCTGAATTTAATAGTGGCAAAAAGGCATGATGAATAAAATTGTTGACATAATAACAATTGTTCTAACTGAGAATGAATTACCCTTCTTTGCTGAACTAAATATACCAGCGTCTTGAATCTAGAGAAGCCCTGTGTTCAGGTTGGCTAAACAATATTATTGTGATTGTTTGTCTGTTAATTTAAGAATTTTCACATGATGATTTCATAATATGTTCTTAGTACCTTTATGCATCTCTAACTGTAGATTATGCAAAATTAAAGCAAAGGGTGCTGTAAACTCTTTTACTGGAGAAGGGACAAGCCAACAGAAGGTGAAGCTGACCTGGCTTTGTCACAGACTGTAAAGTAATTGCTGACAGTGAACATAAATAAAATTGTTCTCAGGGTTAAAGATACTGTGTGGACTCAGGGCTCAGAGAATATATGACACTGGATACATAGTCTTTTATTTCTTGCTGTCAAGGTACCAAACATAATTTATCATCCAATTAGGGACAGAGACCCAATGACTGGCAATCTTTGCCAAGTAAACCTTAAATCAAACCTAGTAAACCTTAAATGAAATCTCTGTGTTTTGGCTGCCTAAGCACAGGCAACCACATATGTGAATTACATCTTTTGTTTTGGGGTGGGGTTTTTAATGGCAAATAAACTCTTTGAGGCTTCTATTCCTACAACTGAATGTCTCCCTACATCTGCTGTAGGTGAAAATCAACATCAAAAAAGAATAATAGATATTTATAGCAACATTCAAGTAAGAAAACTGTGGGAAAAGTGTTGGTATCTTGCTCTGTGCAATAGGCTGTGATTGCACCCTTCCAACAGCCTGGCCATGTGCTGCTGGCATTGCTAAGCTGAGCAGCTTCTCACTGGGAACTCCAGCCTCAAACAAACACTTCCCAAATTGGAAACAAAATGTTTCAGATCCCAGACGGAGAGTGCAGGTGCTCCTTGGAAAGAAGAGTTAAACTATCATGCATTTACAGTAGCTTGCCTGTGAATTTAGGCAGTTGAAAAACTGGTTGAGATGCTGTTAGGTTTTATTTTAGCTTCTTTTCAAGGTCATGTATTCTTGTGCAGGAACACCTAGTGAATAAAATATGAATGATTATAATTGTAATTCTAGTGATATCTAGAGACATGACATTAATTGGTATGCTTACCTCATATGATGTTATTTCATTTTCCAGTAGCATTACCTGCATTTTACAGACTGGGAAATTAAGTACAGAAGGACCAAGGTGTTATTTTCCATCAAGTGTGTAGGAACCTAATTACTGTTAAAGTCAGTGGGAGGCCACTGCCTAAAATCCCTTGCAAATCTGTTCCTAAGTAAATTGCCCTGGCTCATATAGGGAGTTGTGTCACCTTTTGGCTGGCAGGATGTCAGAGCACTGTCCCTTGCCAGGTTCATTTACTTTTCAAAGAACTTGTTGAAAACATATTTCAGTGTAAAGTGTATCTGTCAACATGTTCAAATATATATCTCTTTTATGGGAATCTCAAGCTTCAACAACTACAGCATAATAATAATAATTTTTATAGTTCTTTAATGAATGAAATTAAATTGAATATGAACAAGACATAAAGAAATAGACTGAACATGCTGAAAGGGAACATATGTTTGGTATTTGGGAAAGAAACGGTTTGCTCTTCTCAAATGACAGACAGAACCAGCTTCCTGACTTCTCCCCACTCCGGCCTCACGGGAGTCAGGTAACCTGTACTGTCATCTCAGTATTTTGTTTACATATTTTCAGTGTTTCGTGACAGCTCCTGGGCCATGCGGTGTTTCAGGAGTATTGGAAGAAGGTTTGAATAAACCTATACCTATGCAAGCAGTTGCCTAAAAGGCTCTCTTTCTTCTAAAGTGGCAGAGCAGCAGCAGTGCTGGGCACTGGGGCATTCCAAAGTGGCAGCTGCACTGCTCTTGCTCTCAGGTAACGTCCTGCCCCAGAGCGTTACCCTCCAGAACCTGTGTTAACAGTAATCTTTGACAAAGAGCAAGAAGCTGTCCGGTTATTCTGGATTGTCCAGCTTCTCTCTTTGCATATCCTCTCCTGAAGTGCACGATGATTAAACAAGCTGAACTTGTGCTCCTCTAAGGCATGATTCTGAAAATAGACTGCAAAACCACCTAGTAATATGGTCTCTGTGTTCTTATTCAGTGACAAATCTCCTGGATGATAGTAGCAATGCAAATAATAGGTTGTCTTAATTGCTGGGCTAAATTCCATCATTAACAATGGACAGATTTGATGTTGTACCTAATTATATTATAACTGACAGGATGCAGCTGCTATTGTTCATACTCTTGAGCTGTTACCACAGTTGAGGACAGCCGATGCTCCATGTGTGACAAGGCTGTTGTACAGCTGTGCAAAGTATTTCTGAAGAGAATAAATTTAACTTATTGGAAAAAAAAATTCAAAAAATAGGAATCATAGTATCATTAAGGTTGGAAAAGACCTTAAATATCCATGTCCAAGCCATGTGCAGCTAGTTTCTCCATGAGAATGCTGGGGAGACATGTCAGAGGGTTTACTGAGGTCCAGGTAGACTCCATGCAGAAGTGTCAGCCTCTGGGCTTATCCTATGTGTGTTGTAAATGCTGCTGTTCATGATCCAAGTCATCTTTATTTCAGTGATATACTAAACCCCATGATTTTTGACAAGGTCTTTTGGCTGAAATTTGGACATGTGAGCTGTGAAATTTAGTTTCAAGTCTAAGATCAGGCACAAATGCCCCATGTGAAATTAACTAAATGGCTTAATTTCTCATTGCTGCCAACTTAGGTGTCAGGGAGACATATTTTCCTTTCTTCTGCTTTTTTTTCTAGCCTAGGTCAAAAGTTTTGGAAGCTGACACTGATTCTTATGTTCTGAATGCAGATGCATGAGGAGGCACAAAAACACTGTTGTCTTGGTCCTGACCTTACAAGCTCCATAGTTAAGAAGAAATCCAAAGTGTGCCTGACTGTGACTGTGAAATCCCAGTGAGGCATCCTCTTGTTTCATAGCTGAATGGGCCTCCACATGAACCATTCCTTGGTAATTGCATTGTAACTGTCTTAAATGTCCCAGGCTAAGAAAGTGTGCCTTTGTAATTTTTCCCTGTGGCTCACAACCTCTTCTCCTCAGTCACAAACTGTCTCAGTAAAGACTTACCTACAGAAGTCTATTTTGAAGGGGTATAGGAAATGGCATGCAGGCTGGGACAGGAGCTGGAACAGTGTGTGTTGGTGTGTTCACACGCAGGGGAGAAATAGTAAATTACAAGGGAATTGGTATTGTGATAAATAACTGTCCCAGACTACAACTGTGTCAAAGGAGAAGACAGGAATTCCTCTGCTGGGTCATTATTATTTTTGTAAGCTTTTGCATAAACAGAAATGTAAAAAATCCACAGTATCACTGGAATTTTTAAATGCAAAAGTGACTCTGTTCGTTCCCATAATCAGCACTCATAAAAAAATATTTTCTCCTGAACTTTGACAAAATTTGTCCCTAGAGATAATTCAAGGAAGCAAGCACAGGAAGATTAATACCATGTTTCTACAGAAAGTCTGGACCAAGCAAGGTGCATGTCTTGCAAAATATGATCAAAGAAACAGAAAATACTTGAAACCCATGATGTTTTACACAAGCAGCTCTCAGCACTACAAAACAGACTCTTTTAGCAGAATATTTAAGGCAAGTTTGGGGATTTTGTAATGGGAATTTCTCTAGAGTTTACAGGTAATGATAAAAGCAGGAGAAATCTGAATCAATTACTGCATATGACAAATGGCCACAGTCTTGATTCCATTTGTGAATGATTATTCCTAAAGGGATAAGTACACTTGTCCCATCTGTTCCTGCCTCTCTCCTGAGAAGTGTTCAGGATATGTATGAAAATGAAAACCAGAAAGTATGTCAGGCTGTCTGGCATTTGTTTGAACTCTTTGAAATGAGAGGCTGCCTCTGCCACAGGGTGTTAGCCTTTGAGAGCTATTGAGCACCAAGTGACAGCCTTAATTTTTAATTTCTTTGCCTTTGTAGGTTTAAGACAGACTCCAATCAGATGTCTGTGTTGATGAAGCACAGCATATAATGAGGTGCTGAATGTAATTGCTGTGTATGCTGCATAATTTAAATTCCACCTGTACTTGCATTTCTCATTTACCAAGTCAGTGAGGGATATAAAAATATTGAAAACAATAACAGCTTAGTGCTTATACAGTATAGTCATGGGAGGGGATGCACTTAATGAGTTTGTTTGTGATTCTTATAAAGACATCCTCTCTGATAAAAATCACAGTAGCTAAAGGTTAAGGTTACCTGTAAGACGAGGCCTTTCCTCCTAAGTCTGGATATAATGCCCTGAGTAAGGAAGTATCTGATACTAAATATGTATTCTGGGACTGGAGTGCTGCCAATTCTTAGGAGATAAGGGGGGAATTTTGCAGCTGGACTACATTAGGAGCCACAGTGAGGAAAATTTTATTAGCACATTGCAAGTGCATGCCTTTTAACCTTAATGCAGCCACTGTACCATTTGGTACAGTGGGTAATTCTTTGAGGTGCAGTGAGAAATCTGCACTTACTCTAGTTATATTTACAGCTAAATTATCAAGTGAAGTGCCTAAATATGAATAAACCATTCTTTTATTTGAAAATTGGTTACCGGAGGCCAGTTTTACATTTCCAAAGTGTTCTCAGTCCTTTGAGTTCTCTAGAGACTATTCTTAAGACAAATATTTTAATGCGTGCATGTCCTTTCAGAACATCCAGTGGTGTGTTGCAGACCTGAATGCCTTAAGCATTAGCCAGTGAAGGAATGGTAACTTGAACTTTTTGAGGCAGATTGTATTCATCTGAACATGAACTGGTTTTTAGAGGTTGTAACGTCTGTCTTTCCCTTTTGTCAGATGTTGTTTGGTTTTGCTACATTTCAAACACAGTAGGAAGCTACCTTGCTGTGGCCTACTTCCTTTGACTGCAGAGTCCTGACAGTCCTCACTGGTGTACCAAGAACAAGCTTAGTAGTGCTCAGCAGTGTTGCTCAGGGCTTGCAGCATCAAGCGTTGTACAGGACTGGCTTATTTGGGAGGCTGTGATTATATGAAAGCCTTAAGAGCATTTTTATTATCTCCTTGTCCTTGCAGTGGCCAGTTTGCTATAGTGAAGAAATGTCGGGAGAAAAGCACGGGTGTGGAATATGCTGCCAAGTTCATCAAAAAGCGCCGGAACCGGGGCAGCAACCGCGGGGTGAGGCGCGAGGAGATTGAGCGTGAGGTCACCATCCTGCAGCAGATCCCGCACGCCAACATCGTCAAGCTGCACGACATCTACGAGAACAAGACAGACGTGGTCCTCATCCTGGAGCTGTGAGTAAGGGCACTTCCCTCCAGAGATAGTTGAGGTGAATAGAAACCAGAGAGGACTGCACAGGCTGCCGGAGCACAGGGGCACTGATAAATGGACCTGTTGCATTCTGAGGCTTCACAAATCTTGGCAGGAGCATTGAGTGAAGTTCCTGGTAAACAGGTCCCCTGGTTCGTCCATGTGCCCTGGGGATACAGGTGCACCTGAACATCAGCTGAGGTCATTTGATGCTGAGCCAGGGAACCTTGTCAACTTGAAAATAGTTTACTAACAGAGTGCTTACCTCGTGTCTGCCTAGTGCTGCCCTGACGTGACCCTTGGAAGAAGTACAAATGGTCGCTGAATGCTCATTTTGGTTTTTTTACTGCTTTCATCACTTTCAATACATGTGAGGCCATCATGCCCTTTGCAGAATCTGCAGCTATTCTCACTACTCCCATATTCTCCCCATTTAGATGAGCAAGGGGGAAAGGGGAGGAGGGCGAGTGAAGAATTTTTTTTTAATCCCTAGGCTTTGACTGTTTAGGATGAATAGCAGCAGGATGGAAATGCAGGAAAACTGTTTAATCTTCTCTTGTGCCACCCTGTGAGGGGGGCAAACCTCTGCCATTTAGGTTCTGCTGACACGTGAACCTCCTCATCCCTACTTGCAAAATGATGGAAATTTTCAGTGTGTATGGAGCAGGAAATACAGTCACTGTGGTTGAAGTTATGTAGACCATATGTTCCCTAGGGCACCAGCCTGACCTTGTGTATGGAATTCAGATGACGAGGTTTTTATCCCTGAGTGAGATGAAGTAACCATCAGCTTTTTAGGGAAGCCAGCATTTAAGGCAGGAAACATTCCTGGAGATTGTTGTGACTGCTGGAAGATGGCATATGAGTGATGATAAGCATCTGTTAACTTTGAAGTGTATGTCTATGGCCAAATGTTGGTCTCTGCAGCCATGCTCTGGAAGACATGGAAGGAGCATGCTCTTTCTCACTGGCAACTACTTGGGCTAAAGCAATCCCCCATTTCATTACCTTCTGCTTTTTCCTGTCCTCATTTGGCCTGACACATTTTGTGTGTCCTTTTGTCAGGCTGTAACATATGGCAGTTTGTAAAATCTGGGTGCAACAGAGTTTTGACCTGATTAAGGTCTCTGCATTCAGCTGCTGTATACAAGTTGAGGATGATGATAATTGCTAATAAAGATAATTAAATTCCCTCTATAAATAGCTGATTTTTTCCCCTCTAACACGCTACTCTGACTCTCATACTCTGTGCTGTTTATCAAAGTAAGTGTTACAGCACCTGGCCAAACCATGGTATGGCAATCTACAGTGGACTTCAGCTTCAAAAGAATGTCTTCGGTATTGCTGGATAATTGAATAAGCTGCCCTAGGGTTTAAGAGAGGTCTTGTCTGAAATGTTGACCCTCTCCCAAACTCACAGTGCTAGCACGGGCAAGCATCTCCTCTTTGCACAGGGGTCATTTCCACAGGTGCTGGTTCTTCTGTTCAAGAGCAGGAAGGCCAGTGCCAGATCCAGTGCTGTGAAGTGCAGTTTGGCAGGTACACAGTTTGTCCTTCCTTGTGCACATTGCTCAGCTCCCCACAGCTTTCTGTGACTTCGCTGTTCTCTGTCTTCTGGGCCCTGCCTGGAGCCTGCTTTGCCCAAAGAGAAGCAGCCTCGAGGCAGGTTGGATTGATACATCAATCTCCTCTACAGGTAAGTGTGAGAGCTGGGTCCACAAAACAGCTCTGTCCAAGAAGAAAGGCAGCGTTGTTGTTTCTCTTTTATTGGACTTTGAAGTGCAGGTATCATTTGCTTGCTTCCATGCCATGGTATTAAGGTGACATTAAGGTAAAAGGGAAAGAGATGGAACCAGAGGAAGGAATTCTTCTGTAGTCTTTGAGAAAGCATTTGCAGCTGGTGATCTAGAAAACACACCTCCCTGGATGTTCAAATATAACTTGTAGTGCAGCTGTGAGTGTTTTACTGCAAAGGAATTACTGCTGAAGTGGATTTTTTTTCCCCTGGAATTCCATAATGGCGGTCTTTTGGGATTGCTAAATCTCATCTGCTTGAGGGTTTCTCTGAATTCAGGTTTATAACTTGGATAAGACTGATTCTGCACTAAACTGCTTATCACTCTCTTGGTACAATTTACTCAAACCTGGTTTTAAAGCCTGAGTCTTTTGTTAATGAGAAATCATCACATCTCTTCCACTGAATTTTCCTCTAGGTTACTCTTTTAAGATCTCTACATCTTAGGCTAATATGTTAGGCTAAGCCACAAGAGATTAATATACTGTTTGTTGTGTATGCCCATCTCTGGCTTTCAGAAAATGAAATGCTCATGTGGTTATTGTAGAAGGGAGTCTTTTGCTGATAAACTAACAAACAGACTTCAAACTTTCTGAATCTTTTTGTTTGTTTGTTTCCTATTACATTTTAATGTTGTATTCTGTACCTTGAAAAGCCCTCTCCATAGCCTGATGCAACCTTAGTGTGAACTAGAGAGAAGTGGGAAGATAGATAAGGAACTCTCAAGTGAATGTCCTGTGCTCCTTGTTCTTGCAGACTGCAGTTTCTTCGGTGATGCCTTGGGCATAGCTGGTTGCCCAGGATGTTGGTGAGGTTGCCACTGGGGCAAACTCCCTGGTGTGCTCTGAGCAGCTGACCCACCTGGTTTAAGAGACCATTCTTGGTGGCAGCAAAGAGAGAATGGGAATTAAGTATTTCCAGTCTGGGCAGCTGAACCATTTTCTGACACTGGTTTGTGTAGCAAAGGAGATTGCTCTGAAGGAAGCAGCCAGTCTCCTCCAAGAAAGAAGGCATCCTCTAACATACTCAGCACAGTCCTCTGTGCCAGAGGAAGGTGAGCAGAACAGCTTTTCCAGAGAGCCTAGCTTGTGAGCTCTCCTGAAGCAGAACCCACTTCTGCTGGTGCTGAGACTGGGCCACATGGGCTGTACCTCAGCTGGCCCCAGAGATTAAAGAGTCCACCTTAAGAAACAATCACCAAGGAGATTTTACAGGGTAAAAGAGGAAGAGAGAGTAGTGTGCCTCCATGGTTGAATTCTAGAAAAGGACAAGAACGTACCCCAGTACAGCTGGTGTCCTGATGACCGGATGGAGTGTCTGCCAGAGGTGATTGCTTAAGTGCACTTTGAATAGAAATCATTAAATGGGACTCGCCTGCTCGCTGTGCACAGATTTCACCAAGACACTACCAGCTTTTTCTCACAGATTTCTTTACTGGTTTGTCACAGTAAGCTATAATAATTGTTAAACTAATGAAACAAGGCCCTTAAAGCTATTACAATATGGAAAGGAGACAGTGTTCCCTTCTGCTGAAATGCACAAGGTACAACGAAACCTGTCCAGAAAGGCTGATGGCAGTGCTGAGACCCCTGGTATGTGTCACCTAAAAAAGAAAATCAGAGATCTAGTAAGAGTCTCACAGGCTGAATAAGTGAGATTTATAGGAAGGAGAAGGTGGCAGCCAAAGACAGCAGTTGCAACATATTCCTGGTCATATAAGCTTATTTTTATTTGCCAGCCATTTAGTTGTAATAATTAGAGCATCAAGTGACATCTGCCCAGGTGAAGTGTCCTGCCTCATATTGCTTAGAAAAGTTTCTGGCTATGTGAGATATGTGAAAAAAAAAAAAATTCAGTAATCAATGGCCAAGTCACTATGGCCTGTGTAAGTCTCTGCCTTTGGAACAACGAGGCATCTTGTCACCCACAGCAGCAGGAGCTAAGACATAAGCCCAATGTCTTTGTGGCTTTTGACATGTTGTTCTTTTGCAGTTGACTTGTCCCTGCAGGTTTTGTAGCTGTTCACAATAGTTTCCTCTGAAAGAGACGGAGTAGGGAATCACCAGGTTGTCACCAGCAGGGTTTTGCAGGAGCCTGGGGTCAGAGGAGTGATTCCCCAAAGACCTGGAGCACACAATGTGATCTGACTTGTCCGTGAGTCACAGCACTTGGGTAACTCAAAGCATTTGAACCTGCCAGTGCTTTGACAGGAGGTTCATCAGGCAACAGGGCCAAGAGCTTGTTTGCCAAAATGACTGTTTGGTCTCTCATGTCCTGTGCTTGCACTCTGAGCACAGGTGGGTGGTGCAGCAACACCCAAGAGCAACAGCTGTCCTGTGGGTGCCCCCAGCAGTAAATTTGAATGAGGATAAACTAATAATATTAATGGCAGTGTGAACTGGAAACAATAAATGTAAGCATAATTTTGAATAACAGCTGCAAACAATGCCCAATTCAATATTTAGATCATCTTGTTTCATGACATACAAAAAATAGCACCAGAACTCTCAGTAAAAGGCACAGAAATGAAAATAAAATCTTATGTGCTAATAAGGATGGACTGTATTTCAGTTTTACTGTGAAAACTCATGGTACCTAGGAGCAGTTCCTTGATTTGGGAAATCAATTTTTGGTACCTTCCAGCCTGCTACAACCTGCTTTCTTCTTAAAAAATTCAGCACCAAATAAATGCTTTCCTCTTAAGTTACATCAGGCAAGAGTCTGTATTGGAACAGGGTAATGGCTGTTCTGGAAAGAAAAGAGATTCTGTTGGCACATTTTACTGCCTCATGGTTCTGATGGCAACCACTAGAAGTCATTCTTTAGCAGTTGTTGAATCTTACAACTTGTTCATCCAAAACAAAAATGTTGAAAAACAGCACTTGGAGTGGTTGAGTGGACCTGTTGAAATAGGCACATGTCTGTGGATTCAGCAAACAGTGTAACTTTTTTGGTCCTTTGCAATCCTTGCAGCATCAATGGAAAAGCTAGTCCTTAGTTTACAGGGGAAAAGCTGAAGCCAGAAGTAAATTTTGGCACACCTGCAACCAGGATGCAAAACTCACGATTGTCTGCAAGAGTGATCTTGTTCTAACTGTATTGAAGTTCTTTGCTGCTTTAGTTTTCTGTGCTTACACTTATGTATCACACTGCAGGGGATAATGGGATGTTTTCTGGTGTGTTTTGCAGGGTTTCTGGAGGAGAACTTTTTGACTTCCTAGCACAGAAGGAGTCCCTGAGTGAAGAGGAAGCAACCAGGTTCATCAAACAGATTTTGGATGGTGTGAATTACCTTCACTCTAAAAAAATTGCTCACTTTGATTTAAAGGTAAAGATGCTGATCTAACTTTAGCTGACCACTAGCTGCTAGTTTTGATATTTAATACCAGCAACATCAGGTGGTCAATGAAGATGTTGCAAGATAAAAATCAGAAAGCAGAAGTAAAGAACCATTTCACTGATAGTGACTATCAAATAACCTAAAATGTATTCGCTTAACAACTCTCCTGGGTTTTAAAGGTCTGAGTTTGGAGTCTTGTAAGTGTGAAATTAGACATGTATTTTTAAGCAGTGATCTGATTAGATAATCATCATAACCTCATCACTTGACAGAGTTCCATTGGCTGCAGTGGAGCTACAGTGGTTTATACCACCTAAGGAATAAAACAGTCCAAGAGGTAGTGACTGTGGCTTTTTGCCATTTCAGTCTGTTCTGTTTGCTCTAAAGAAGCTCACATCACATATCTGTGGTGAACATATATGCCCTAGATCCATGGCAGAAAAACAGACTTGTTAGCCTGAGGCTAAAACATTCTTGGTCCAATGACTGTGACAATAAATTATTCATATGCTCTCTTTCCCAGTGCAGCTCTGGCTGAGAGTATATGTTAGCAGGAAAAACTTCCACGTTAGGATATGCTGTGGAAAGGCCAGACAGCTGCCAGCAGGGAATCAAACTCTCTCACTGCTGCCCTTGAGGTTAAGATTAAGTTATGACAAATTAATGCATTAAAGCTCACCATGGGAGATAAATTGAACCCATAGTTTACTCTGAAATCTGTGAATTTGGGCCATGGTGGGGAGCAGCTAAAAGTGAGAAATTTAGTTGAAAAAAAATTTTATGAAATATCTGTTTTATCTGGTACAAAAGTAAAGTCTGTGGTTGAACAAGTGAGTTTTGATCTCACAGTTCTAGTTTCATACAATGCTCTGAGGAATGCTACATGTTCTTTTAATAGTTTGCTATCATGTATGATCTAGGACCTCTGATCTCAGCTCTTCCCATTTTCTGGACTGTTCAGATGGTAAATCCTAGATCTTTCCTGGCCTTGTTGCAGCTGTGAATTTAGTCTCACAGAGAAAATAATTTTCCTTCCCTAAGTAGGTTCAGCATTTAACAAAACATCTTCCATTGGGTTGCAACACAGTATAGAGTCAACTGGGCAGATACTGTGGAGTGCAAATTCGAAGAATAGATCAGTAAAACTGCTGTTAGCCAAAATATTCAGTGGTGCAGCTCTCGCTCAGGATCAGGCAGTGGCACTTGGTCTGCACCAGACATCTGAACTGCTTCAGCTGCCTGCTCCCTGCTGCTGTGTGTGCACCAGGTGAGGCAAATGCATGGGGTAGGGTGTGACATCTTCCCAGGAGGCTCTGTGGGACAGGAATAGGGTCTCTGTTTTAAAAGGGGACAAGATAAATTGAGGTTTCACTGGGTGTTACATCACAGTGCTGCTTGGCCAATAATCTGATGGGATGTCTTGGTAGTTAGGGAGCTGTGCGCTAATTGTGTGGAAAACTTCTGTCTGTCTGTGAAAACAAGGGTATTGTTTTCATCCTGGCAATAGCCATCAGTAAGAAAATAACATTAGGAGTGCTAACAGGAGGATAGAGAAAGGCAGGATAAAATTAAAGGAATGAAAGTATTACTCCTACTAGATTTGCTTGGGTTTTATAAAGTTTTGGTCCATTCAAAACTGTCAGATTTCACAGCTGTCGTCCCTTTATCAAAGGAATTGTAAATGGTTAAGCACAGGTATATGCAAAGGAAAAATCAAAGGAATTGTAAATGGTTAAGCACAGGTATATGCAAAGGAAAAAAAAAAAGAACTTGAAAACTCTGTTTATTTCCATGATATTAATATTTTAATAACATAGATTTATCTTTTGTTATTTTTAGCCTGAAAACATTATGCTTCTAGACAAGAATATCCCTCTTCCACATATCAAACTCATTGACTTTGGCCTGGCTCACAAAATAGAAGATGGAGTTGAATTTAAAAACATTTTTGGAACTCCAGAATTTGTAGGTGAGTGGTGTGTTCCTTTGTCTTGTATTGCAAGTTCCATGAGGAAGTTGAGACCTCTTGTCAAAGTTAAGAATTGAGGGATAGAAGTAGTTTCAATCTTATTTCAATCAAGGTCACTTAAATTGAGGTTTACTTTATTTTTCTGGAATAGGTGAAAGGTGCTTTCTGTAAACCAGAGAGAGTAGACTGCTGCCAAATAAATATTCAGGGATGTAAATTCAGGATTGAGATTGTGAAACTCTGCAAATACAAATTTTACAATAATTTACAAATACAAATATTACAATAAATAAATTTACAGTAATTTATTTACTTGTTGCCTGGGGTAAGTAGATCTCTCTGCATTGTAGTACCTGAGTGCACAATTACATGGGTATTCCTATCACTGCTGTCTAGATAAAACTGCTTCTCACTGTACATCTGTTGAGTACAAAACCCTCACTTCCTCTTACATTTTTCCACCTGATTCTCTTTTTGTTCCTCACTGATCATAATTCTAATCTGTCTCACTTGGATTTTAAATTAATCCTACTCCTTTCTACTAGTTTCAATGTGGGGGTTTGTTTGGGGGGTGGGTAGGGAATTGTAATGAATATTCCAATTAAACATAATTGTTACAGATACCTTTTTTCATCTTGTGATTTTACCCTTGCTCTTTCCTCTTGCATGAAGTCTTCTATGGGGATGTTTTCCAATGAGGAAATGTTTCTTATAAAGATAATAGAGTTTGACATGGATAGCAATGGAGTCTTCTAAGTAATTTCCATCTCTTGCTCAAGGGATTTTTCTGACTGGCCTTTAGGTACTTGCTATAATGGCATCAGTTAATAAACAAAACAAAAGCTCATGCTTAGGGGCAATAGCATTCCTGGGAGGTGAAATAATTTGTCATTTGCTATAATTTGCACTGTAATTAGTATGTAATGTCTGCTTTACCCTCATTCTTGAGTTGCATTATGCACCAAATTACATAATCTCTTCTGAACAGCTGTGAACTTGAAGTCCTATTTGGGCTAAAATGTAAACAATGCCTCCTATAACTTTTCCCTCTCCCCCTCTCTCCCTCTTGGTAATTCTTTATCTGCTACTCCAGCCTGGTAAGAATTTGTTATCTCAGTTGCTGATGTTTGATTAAATGTTTCTTACAGCTCCAGAAATCGTAAATTATGAGCCACTAGGACTAGCTGCAGATATGTGGTAAGATTTCTAACTTGTTTGTACTTTTTCTTCCTGGTTGCTCTACCATTTCTCCTATTTTGCTCTTAATAGAATCCATTGCTCTGCAACAAATTAAAAGGAAAACAAGAAAGTTAAATACAGTTAATAAGTCTTTGTTCTGTCATTCCATTTTTATGCATTCTGTTTAATTAAAAGATAAGCATTTAATTCCTGCAAAATTCCAGTGAAAAACTGGAGTGATGGCAGTTAGAGAGTTAAGTGTTTGCCACTGTCCACTGCAGAGGAGCAGTCTTAGAAGGAAACATGTTCCTGCAGTGCTTGTGACAGCTTTATTTATAAGAGCACCTCATGCAGAGGAGACTTGCATGCTGGTGCCTGCTGAGAAGGCAGGCAAAAGAGTTTACCCCCAGTAAAACATCCACAATAAAACGTGCTTCTGTTCCTTTGTTTTTCATGTGTACTGTAGTAAATACCCAGTGGAGTAGAAGCACCTAGACTTCAGATATCCACATTACTTGGTGTTATATGTAAAATTAATTTTTTCCCTGAAACACCGTTCTGTAAGAGATGTTAGCAGTTATCTAAAGCCACAATGGCTCTCCTGCCTGTATTGCCTGTCTTTTTGTGTATTCTGCACATTAAGAAGAATACAGGGCATATGGAACCCCTGAAATTAATCTGCTTTGTTTTTTAGGAGCATAGGAGTCATCACCTACATACTGTGAGTACAACAGATTCACTCCTGTAGAAATGTTCCTAAAGCTGTGTTGCACTGGTACAGAACAGCTCTTCCTTCAGTCATTTAGGGACCTGCACACCCGGGGTGGGCAGTGGTTTGTCGAAGGGACGGGGCTTATCCTGCAGCCTTTTCAAGTTTAAAATCAGGGGTAAACGATGACGGGCATTCTGAGCAGATGAAGAACAAATGTCTTTGGCATCACTGGGCATTTCTGCTTCTTATGGGACGTCATCAGCTCCAAATGGTAGAGGATGGAAAAGCCAAGTGTATTAATTGCTCCTGGAATGACTGGGAGCTACCAGTGTGAGAGCACAGAAACAGAAAATGTGCCAGTTACAAGTTGGGTTATTTCAGGTGGAAACAGGGAAGTTTTTATTTGCCTATAAAGGCAGCAGTCTAGATTATTATGCATAGATGAGGTCACCTATATTCAAAAAGGTGAATTTAAGCTGAAACAGGAGCAGAGAAGTTGACCCTGGGAACCAACAATTCAACTTAGAGGAGGAAAAAAGGGCTTGTTAAAGCTGATAAAGCAAAGGCTGGTTGGGGATGTCATTATGGTCAGTAAGCACATGGGGAAATAGATCACAGAATACTTTTTAGATACCGATGCTCTTCAGAAGAAAAGTGTGTCAACTGGTGATGAATAAGTAAAAGGAGGAGATTATGACATGCTCAGTGTCTCGAAGAAATGAGTTTCTGTGGGCATCTGAGGACAAGCAGTCAAGAGTTTTAAGATGGAGCTTGATAATTTGGGAAACTGCTTGTGTGACAATGGATGCATGCAACAGAGGGACAGCATTCCTTGCTTTTCCTCTGGTTTGATATGAGAATTACAGAAGTGGTCAGTGATCCTTGAACCTAACTGCTTCTAATGAAATCAAGATCCTGTGACTCCTGGGGAGCCCTGGGGACACCCTGGGCTTTGGCTGTTCCTTATGATACTCAGAGTACTAACTTGCTACCAAACTTAAAGAAGCTGGATTCCTGTATTAAATGGAATTGCACTACACGATAGCTCAGGGCTCAGGACAAGTACAGAGGTATGAAGGGGAGTGATTGTCTTTTCAGTGTGGAAAATAAATGTAGTGGAATTAAATCCACGCTTGGGCTATACCCAAGGGTTAGACCCCAAAAGCTGTAAAACAGAGATATGGTCTGAGAAATCAGATCCAGTGCAAAAAAAGTCCCTTCTTTCCTGCAGTGCAAAAAATGGTAGGGATAGTGGTTGAGCCCAAACTCAGGTAAAGGGGTTTAAAATATTGTCCAGACCTTTGTTTTTTATCAGCACTCTGGACTTCACTGGCACATCTGTACTTGCCAGGACATTAAACTTTGTAAATTGCTGTTTATGGGTTTTGATATATATGATAAGAGGAAAACTTAGGAGTTGGGGTTAAGCAGGTGGGAATACTTAGCATGTGATTAGTGATGCACAGAGCCAGCTGCTCCTTAGGTCTCTTTGTTCCATTGAGGGTTCTGTGCTGGGGCAAAGTAACGGAGCAGGTTTCTGTACTGCATCCAGCACAGGAGATCTGGTTTACCTGCTTGGCCAGTAATGATTGCCATGGTCATTAAGGAAGAAAAATGCCTCCCTAAAAATGATCAGGAAAAAAAGTGCACATTTTTTATGATGGGAGGGGTCAGCTTGCATGATAGGCTATGGGCTTAGAAATCTGCATGCTTCCAAGTATTGCCTCTTAAAGCCTTTTGCTCAGAAGTGTTCTGAGTAAGTGGGGTGTGTTTATGATACCACCTACTTTAGCAAACATGGCAGCAATCAAATGGATGCCATCATCCAGGTGCAGAGATCAAAATGCATCCAAGTCCTCAATTCAGTAACCCTGGAGTGATCCAGCAGGTCATAAGGGCAAAGCCTTTATTACTGAGGTCTGCTGCTACATGTTTACAGGCAGTGAGTCAGGATATGACAAAAGTCATTTGAGAATCCTACCATTTCACAGATTTCAAAACTGAGTCCCAAAGAGAAAAAAAAAAAATCAGATACTAGAACACTGTTGGTTTTGGCTTCCAACAAGGGGCCAGAAGGTGGAATTACAGCTGCTTTGTGGCATAGTTTGGGGAAAGGGAAAAGAAACCAAGGCCCTAGGGTAGGTTTCCAAGCTTCAGTTTTGGAACAAAGCCCGTGGTCTGTGGAGAAGTGCCTGCTTGTATCCTTCTTCGTGACCAGCAGAAATGGAACAAAGGCTTAAGAGGAAGTATGTAAAACCCATTAAGAATGGAGACTGACTGTGGTTTATGGGATGATATTTACTGCATCAGAAACAACTGGAGGACTTCACTCATGGCTGTCTTGCTGTGTCAGATGCTTTGCTGTCATTGTACAATTGTAGAGGAAGGGGAAGCAGTTTATGCACTCAAGTATTTATTCTGTGGATAAAACCACATGTGGTAGCTGGGGCGGAAAGGCCCAGGTGGTCCCATCTAACTTTCTGCTTGTCCCCCAGTATTCCCACTCAACATGGTAGTGGCAATACAGACAGGGCACAAGGCCTGTTGAGCATGGGATCATGTAAGTAAATGGTTTAGTATTCAAAACCTCAGTTTAGTCCCCTGGAGTTTGCTGCAGTCCTGTTTTGAGCTGCATCCTGAAACTGTGCTATCAAAGCTGGACATAATAGACAATAATAGCCCAGAAGATTATAAAAAAGGGATGAGATCAATTTCCTTGGTAAAAATAACATTTCCCGTAAACCAGACCTTGCAAGTTAGCATCCCTGTGTATTGGGGGAGGAGGAACCTGGAGGAAAGGCAGGGCAGGAGGGGTCTGCAATGACTCTGTTCTGACACTCAAGTTTTATGGTACAGAGTCATCAAAGATGAAGGTCAACAGTCAGAGCTGACAGGCAAAGCAGGAGGAAAGCTTTTTCTTAAGTAAAGATTACTAAATGGCATTTTATTATGATGATGTCTCCATTATATCCTTGCAGTTGGATCAGGATGCCAACAAAATGACATTTTGTGTTCAGAAACAGTTGGATTTTATTGCAGCCAAAGTCCTTTTGTTTGTGGATTCCTTTTACTGAGCAGCCAGGCCCTACCTCTCCAGTGGAGTTGGCCCCAGGCAGGGCCACGTGCCTGGCTTCTGATCACACAATGTATTTTGCTTCCAGCTGAGAAAGGTCCCTTGGTTGAACCCACTGTGCAGAGAACTCATCAGTAGCTTTGCAGACAGAAAGAAAGTAGAGGCAGGGCTTTTCCTACCTGAAGAAAATCTGTAGAAACACTGCTTTACCTGCTTGAAGGTGATAGAAGCTGCAGCCTGGTAGTCTTTGTGGGTTCACAGGGATAGAGATGCTCCTCAGCTGAAACTTTTTCTAGTTTGATTGCAATGACTTAAATGAGACACTCAGGAGAGGAGGATCTGTGCATTTCTCTCTGTGTGCCTCCATTAGTGCTGCACTTTCAAGGTGAGTCTGGCTTATAACCAGAGCTGTAGAGAGCCAAAGCTGGCCCTGTTTTTCCCTACGTGACAAAGCTCTTACAACACAAAAGTGACAAATGTCAGCGTCAGTCACTGTAAATTCATTAGGGGACTTCTGCTGTTTATTTTTCCAACTGATTCTTCTTTCTGGCTCATCTAGGCTTAGTGGTGCATCACCTTTCCTTGGAGAAACCAAACAAGAAACACTTGCCAACATCACAGCTGTGAATTATGATTTTGATGAAGAATTTTTCAGCAATACCAGTGACCTGGCAAAAGATTTTATTCAGAAACTACTGGTGAAAGATACACGGTAAGTAAATATTAGAAAGACCCATTTTTCTCTGAAATAAACCTGGTGAAATATGACCTGATGAGTAGAAAAGCTTTCCTTGCAGTGTGTATCGCCATTCACGAGCAAGACAGGAGGGTGCTGCTGTGCCCCAAGTTAATCACTGCACCCAAAAACCCTGAGGAAAGGAACCAAATCTCTTCAGCTAAATGTCATGTTCAGGACTGAATTCTCACCTGAGTCAAGTTGGTACAGTAGGGTGTAGCTGAAGGGCTGAAAACGGTGTGCAGAATCTTGAGTTCAGGGTAAATACCACTCCACTATTTTGGGCAAGGAGATGATAGCATCCTAGAATATGCCCCCAGTGGTGCAGTGCCAGAAAAATCTTTACATATGCTGATAGGGGAGTGTTCTGAGTCGCTGTGTCTGTGGCAGTCACCCAGAGTTTGTGTGACAGCTGTGCAGATCTTTATTCCCAGTTTATGGGAACCACAGACTTTTTGTTCGGTTTTTGTTGTTTTTAATAAAGTGCATGCAGAAGTAGCATCTCCTTCCCTGTAACCTTCTTTGTCCTGGAGGAAAGTCAGACCATTGTGGTTCTTTCTAATGGCTTCACTGGGGGAGAAAATAGCTATGAGAGAGAAAGAGCTGTTCAGTCAAGATTTCTGGAAATCATCAGGCCTCAGTGCGGGGCAGAGTAGGGGTTTGATAAGAGCTTTGCACAGGTCTAGCAGCCTCCAAGGAGCTCCTGTGTTCGCTGATATTTGTCCCATGTGCAGAGACAGTTCCTGTGCAATGCTGTGTTTCTGTCTTTGAGTCTCAGTGCTCTTAATGTGCTGCTCACCAAACAGCTACAATGCAGAAGGAAGTTAGGATTGATCCAGTGTGGTTAGGTTTGAAGTATTCCTCTCAGAAATGTTGCTTTCAGGAAAGAACAGCTCCTGCAGGGCTGTAGTATCATGTTCCAAAGGACAGCTTTGATACAATTACTGTTGTATACCTTGATTAAGTCGTACCAAACGTGCATAGCAAGAATTTATTTTCTAAGCATGTCAGATGAACAGAACAAAGGAATATTACTTTTTATGGAAGGGTGCACAAAAATATGGGTAGATTTTGGTGAAATAAGAATAAAAATTGTGTGGAGTGAGGACACTTACCTACTGAAATTTAGAACAGTAACTAAACTACACACAAGGAGTGTGCCTCAAGGAGAAACATAACCCTGAAATTTAAGAGTTTGTCCTGGAATTGTTTTGACAAATGCTTGATAGGAAGCCTGGGAGAAGTGTGAGTCAATGGATGTGTGTACCAAGTATTTCTCATTCAAGTCTTTGGGGTTTTTTGTGTTGTTTTTTAGGAAGCGGCTTACGATTCAGGAAGCTCTGTCTCATCCATGGATAACGGTAAGGCTGAATAAAGAAACAGATCTTGGGTTTTGCCATGAGCAAAGCTGAGATCATATTCTCACTCTTACTGGTGTGTTAGATGGAAAACTGCCCCCTAAGTACTTAGTGAGCTTGAGTGTCTCAAAGAGATGTACTTGGAAGAAATTGGTTGGGTCTGACCAAATCCTTGGATTTCTGCCAACAGCTTCTTTTATTCTCATCACTTTCAAAAAGAGGGTGATAAAGCTCTGATGCTTATTGCACATTACAGTATCCCATTTTGGACTGGGCTTTGCACTTTTCCATTCTTCTCTATTTGCATGGACTGTGTGTTGCCTTAGTGCTTTCTTGAATTGAGAGTTGACTGCAGTCAATGTGGAAAATATAATTTCTCTCAGGAGATAACTGCTGTACCACGTGTGCTGGTTTGCTTACATCTGTGTGTCTATTTGTATTTTTTCATCATAAACATTGCTTGCTTATGTGGATAAGTCTCTTGTTGAAAATACATTTAGCTAGTCTCAGCATGACTAATGAGGATTTTTGAAATTCAGTTTCTGCTTTGCATTGCTCGAAACATTAATTGGAGTGTTGTTTTTCCTCTTACAAATATTGATAGCTTTGATACTGTTAACTGCTAAAAATTAACATGAAAATAAGTTGCAGCCATGTTATTTGTACTTATCACATTGGAATGAATGCACATCACTTGTCACATTTGGTTCCAGGCTTGTGTGTTTGGTGTTTTTTTTCTTTTAATCAAATGCATGAAGGAAAATCTGTGTGAGCAAAGAATCTCCCAGCATTGTGGAAGCCCAGGCTGCATCCTTTGTGTCGAGTTTTTGAACTACTGCAGTTTTGTAAATGTTCAGTAATATTGGTTCCTCTGTCTGACAACTCACCAGCTGAAAGATGAAACAAAAGTCCAAGAAAACAAGAAGGTTGAGAACAGCCAGCTGAAGACAAAACGCCTGCGAGAGTACACCATCAAGTGCCACTCGAGCATGCCTCCCAACAACACCTACATCAACTTTGAGCGCTTTGCCCGAGTCGTGGAGGACCTTTCCCGTGTGGAGCGGGCTTTCAGCACCTTGGCTGCATCCCACGATTCCTTGCAGGAGGACATTGATGCTCTGCTTTCCATTTATAATGAGAAAGAAGCCTGGTATAAAGAAGAGAGTGAAAGCGTGAGGCACAAGCTGTCTCAGCTGAAGTATGAATACAGAAAAATTGAGTCCCTGAAAAGGCATTTGCAAGATGATGTCAAGGCTGTAGGCACCAGTCTCACAGGCATGTCTGGGAAATACACTGAGCTGCAGAGTCAGTATGAATCCCTCAGACAAGAACTTTCTGAGGAACTCAAGTGGATACAGGATTTAATGAGCAGTTTTCAACTGGAAAATGAAGCCTGTGTGAATGGAAACTTTGACTCTGTTTTCAACAAAGATATTAATGAATCACTAATGGAGCTATTAAGTAGATCCCACTGTGAGGAGTTCCTTGCAGGGTTGAATCTTGATGTGGCAGAATCCCATCAGTAATACTGAGGTCAGGCTAGGTGCAGGTTTGCTGCCTGTTTCAATGTACATCAGTTTAAAAAGGTGCCAGTGCATAGATTCTACACAAAAACTTCACCTAGAATTAAAGTAGAAGTTCTGATGTATGGCACAAGTTGCTGACCAAAGCCATAATCTCCCAGTGGTTTGTAGTGTTGGAGTTTTTTTTTCTCCTGTGTTCAATGTCTGAATTTGCAGGAACAAGATTATCACAGTGGTATGGACACATCAAACCCTACAGCCTTTGGTATTGTCTATATCATACGGCATCATGTATTCCACTTCCTAAAGATCACTAGGTAATTAACTTGGAATAAAGAATAAGTCAGTCTGTACTTACTAGAAACTAGGTGCCTGGAAACTGATAAAAATCTCACTATAGCATCTCTATTTGGCTGATGGAAACAGTTGTGTAGCCCTGCTGCAGGCAGTTCTATAGACCTTATGAGAGAAATATTTGCAAAGCTTAAATCTGTCCTGTAAAATAAAGGACATGGAGTAGTAATTTAACAGTTAGCTAGAACTGTGTAAATTCACTGTGAAATGGCTGCCAGTGAAGAAAAATTTGGATTAGTTTTTAGGCCAGTTGTGCAGGGTGGACTCTTTTACCATCAAAGGTGTTAGCTGAATTTTAAAGTAAAGGATTAATCAACAGCTGAGTTTCCTGTCCTTTACCAAAGAAATCCTATTCAAAAGATACCGTTGGGAACTTGTAATGATCAAATAACTGTGTAAGATTACAGTGCAAATGTCAATTTTTGACTGATAAGTTTTAATATAGTCCTCTGGTTTGTTTTCTACAGTGAAGAAGATTATAAAGCTACAACTAATTTAATCTATGATGTGGCATTTGAGACAAGTGTTCTTGCTATAAAGATTTTTTTTCCTTAGGTTTTAGTAATAGAAAAGTTGACCCAAACTTGAATGATACCCTGCTGTCTTGTATTTCAAAGAATTTGGTTATACTGTATTAATATGCACAGATGTACCAATCTTGTTTTGGAACACAATAAATAGTTATTCATGCAGGATGCAGTTGTTCCCTGATGGTTAGTTAGTGACTGAAAGAGGTGTCAAGCTTCTGTGTGCTGTGGGCATTTGCTGCAAGGTGACTGTTGTACAACTGCAAGAATCAGTGAGAGTAGCTTGAGTCCATCTAGAGTGAATCTTTATATATCTATTAGAGTATGCCTTTCACTGCCCCTCCTCCCTCCTTCTTTTGCAGAGAAGTTAATGACCTAAATAAATTGAATTGTTGTTGTTCCTAACATGATTAAGAATAATGTCTCCTACTTTGAGATAAAAAGATAAAAGCATACTCTCATCCTATTTGTGCAGAGTACAGTGGACCCATTACTGCCATGTCCTCACTAAGATGTGCAGAGGCTGAAGAAAATTCAGAGTTGTGAAAACAGTTGTTCAGTTGGGGCATTGTTGCTCCCAGCCTGGTACTCAGAGGAGGATGGAAAGCAGATGTGTTCCCTGTGGCATCAATCTTGGCACAAGGTGTAAAAGTTTCAAGAGCTTCAAAGTAGTGTAGATAGCCAGGCTATGACCCTGGCAAACTAGTGTTGATGGCTGCAGAGAATTGGGCTGTACTGTGACAAATTGTATTGAGAATTTTGCATGTGTCAGTTTTTATTGTCTCAGAATGCTTCAGTCATCACTCGTGCAGGTTCCTTGCAGGGCACAGGATGACTCATTAGAAACTGTCCAGAGGAACTGGAACACAGGATTGTCTTGTGAGGGAGAAAGCTTTAATTCTTAAAATGTAATTTAAAGCCTAGTGAGAGTCAGTATTTGCAGAAAACACTCTAAAGAAAGAGAGGCTGCCTTCCCTCAGCCATGATCTCATATTCTTTGTTCATATAGGTTTTCTTTATGAACAAATGCACTGGCACGATGAGAAGGAGCATTAAATGAGACCACCTTGTTCCTGAACATGTTTGGATGAGGGTAATGTTGTTGTGACTCAGTCCTTGGGGCTAATTGACATACTGCTTTTGAGAAGAGATCCCCATGACTGGGACAATGACAAGGTCACTGGGTTGCAGGGTACTTAAAATGGAGAGGTGGCTATTAACAGTCTGCAGTAAAGTGAGTTATTTAGAGTCAGTGATGGTTCTGCTGCTGAAAGGGCACTGGGAAATTTTTCATAATGATTGCACAGCTGACATTTAGCCAGTGACATTTTTTCCACTTCAAATTGATTTCTGCTAGCCTGTTGCACTATGCTGGTTGTTTGCAGCCTGAGGAAATTATATTTAATACTTAGCTGTCCCAGTTCTGTTGTATGCAAATGGTTTATACATCTAAATGAGGAGGCCCAGCTGATAGCTTGGTTCCTTGAACTGCTGCTGAGATACCTGCAAAAATGCTAGACCTACAGCATTTGATGAGAAAAGTGAATTTGTTGTGTCAAACATTTTCAATTATTTTGCTGAAAAAGTTGTTTAAATGCTCACTGATATGTTTTCTATTCTCCTTTGGTACTCTTGCTGCTTCAGGTGCGTGGCTTGGTTGCATTCCAATCCAGTTCAGTACAAATATTTCTGTGTTACCCACCTCCTACATATGGGGACCAGAACAGCTGGAATGGTTGTCACTCTATAATCTTTGAAGGGTTGATTCCTGGCGTTTCTCTTTTCACTTTTACCAGATCTGGTTTTGAACTGTTTTTTCCCTCAATCTGTTAGATTTGGTTTTATGGTTCATGCAAATTTTGATGTGCTTTTGGAGTTGAAATGTGCTTCACTTTCAGAAGGACTGTGTCAGGATTTGTGGAACATCTGTTCCTTAACACCATGCTGACATCCAAAATGCTAAGAACATATCTGAATTCTGATCTATATTCTTTTTTCCTCCTATTTTTCCATAGTCGGGTATTGCAATTATTTTATTGCCAGGGTATCAATGTCTTGTGCTCTCATGCTCTGGGTATGGTAAAAGGACAAAGCAGGAGTTTTTTCAGCTAGCATGTATCCTTGTCACTAGTACTAAATGACAGCTAGCTGTTTCCCATTTTATTACAGTGATGTCATCCAAAGAAAATGGAGATGGGCAGGTGTGCACTGAGAAGCACCTTAGCAACTTTGCAAAGTGAAATCATAGCCTTAGCACCCTCTAGTTTTAGGATTTTATTTGAGACCAAAGGGGTTCTATCTAGACACAGAGTGGGCTAGATTTAATTATTTTTCATCTGTTTTACCTGTATGAATCCACAGCTTCCCCAGCCAGCATTCTTTCAGCCATCTGCAGTGCACATGAAGTATCTTGCATATTTTATGCACCAAAGGAAGCCAGACAATAAAGTTGCTCTTTTATCTTCCAGCCCATGGACAAGCAACAGGCTTTGGTTCGGAAATCATCTGTTGTTAACATGGAAAACTTCAAAAGGCAATACGCTAGAAGGCGATGGAAGGTACGACAGCAAGCCTTTAATCCTTCTCATGTATGGCTTCCCAAGGGATGGGGCCAGAGGGCAAGGTAGAGCTTGAATGTACAACTGTAATAGGCAGTAGATAAGTGAAATAGTCTGGATGTGTCTGCACTGGATATGTGTGATCAGTCATTCTTCCCTCTCTCCATAGCTCTCGTACCGTGTTGTCTCGCTGTGCAACCGCTTATCCCGGTCTCTGGTGAAGAAGGTCGTAATCCAAGAGGAAAGTTCGGTACGTGCGTTTCTTACGTGGGAACTAGAGAAGGATCAGTTTTACTGTGTGGTGATTTTTGCTGTCCTCGTAGGGATACACAACCCAACAGGACAGCAGTGGTTTGGAGTGGGAAACCAGATGGGACCATGGCATCATTTGTGTGTCTGTTCTGTTACTGTGACAGGAATCTTGTACACTGAGAGCTGGTGGCTCGATAAACCTTCTAAGTGCTAACCACATTTATTGTGTAAAGGAGCAGCAAGGAGCCTGCAGGTGATGTTTGGATCCCATGGCAGTGTCCATATGAGCAGGCAGAGAGGCAGTTCACTGCTGCTCTTGTGCCTGGCTGTGTGATGGAGGGTGGGGGACCCTGGCACTGCCTGTGACCTTCTGAAATAAAAGCGTGAGGGCTCTATTGCATCTGCTTTTCTCAAGAGGTGATACCCTGATAATATTAGAACATCACATTTAAGAGCATGGTATCTCATTTACATGATTGAGACACTGTGGCCTTTCTATTTCAGAGAAACTGTGAAAGTGACAGTGAGGATCTTTCACCAAGAAAAGCCCCTCATCAGAGGAGAAGCAGCATATCCTAATGGGATGAGAATTCCATGGGCAGGAGACAAGAAACTTCCATCCTCGCTGAAGCAAGCAGCTCTGGCAGCAGACTTTCACTTCTTGCCTGAGTCCTTGGTATGATGCTTCTTTGCTTCTCAAGCTACACCAATGGCTGGATGATGGTATTAGATGCCAATGAGGGGTTAAAAAAATTGGGAATCAAGATTCCCAGGGAAAAGCTACATCACAAGCAGCAGTTGGAGTGCTTTTATATGTTGAGTGTTTCAGTGACACTTCAATCTATTTGTGAAGTCAACTGCACTCAGGGTGTAGGGTTTCTACTGATATTCTTTTACTGCAGAGTAATTCACATTTCACACAGTGGTTAAGACTGTGTGTATTATTATTTCAGTCAGGGAAATTGTTATTGAGTCTTAAGGAAATGTTCAAATGAAATTTTTATATAAATATTTGATGGCAGGTATCTGACAGGCTTGGCTAGCTATGTGCAGTACTCTGTTATTGCTGTCATTGAAGTGAAAATCACAATGCCATTACATATCATAACCTTGATTCTGTGAACCTGGCAGTAAACGGTTCTGAACTGCAACAAGAACTGTGCTCCTGGCCATTGTCTGCGGCTGAGGACTGATGCAATTTCCACTGTCACTGTGAGTACAAGTGATTGTGGCACTGAGAGGATGAAGTAAGGCAGGGCAATTTTTGGATGAAAAAGAAAAAAAAGTCATGTAGTGACTTACATTTATTCAAATACAACATTTTCACAGGATGATGGCAGGATGCTTCACCTAAATGGGGCATTTAAAAACCCAAGGTATGTGAAGAAATAGTCTTTATTAGACTTTGTTGTTGTTGTCAATATTATTTATTGTCAGCAAATTGGAGACTCGTTAACACCTATTTGTGTAGGTGCTGTTTACATGTAACCCAGACTGCAAACATCTGTATTTTATTCAGGGGGTTGTATCCAAAATTGAGGAAGTAAGCACTTTGATACTGATGTAACACCTTTGCACAGGGAAGTTGCATCATTTTAATTATACTCGTTTCTAAGCCAGTATTGTTCAATTGGTACAAAAAAATGTGCATAGACTAGGGTGTTTTTTCATTGAATGTATTTGCTCTTAGAAGTTCCTATTTATTTTGCCATTTAATAAATAAAAAATCAGAAAGCAAGCTTATTAGAAACAACTATAGATGGACGAGGAAACTGGTTTTGTTTAGGTTTCTACTTGTCACCTCTAGGCTGAGGTTTTAGAGCAGGAGGTGTGAACTGGTGTTGAAAACTAGTATCAGGTTAATTTCGATGGCTTCCAGTTTCTAAGAAAGAAATAAAAATATGCTACTTTTATTTGTAAATTTGTATCCTTGCTTAGTTAGAGACTAAAATGCAGTTGATGAGAAATTATGTCTGTGAAAGGAAGGACATGTATGAGAAGTTTCGGAGGAGAGAAGCAGACAGTAGGATTTGATGGAAGAAACCTAAAATGAAGGAGGTGGTGGGAGGAAAAAAAGCAGTGGAATGAGAGGGACATGGAGGTGATCCTGGATTGGGAAAGTTGAAGGAAAAGAATGAGAATGTGGGAATAGGAATTGTGGAAGCTGGAGAGTGAATGTTTCTGCAAACATGGCACTGCATTTCTATATTATTTATTTAATTTCTTTTTATTTCATATCTTGTGCTGCCATAGCCTGTGACATGTGCCTGTTCAAGGGATAAGGTGCAGGGCATGGGCTTCTCTTCATATTCAATTAAAAGGTGTATTTCTGAGCTTCCTGTGTAATTTTTGAGGCAGAATCCTCAAAAAGTGTTGTAGTAATGTACGTATTAAGAGAGAACAGTAAGAGGGAAACCTGTTGTTTCAATCTATCCTGATTTCAGATGGAAGAAAGTTAATTTTCTTCTGAGTAGCTGGTGCAGTGTTGTGTTTTAGATTCAGTATGAGAATAATGTTGTTGATAACACACTGATGTCTTAGTTGCTGCTAAGAAGTGTTTACCCTAAGTCAGGACTTCACGGTTTCCCATGCTCTGCCACTGAGGAGGTGCACAAAAAACTGTGAGGGATCATAGCCTGGACAGCTGACCCAAAGTGTTCAAAGGGATATTCCAGATCATGGAATGTCATGCTTGGCATATAAACTGGGGTGACTTTGCTGGGAGCCACAGGTCACCTCTCAGGGATGGGCTGGGCACTGGTCACTGGGTGGTGAGCAATTGTATGCTGCATCACTTGTCTTTCCTGGGTTTTGTTCCTCTCTCTTTTCCTTTTCATGATTATTAATTATTATTAGAATATTTTGCTTTAGTTCAATTACAAGCCTGTTCTTATCTCAAAGTAACCCTCAAGGTTTGCTTTCTGACTCTCTTTCCCCCCAGGGCCAGGGGAAGGTGAGTGAGTGGCTATGTGGGACCTAGTTGCCAACTGGGGCTAAACCATGGCAGTGTCCGGAGGGAATCTTTCATAAACAGAACACTAAAAATATATATTTAGATAAAAAGCTGCCCAGCTTACCTACCAAAGTTTGCTTCCTGCTTTCCCAGGGGTATGGAAAACCAAATAAACTCCAGGCCAGTGGTACTTTCTGTTTAAAAACACCTTCAGTTTCCAAATTTGAGATTGTGGGATGTGTATGGAAACTGCACTTCTGAAAATTAAGGCCTGGTTAAAATAGGTGTTAGGTTATTGGATCAGGATTGTGTGCTCATGGAGATGAGGTCATTCTTCTCATGTAAAATCCTAGCAAACTATTGAGCGAGATGGGAAACAGCGGAAAGGCAGACAGAGGAGAGCAAGGCTGTGTGAAGCCATGAGCTCTGGCATATTAATTCTACATTTATAAGTCATGTAAGGTGGTATTTTAACAAAGGTATTCAGGCAGCTCACAGTGTTCAGTCTTAAGTCATCTTTGTGCTCAGGTGAGCTAAGGACAGACCTTTCTCTCTGGCACTCAGTCGCTCCACGTGGCTCCCAAGCAATGAGGCTTTCATTGCACAGAAACCACAACACGCAGCGCTCGTGTCCAGCCAAGCTATTCCCTGACTGTTCCAGATAGGAGCCAACTAGGAGTGTAGAATCTCTTATTCTCAGGATTAATGTTTGTGGATCATTAGGAAGTTTTACAGTGTTTTCCCAAGTGTGGTGTCCTCTGTGTTTATGGCCCTGTCTGCTCCATGAGGTGAACACCCAGGCTGCTCAGGGAGGCACAGTGTGATTGTGCTGCTTCCAGCACTGGCAGGAGACACCACCGTGCAGGGTTTGGTTTAATACTTCACCACTGGTGGGTTTGGGAGAACAACCTACAGGCTCCTTTTATTAAAATAAAAGGCACGGAAGGAAGGGGAACATAAAAAGAATTTGTGTTACAGAATTTGCTTTGTATTTTCTGTGTACTATTTTTGAGCAGTAGGGAACCTGGAGATAAATGAAGTGATAGTCTGGGAAACAAAACAAGAAAAAAAACTCACAAAACCCCGCAAGTATTTTTATTAAAATATGGCTATTTTTATTCTTATTTGAGTGATGTTGTTTTTTAATCTACATATATTTTTATTAAGAGAAACACTGATTTTTTTTTTTAATTTTTTGTGCCTGGAAATAGTACAGACAGTCAAAAATAACAGACATATTTGTGATTGTGATTTGCTAATAAAATTTTGCAAAGCAGAACGAGTGTCTGTGTGTCTGTGTTTCCACACGAGCTGAGCGGGGCCCGCGACGAGGCCCCTCGGCCGCTGCTGAGGAGCCCCTGAGGGCGGGAAGCGGGAGCTGCCTCAGGGCAGAGGAGGGGGGAGCAGGCCCGGCCCGGTGGCACCGGGGCGGGTTTGCGCCGTCTCTGCCCCGCTGGCGGTGAGGGTGGGCTCATCGGGGCAGCCGGCGCCGTGGCACCGGCTCGCCTTGCGGCCGGCGAGGGCTCGTGGGTGTGCGGAGACAAGGCTTGATGGACATGACGGGCCTGATGGATCGTCCTTCCTCCTCAGGACCGAGGTCCCCACAGCGCGGCCCGGTGTCCCGCACCCTCGGCAGTGAGGTAAGCCTGGCAACTGCGGAGCTCTGCTGCCCTCACCTCTGGTCTGTGCTTACTCCATTTACTTTCGCTTGCTCCTTTTTTTCTTTTAATAAGAGGTATTGTGCCTATCCACATTTATGTGTAAATCAGGGAAGTTTTATGTGCAGGGAAGAAGAAGGTATATATTTAACAGTGTTCAGTTGAGAAGCAAAGAGAACTTGGAGGCATTTCTTTTCCCTCTGTCATTTCTATATGGTCACTGTGATTGGGTGACATTCTCTGTATTTTTCACTTAAATGTCTACTCTGTCTTTATATAAACCTCAAACTTTATCAACTTCAGTGCTCAGGTGGTCGGCAGTGTGTTATTTTCAGCATGTGAGTTTCAGTGAGAGGAGTTAAGCAGGGTCAGGTGCACCTTGCTGCCGGGCAGGGCTGGCAGGGAACCATCACCTGGAGAAGATCATGAGCCTGATGAGGTGCTATTACAGCAAACCTCATCCAGCTGGGCAGAAAGAGCTGGAGCGCTTGTGGGGGATGGCCGAAGCTCTATCCCAGCTGGAGTGACCAGGTGTGTTGCCAAGGCTCAGGGGCAGAAGTTTGGCCCTGAGGCAGAGCTCGCGATGAACTAAGAACATTTCAGATGGGTAAGAAGTTATGGTCCTTGTCATGGTGAGTAACTTTGCTGAGGGAAGGGTATTTTGAGAAGAAACCTTGGGGAGCCCTGATGGAGTGGGGAATGGGCTTTGGCTGTGTGAGAAGAGGGGACGGAAGGGCTGACCTAGCTGTGGGGCTGGGGCAGGTGTGTGCACAGGGCTCTGTGGCCGTGCCCTGTGCATGGTGTAGCCAATGGCAGAAACGTGGGGCTCTTGGGTGATTCAGAAGCCTAAGCATGGACCTTGGGCTCTACCTGCAGCTCTGTGTGCCAGAGCCTTCTCAGGTTTCTCCTCACAGTGTCATTGCTGGTGTAGCTTGCTGTTATTTTTGAGGGGTTGGTGCAGAGACTGTCACTGAGTATTAGCTTTTTATAGTAGTTTGCTATAGCTTGTGACCATCTATCTTAGAGGTGTAACATTTTCCTATTCTACTTGGAAATGTGTTCATGGCCTTTTTAGGGTGGGATGTATCTGCTCAACAAAAACAACTGAGAAAAATTGTGTCACGTCAGTATTTCCTAAAATATGTTTTTCCACAAGGATGAACCTCATGAGCTACATACAGTGCTTTGTTAAAAATGTTTGTTTGAAATACCTTGTAGTAGTGTGTGTAAATTGTCTTACTATAACAATTATTTGATTTAAAAAAGCTTTTAAATAATTCAGCTGCCTTTTAAATCTTTTTACTCTGTATAGATAAAATATGCTGTAATGTATTGATATGAAATTTGAATTTAATTAGATTTAAGGTTTTGAAACATGGAAAAGCCTTTCTAATTTTTAGTTTAGAGCCTCTTGTTCAGTTAACAAAGGACAGGAAATGCTAAATTAAGTCATGCAATTCAACTAACAGAAAAGAATGTAAGGAGGGAGTTTTGGTCTCAGTGCTGAGCCTTAGTCTTCTCTTGATTTCTGCTGTGCCTTTAAACCTGCAGCATATAAAATTAAGTCCTCAAAAGTCTGTAACAAGGGAAGTCTGATTTTGAAATGTGAATGACTCAAAGCCCAGGATGATGAAAAGTTGGGAATATGTAATGCTACTCTGTCATCTGGAGTGCTCCATTTCCCTGCATCTGCACCTGGATCAAAGTGGGAAGAAAGTCTTTTCTCAGTTTGGCACAGGAGTCTGTAAGATAGTGGTAGTAGAAGTAAATACTTAAAAATGTAGTGTCCCCTGCACAGTGTGTATTTGTGCCTGTATTTATACTCCTATGAACAAGTTAGAGATTCCAGGTCCTTTCCTGGTGTTTGCTTATTCTGCCAGGAAGAAATCCTACCGGAGTCTGTAGGACATTTGGAATGACATAAAGCAGGCAGCTGTGTAGTTGAAGGAGATCCAAAGCCAGTTACTGGGGCAGATCACTTATCAACCATGGTCTGTCGTGCCAGAGTCCACAAGTAGGCCCTGCCAGTTAACACACTTGTGGCCCAGGGATGTGCTGTTGTGCAAATACTGACCTAAATTTGTTTCTGTTTCTTTATCTTAAAGACTGAATTCATAGAGCTATTCCATTTGACATGCACAATGTTGGAAGAAAGATATTATACAGGATAACATATGATTTTCAAAGTTATTAATGCAGAATCACTGTAATGCTATTGTAAATGGAACCATGGTAAATGAAATGATTGATCAGTTAGCAGAGCAAACTGTATAAAATGATTTAGATCTGTAGTTCTGGGCTTTCTAGAGCATGTAAGACATTTATGATTTTCTTGAGGAGTGTATCCTGGTATTACTGGTGGAGAGGTAAGAATAGTCATGCAGGTGGAGCTGCAAGGACCTCGGCTTTTGCAGTAGTTGGTAAATACAGCTTTTTTTTCAGCTTTTTTTGCCGTCAGAGGAGTGTGGGTAATGCTGCTCACAGGAGGAACAGCTGTGTTTTCTGCGTGCAGAGATGTCTCATAGTTGCATGCACTGAGGCTGAACCAGTTCTGTCCTTCAGCTTCTGCTCTCTGGAGCAGAAGCTGCTTGTTTCCTTCTGGTAGTTTCTCTTCCTAGTTACAGCTACATTCCAGAAGTGATTTCCTGGGTCTCAGTGCTTGGGACCAATTGACGTAACCTTGTTTTTGAAGTGCAGGCCATTTAGGCGGCAATGGCTTGGGCTTTCAAGGCATTTGAGCTAAAATACAGAAATGGTCGTTGTGTAGCCTGTGGCTACCAAGGGTCTCACCCCTTCTCAGCTGAGAGCCCTCAACACCAAGGTTGTGATCAATGCTCACTCCCTGTGCTCTGAGAAACCTCCAAGTCCAGGGAGAGACAGAGAAGCAGCAACACCTTGTAGCTGTGTTGAATGAAAGACTTGACCATCCTCACAGGACAAGGTTGGTGCCTGATTCCAGGTGACATTTCAGGGCTGCCTCCAGAGGTGGACACTTTCCCACAGTCCAGTACAGCACTGAAGGAAAGAAGCCTTGAAGAGGAGTTAGGTTTCAGGTATGCAGTTTTTATTCTGTGAGTCATCTAGAGCCCACTAATAATTATGGAAATGTTTTTCTAACATGCTTAGAATGATTTGAAAGCTGTGATGAGGTGTTGAAAAGCAGCTGAAAAGCTTTTTCTAAAATTTTTGTAGTGGTGCTGAAAAGCAACTGCAGCTATTTAGCTTAACCTGGTGTAGTAGGTCCCTGCTCTTCAGTGTCTGTTTCGTGGGGTTTTAATGCTTCAGAGGGCAGGCAGTTATTGGACATGCTAATTAATAATTGTAGAATTGCACTAAAGGTTTTGAACATTAGCACATATCAAAGTTGCTGTTTTTAGTGGAAGAGTTCTTAGAGCCTCCCAAACATGGGTGGGATGCACCTGAGGTGGCACAGACTGCACACCATAGCACAGGCTAAGTGCTCCAGATAGCCTTATCAGCAAGATCCATATGTTCATAAGGAGAATGTGCCAGCTTTCACTTTTCATAAAATACTGTGGAAAAAAGTGATGCAGTTTTCAAGAAAACTAAAAGTTTACGGTTTGCAGGGTAAGTGCCAAGGAGGTAGAAAATGTAAGTTCAATGCACACTCTACTTAGGAGTGTATGGTTTGGGGCAGATGGGACAGGGGAGGCTGAATCAGGGTCTGAGTCACTTGAGAAACAGCAGTGATCTTCTGTAAGAATACCTTCTCTAAGGGGGAAGGGAAGGGAAAGACCTCTGAACAAAATCTCTAGGGAACAGAATGAAGATAAACATGTTAATACACTTCTCTAAATTGTCAAACTGGGAGCGTGTTTGCAAGGCCATGTAGGTTCCTTTCTTACTGTCTTGCTTTTGAAGCAGATTTCTTGCCTTGTTCTCCTCACCCCAAACTCTATTGCCACTCAGATTTTTTCATTTCAAGGAGCACTGATGGTTTATTTCCTTAAAAAGTCACACTGGGAGAGTTCCAGATGTTCATTCTGTTTGTTTTGAAAATCAGCAGGCTACATACTGTTAGAAATGTGACAGAATTTTTTTCCCATGGATGATGATGAACATAGTATTTATTCTGTTTAATGGCTTTGGCTCCCCTGAGTAAAGTAAAACCTATTGACTGTTTGGATGGGTTTCATTTTGGAGAAGTTCAGGTAACAGTTACATGGACCAGAAAAATACGTGGGGTAATATAGGCTGTTTCACCACTGGATGTCGTGCCAAGCCCACCTGTCTTGGTATAAAAATATCTGTGCAAGTAATTCATGTCCAGTGTTACAAGTAGACCAAGCAGGGTCTCACACCCCTGAACCTATTTGCTGCTAGAAAACTCTCCTATTAACAGAAGAGGGCAATAAAAGTCTCTTCTGTCAACTTCAACCTGAACGAAAAACAGAGCAATATCTAAATGTGACAAAAAAGGCAATGCTGCCTGAAAGTCTGGGACATGACTTTCAGTGCCTTTTGGGACAGACTCTTCCTGACAAAACCTGCACTGGTAGTCTGCATGCCTCAGCTTCAAGCAATTTCTGTAATTAAAATTAATTAAAATTCTTACGACCTGCTGTGATCTGAAGTGTCTGTCTCTCTGTTACTGCTCATAAAAAAGGAGATACCTGATATGTAATAAACTGCATGTTCTGCAGGAACTTTGAAAGACCTTGGCAGAACAATGTTAATTTGTGAGACACAGATCAACAGTCCAGCACGAGCAGGTGAATTTTAGCAAGGAAGATGACTGATCTGTCCTTATTAGTGTTTTTGTGGACTTTGGAGATTCTTAGAAAACATGCTGAAAAATCAGAGGGCTGGATTGCTGAGGGCTGCGGGTTGCTGATAGTTGTTCAGGAGCTGCTATAGGTATCTCAGGTAAGTGGTTCATTGCATATAGCTGAAGCTTTATGCCTGTGTTTTGAGTGGTGGTTATTAGGGAAACACCTTTGCCCCTAAAAAGATATGTACAGTATATTTAAGGGGAAGCAGCTGATAGGGTACTACTTATCTGCAAGATGTTACTTATCTGCAAGTGGCAGATAAATACTCACCTGAGGCTGTGGTGGGTGCAATGTTTCCTTCTCCTTCTGTTGTCACTTGTGCAAAATGTACCCTGGAAGAAACAAACTGAGTAATAAAACTCTTATCACTCCAAATGGCACTGGCTGGAGTCTTCTAGCTATGGGGTTTCCAGTTCCACCAGGCAACAGGGATGGCTGCCTTTGAGGGAATCCTCTGGGCTCCAGAAGGGCAACTAAAGGCCTAAAGGGGACTTGCTGAGCAGTCCCCTGCAGGGCTTGGCCTATGTTCTTGACTCTGCATATGAGGGAACACCTGTGAAAAGAATTAGATTCTCTTCCATTCCCTAGTGGAAGAATCAGTAAAAATCCCTCCTCTTAGACTGCAGCAAACAAATTTTCCTCAAGAAAAAGTTGTGTTATGTGGGGCCAAAAGACACCTTTCAAAACAGGTAGACAAATGTTTGTTCCTGTCCCCTACTTGAGCATCAGATGAGCTCAGTGAGGCTTTCTTGGCAAGCTGATAGAACACATGGCCCTAAATGACTGTAAATCAGTCTGATTCCATTTCTCTGCTCTGCTTGTGGGCAATACAGATGGTACCCACTCAAGTCAATACACCTCACATGGCAATGCCTGTCATGCTATGTATGACACCTGTGCCAGGACCTGATAGTGGGTTCTGAAAGGTGCTTTCCCTATTGAATCTCTGCACCTGAATTTAGGGGTGATAAAGCAGCTGACAAAATTTTAAAAATTCAACTTTTATTAGGAAGTTCAATTAACGCATTAAGTATTATTAAGAGGTAGCTGAAATATTCTTTCTCTTGGCCTTGGTTAGTACCAGTGTCTTTCTCAGTCTACTTTGAAACTAATTAAACCTTCCCAAGATGATGTGCAGTAATTAAGGAAAATAAGAATTAATTAAGAAAATTAAGAAAAATCTGCTTGGGAACCAAAAATGTGTGAATTGCTTAGTTTATAGCAAAAAAATAGTGAAAACAAGATTAGGAGCAATTAGTAGTCTCATATTGTGTATAACACATGCTTATTTTGTTACTGTGAATGTTAGAATACCTGTTCAACAAGCATGACATCAGATTCCTGCTGCTGCATGGTCTCTGGACAAAATAAATTCAACTTGCTCTATTTCTTCAGAATACAGAATAACTTTCTTCTTCGCAGAAGAAATGGAAACTGTTTTGAAACTGAGCAAAATGAACTTCCAGCATTCTTATGAGTCTAAGAATCAGTTGAAAAACCAGTTTTCTGTATTGAATCAACACTAATGTTCATTTATTATAAGGTTAAGATGTTTTATTTGGTAACAAAGAAAAGCTAAGAATGTTTAAATACTCCTTCACACAGGTTTGCCCTTGGCCCCCTGGCCTCTTGTGTATGCTTTTTTGTGTTTGTAGCAGCTTTGCTTATCAACTCCCTAGAGAAGCAGGGAACAAAAGGTTACATTGAAGTTTTCTAACAAAAAAAAAAAAAAAATTCTAAACCCCCCAAATTTGAAAAAAATAGAAAATCAAGAAAAGTTATAAAATATTATGTACTTTTCAAATCAATTTTGTATGCAGCTGCTTTTAATCAAGCTTTCATGATGTTCACGTACAGTAAACTTTTCCTGCACTTAATTGCTATGTACCACTATTGCCAGCCAAAAGAAAGGTCAGGTTAATGTTTTAGTATCATTCTAATTGCATGAAATAAAGATTTTTGTCTCCTTACCAATTTTTCTTTCTAATGACTACTGCAACTTTCATATGCTCTGTTGAAATAGTGTGTTACTGAAACTATTCTCAGGCACTGCAGATCATGCCAGCTGTGTGGTTTGCACCCAACCACATGTTAATTCTTAAGTGTCTTGGAAATGACTTGCTGTTTACTTTTGAATTTTGTTCAGTAAAAATGTAAATAGGACTGCGATTTTGAGGGCAGTGACTTCAGACAGAGTTATGTGTAGGGCTGTAAAAAGTTATTCAACATTTTTGATCCAAATGCTAAAGATCAAGAGAGTAGAGAGACGTGACATAATAAAAATGTATCTAGTCTTCAAATGGCTTAACTAATTAAAACATAAAAGAAACTAGCAAATTTGCAACAGTGTTCTATTTAAAATGCCATACCATGACTGTACATGGTGTCTGACCATCTTCTAGTCATGGACAGGTTTCATAATGGTGTGAAATATCCTCTAAGGCTTAGCAAGGAACTGATGAACTTGACTTGTTTTGTCCCCTAGGTTCTTGCTCAGAAAAATCGATCATGTTCATGAAAGGCTAGATTCATGCTTATTTTTAAATACAGGCTTAAAATCTTCTTAACTTCTTACTGAACTGTAACTTAAGTAGAGTTAAGCATCTGATCACTTCAAAGCCAAGATACAGAAATGACTACTATGAGAAGCTGCTGAGGATTTGCTAGGTGGTATTTTTTGTTCTCTGATTAAGTATCCCAAAATATTGTGTCATTGTGTGTTTGGAGGTGCCCCACCATTGGAGGCATGTCAAGCTGCAGTGCAGGTGCCCTGTAGCTCTTGTGTGGGGATGGCTGTTGGCCAGGGTGGCCTGGCTGGTTTCCCATCTCAGTAATTGCTTTCAGCACGCCTGAGATGTGCCCTGCTGCTCCCTGGCATCCAATGTCTGTCCTTTGTTTCCTACCCTGTATTGTCCTGCAGTCCTTCTCCCATGTCACGTTTGTATGTCAAACTATTGTGCAGCACAGCCTGATTGCTCATGCTGTATAAACCACTATTTTCAGATAGAGAAGAACATCTAGAATTGAATTAAAAGTCTGACCCTGAACTCTCTGAAGGACAGACAGGGTCACACATCTATACCAGAAGCTCTTCTAAAGGAGCTTTGACCTCTGCTGCTCTCTCTCTCTATTTAGATCTAAGCATTCCTGTCCACCTTTGCAAAACCTGAAAATCCTTCTCAGTGGTTTGCTTCAAAGGAAGAGCCCCTGTCTATGCTCTTTTCATTGCTGTAGACTTTCCATTTGTCTTGCCTCAGTTTAGGCAAGGCTGTTGATCCTGAGGCATGTTAGAGCAGCCAGGAATGGAATGAACATTGGTTTGAAGCTTCAAATGTCCCACATCAGTGCCTGGAAAGATGGACAGGCAGACACCTTCCCTGCTGCCCTCCCTGTTATTTCACTATTGTTTTGCCTAATTGTCTACCTGCTCCATGTGCTTGATAGCTTAATCTCTTCTGCAGTGCTCAGCTCTGGCACAGTTTCATGCCAGTAATTCCCTAGTAGGGTATAGGATCATAAGATAAACCCTAAGGGCTGGGTTTATCTTATGCAGGGCATGTCCTGGCAGAGGGGTGCAGGAGAGCATCACTAGCAGGCCCTCACTGTGTCACGGGGTTTCTGCCCAAGAGTTACCAATAAAGGATAAACAGCGGAGAGTGCTCTGGGTTGGTGTGTATTGTGTCAGGGAGCTTCCTTTTTTGCCCAGGCCATTGGGACTGCACTTCTGCTTTTGAAAAGGCCTGGTGTAATTGATCACTATCTCTTTCACTAATCGTGCTGGTGTTTTTATAAAAATTTTCCACTTTGTGCCTTGTCCTTTGAAATCTGAAGACAAAACCCAGGAATGTTCAGGCTACCTTCTCTTTCAAGTTACACCCTCCCTTTTTATTAATACTGTACTTTAGGACTTAAGATGGGAGTTTTTGCCAAGTGGAAGCTGTAGGCTTGTGATTTGTTACTGTGCAGCCATGTCTGCAGCGATGGTGCTCCCGACATGTAGAAGCAGTGGCAATGTAAGAATAGCCTGAGCAGGATTTTCCTCTCAGCATTACCAATCTATGTGTCCCAAATTACTTCCCCTGCAAAGCTGCTGCAGCAAATACTACTTCTGCATTGCCTTCCTGTAGTGTTGATTCTTAGTTTTCATAGTAGCATTTCAGGTTTTGTTTCAAGGAGAAACACATGAAGTGTGCAAATGTGATAGAAAGTGTTGTCCCTGTTGCTTTAACTGCTTTGCTGTTTTTGGTTTAGTTGGGTCATGACTGTTGCATCACTTCTAAACTGTGGCCAAGGTAAATGACTTTTTTTTTAAAATCTTCAGTCATGAACTTTAAAAATCATTCTTCCAGCAGCATTTGAGCAATAATCTTAATTTGTATTGTTTTATTCAACTGCTGCATGAAAGGATGACATCAGTTTTGGTTTTAATTCCTTTGGTGTATGTTTCTTAAGACACCTGTTACATGGAAGAATAGCTAATAACATTTCTTGGAGTGGCATATCCAAGTGTTAAAATAGTTTGTTCTCTGTTGTGTATGGTCATCCAACCTACAGAAAGCTTGTGAATGATGGTGGGCCAGTTAGAATCCAGGCACTGAAAATATTGCAGACAAAATAAAATACCAAACTGACTCACTCCTGTGCTTCCTACAACTTCTCTATTGTGCCAGAGCCTCTCCTCTGCTTGAGGCTCACATCAACTAGCACTAAAGTGGGACATGGCAGTTTTCAGCAGCTGGATCACAGTGTTCCACTGGAGTTCCTCCATTCCGAGCCTAAATGACATGTCCCCTCAGCAGTGGAAGGTGGAAGCAGCTGCTGGACCGATCATGTTGTGTGTACTGAGCAGAGGCCAACTGGAATAAAGTGCATTTGCAGGCTGGCTGGCCTTGTAGCACAGTGCAGGGAGCTAGTTCACATGTTGATAAGAGAGAGACAAATCGGAAAATGAACTTAAAAAGGAGAGGAAGGGTTGTGGATGAGGAAAGCAGGGGAATGATGGTGAGGAGACACTGGGAGAGGGGGGAAAGGGCCACTGTATTGGCCAGTGAGAGGAGCAAACATTAGGGGAGGTGCCGGAGGTGGCAGTGGGTGTGGGCCCATCCGGTGTCCTTAGGTATTGTCCTGGTACCTTCTAATACAGTAGGAATTTTTATTTCTGACACCACACAGCAACAGAAAAGAGATGTCTATTGTCGTTCCTTTTCACCGTGCTGAAATTAGCCATTCTGGCACCTGTCTTATCAGCATGGTTAATTCCATAGCTTGAACTTTGTTCCTAGCACCAATATTCAACACCTCTCTGAAATACGAATGTGAGAGCACAACCAAAAAGGATCTCAAAGCCTCTGCCTCACTCAAAGGCTGGCACACCAGCTATGTAATTGTACATCAGTACAATAAACTCTACATGTGATAGCAGAGAGTAGGGACTTACTGAGTGCTTCAGCTCAAAGCAGACAAATGACATAGTGGATTTCTAAGCTCACTCAGAAAATGCTCCATAAAGTTCAGATGGGGTGACTTACATCCCATTCTAAATATGCAAATTACCCAGAGGATGTATTGATGGACTATTGTTTAGGACACCAGCTTGGTTAAATAGCCTGTCCTTTGCAGCCCTTTTTGTGCAATGGACAGAGCTTTCTTTTCATCTAGTCAAACATTTCTATATAATATGGAACTGCTTTTCATTTCAAAGCAAAACTTCAGGTTATTTTGTGCATTTCTTTTCCTGTTAGAAGAACTCCAGGCTTTTGTTAAACAAACAAAAAGAGAAAACTGCTAAAAGTAAGGTGTGTTGCCTGATAGTTCCATTTCAGTCTTGGGAAGAGGAGTGAAGGGTTTTTAATGCTATTTTCCATGTGATTCTGAAATTAAATTGATTTAGCACTATCTACATAGAGCTTCTTGTAGTACATTTGTAGAAAATTCAAAAGTAAATGTACGATGGGGTTTTAAGTGAATTGTCTGTTTTGTATTTGTCTCGCTCTTTTTTTACTTTGCCTTTTTTTTCTTTCAGCCAGTTTTATTGGCTCCTGCCTGTTTTCATAATTCTCATTGTGGAATTGGATGAAGTGTTTATTCGTGTTCCATGGTATAAATGTTTTTGTTCATCTCTTTTCTGGGTGGTTTAGGGCTGAATTAGCTATGGCAAAGAGGAAATGGTTGTTGATTGCTCTGTGATTCTGTCAAGTCCAGGACTTCATGGCACACACAAATCCTGATACATGTGGGCAGGACCTTTGGGCTTTAAACCCTGGCATGGTGTTTTGGAGACTGGAGTCATCTTCCTGGCTCTGCTCCCTGAAACTCCAGAATAACCTTGGAAAAATTGCTTCATCTGCCTAAGCTTAGTTTTTTACCTCTCTGAAATGAAGATGTTGATAGCACGCCAAGTGAAATATTTCTTTCCAGTTTTCATTTGGAAAGTGACCTTTATACTTGCGAGTCTCCCTTGTGAGTGGGTGCCCAGCGGCCACCAGGTGT
Organism: Atrichornis clamosus; assembly: GCA_013400975.1. Taxonomy (NCBI): domain Eukaryota; kingdom Metazoa; phylum Chordata; class Aves; order Passeriformes; family Menuridae; genus Atrichornis; species Atrichornis clamosus. The sequence continues at coordinate 55,511 of WBMZ01002040.1, forward strand.
TGTGGTGGGAGCAGCCTAAGGAGCTGTGTGGGACAGGAAACAGCAGTGTTTGAACTTTACCAGTCTCCTTCCACACAGACCAGGAGGAGCAGGAGTTTTCTTGTAAAAAGGGGAATATTAGGTAACATGCTGAACTGAAACACAGTCTGTGCTAGACATATTGGGATGAGATAACTATCCTATTTCTATCTTTTTTTTCCCTGTCTAAGGGAAGGAGGATTCTTTTTGAAAAATATTGTGAGATCTCAAAGGGAAAGGTACAGTAGAGTATTATTAGTCTTGTGGTGCTTGCTGGAAAAAAACCTGAATGCAAGAACAAATGGCATGAGAGGAAATGTTAAAACAATGGGAAGGGAAAAACTGCTTTTAGCCTTACAGAGTAGTCATTGATTCATGAAAGCAGAAGGATAATTTCTCATTGTACAGCTTTCAGACAACAGTTATAATATTCACTTTGAGTTAAAGACTAGAAAAATGTTAATGAACTGATAGAAGCCAAAGAAAAGTCAGTTAAAAAAACAGCAGTTAGAGGACTAGACAACTAATAGGAAAAGAGGGGGGAAAGTGGTGAATTGGTGGAATGGAGCATGAGCAAGGAAGTGACATAGCTGTCAGAATTGAAAAAGATGATAAACTCAGATACATATTAATTGCTTTTGTAGCTCAATTTCAGAAAGAGGAATTCTGAGACAAAAATAGAGCTGTAGGGGGCTTTTTCCCCTAAAGAGATTTTCTGGTAAAATCCGGGGCGTTTTTTAATCAGAGGAATGATCTAGATAAAATGAAAAATTTTTTAAATGCCAAACAATGCATTAGAATATGTTGTACAGACAAGATGTTTTACAGTATCTTTCAGGCCTTCAGGTGGCACAACTACCTGAACACTGTGTGTAGTCGTGGTCTTGGAATGTTGCAGGTTTTAAGGACAGCTCTTATCATTTTTATGCATTTGTGTTCTGCAAAGAAAAACTAAATCACAACTGTGAAGAAATTATTATTTTCCTTGGTTTTATATTTATTAATGCCTTTTATAAAATTAATTATTTCAGAGAGGAATAACTAGAAAGGGGACTACTCAAGGTCAGATGGCCTCAGAATAAAAAAATGGAAGCTTTTGCTTAACCAAAGCCCTCTAGATAAAGGGTTTTTTTCTTGTTATGAAAATGGAGACTGGGTCAGTGGTATTCTCATGAACTGCATAAACTTTTTTCTTAAATCTGTCACCTCCCTTGAATTTCATTGAAGTAACCAGAATACTCTAGTGCTTGCTTAAAACAGCACGAGCATTACTTTGCTACTGAGTCCTGTTTCATATGATGCAACTTTTTGTAAATATTAACTCGTGTGACACTGTGGGTGCTCCTTTTTGGAAAGGCTGTGAGTTTGCTGTGCATGAAGTTGCTGTGGACAGGCACACATCTCTTGCGTGCTGTATTTGTCAGAGGTCTGGTCCATCCCCCTGTGTCCTGCCAAGACTAACCAGTCTATTTGCTTCTGTGGCTCCAGGGCCATGGCAGCTGGATAACCTCTCCACTTGAAATGCAAGGGGACAGGGAGTCTCCAGTAGTAAGCACAAAGGTGATTAGAGCTCTGTGTTGCCTTTTTACCATGGTTCCATTCAAAGGTCTTGATCACTGAGTAGGAAAGGCTACAGGGCAGGGCAGGGAGGAAGCAATCGTGATAGGCACTGTTCCTTTCCTAGCTGTATTGCTAAGGGGATAGGAAATGGGGACATGCTACAGGATTGTGCAGCAGGGGTTTTTAAAAGAGAGCAGAGCACCAAAACTCACTCATGAGGCCCTAAAGGTGTTGTGAACAACCCATAAGAGGGCAGCTGGGGAGTGGCAATACTATGAATGGTACTTTGACCATTGACAATGTTCTTTTATTGTTTAATTCTCTCCAGTATCTTTATGCATATAGATATTATTATGACACAATATTTAAGCTGCACTTTGGCTGCACACTGCCCCGCGCCATATAGACCTAATGAGAAGTCTTAATCCTTTTGAAGTTCCAGTAAAATGCTTGCTACAGATGCTCAAAATGTTTCATACCCATGCGACCTAGTCTTGTGTGTGAATTCAGCAGTTACTTAGTTATTCACATATAATCACTGTATATTATCGTTCCTTGTCTTCCAGTGCAAATCCTTGTTGTTTCCCATGTAGTTTCCCCATTTGTTCTTAGGAACATTTCCTCTTTTGGCCTGGCCAAGGGCATTTCTGAAGTACAGAACCTTGATACAAAGCTAGGCTGAGTGAAAAAGTTTGAAAAAGTTACCAGCTAACTAAAGAAAGGGAGAGATGCCGATGGATTGAACTGAATCTTAAATTTGAGGTTACTTCAGACTGGTCCTACTCTGCATTTCACAGTTGAGTCCAACAGTAGAAGAAAAGAAGTGACACAACCACCTGCAATCCTGAGCTCTGAGACTGCTGATTATGTACAAGTGATAATTTGTACTGGGGTAAGAGCCAGCTGGCCCTGTGGATGTGGCTTTAGATTGCTTTCTAATAAATAACAGTATGGCTCAGCTTGGTATGAACAGGAAGTGGCAGGCAGAAGGACTGTCACTCCAGAACATGAGTCAGAAGATGAAATTAAGGACTGACACAGATGCATATATTTCATTGCCTCCACATTTGGCATAGGGAAATGATCTAATAACAGCTCCGTGTATACCTTGGATCCACAGGAAAAGAGCTAGTGTTGTGATGAGTAACATATAGAAGACATAAGCGATTGGTATTTTTAGCCTAGCTAAAAATAGTTTTTCCATACACTTCATAGGTTGGTGTAGGCTGGTTTAGTCATGTTTCTTAGTGCTTGCAACTGCTTTGTCCACATCAGTAACTGACACAAGCTCCTTTCCTCATCTTTTAATTGGCAAACTTGCCTTTCTTTTGCTTCATGTAAATTGTGAACTCATTGGCCATAAGAAGAGCCTTGCCTCTGAATGAGCCCTCACAGGGATGATTGTTTCAAGACTTTTTTTATTGGGATAAGTCCACAATACAAGACTCCTCATATATTTCCGAACACTAAGAGCATCACTTATTTGGGCAGATCTGGGTCCTGGTCTGGTTAAGTAACTGTCCAGGCAGATCACTGTGATTTTGATAACTCTTGGGAGGGATAAAGCTTTATCCACACAGAGGCCTAATTGCAAGATAGGGTCACAAGTAACAATTTGGTGTCTTGTATCCAATCAAGGAGCTTTTGTTCAGTATCTTTTGTTCTGATTTGGGACCTTTCTTTTTTTCCCATTGACCATTGATTAACTGGTGGCACAGAAACATTCAGTGTCCATTATTCTAATTGTTGTCCCATTTCTGTATAAAATTACTTTTGAGTCACATCCAAAAACATATAGACTCCTTTCATTGCCATGACAACGGCAAGGCATGCCAATATTAGCAATGTCTGCTGGAAAAAAAAAGTCAGTAAAAGCAAAACACAGTTAAATGAGGTATTTCATATATAAATTCCATTTTCTGTAATGATCCAAAATTATCCTGCATTGTGGAAAAGCAGTTAAGAATAAGCCCTAGATAAATAGTATAGTCTCATATAGAAAGCTGGGTCTTGTCCTAGGCTCTGCATTACAAAAGAGATCTTACAAAAGTAGTGAGAGTAGAAGTGGTCATAGCCCTGGTGGAATGTTTGGATCAGAAGAGGATAAAGAGTTAAATGTGCTTACTAAAAAGAAAGGATAATTACTAACAGTTTTAGAAAAATGTTTGATGTTAAATTGTGCATTGTTCTTTCATTATCATACCTTTCTCTTCATTGCCTAAGATTAAAAGTACATTTGATGGGATTGCATAACAGTACATTTAAAATAAATGTAATAATAAATAATGCAGCAATTCATGTAAAATCATAGGGAATCATTGATGTAAAACAGGTCTTGTAGAGCTGCACATTAGAAGAAATCTGCCTTAGTGCAAGTGAAGTTGGGAAGGAGGAAAACCAGAGGGTGGGTCTTTAGAAGTCTGCCAGGAAGGATTATTTCTGTTTTAAAGAACAGGTGAGAGTACAGAGATAACAGAGGTACTGTCTACAGCCTCCTTTCCCTTGAAACCTACACAATCATATGAGCTTTCTCCTGGCCTCCCTCTATGCTCTGAATCTAAGGTGGAAACTCTTTTGGAAATAGAAATGGAGCATGAATGTCCTGCAGGGGCATTGCCTGCTGGACTCTTAAGATTTGTAGGTTTTGAAGACTTCTGCTTATGCTTGCTGTGAAGGAGGGGGATGAATGATGTTGCCCACTGAAAAGCTGTGATTCAGGTATTCCTGGCCTATATCTCGGGTTGTCCCATAAAACTCTTCTCAGCTTTTTTGGTTCTTTTCACTCTGCTAATGTATAGCTGCAGGTGGCTGAGGGCTGACCTTTCCTCTGGTATGTCCTCAGGATGCCCAAAGGAGTTTCAGGAGCCTCTGCAATTTCCAGGGGATGCAAGTGCTTTGTTTAATGATAGTTGACTCTCAAATTAGGTGGCTGAATTCTGGTGACAGCCACAGTGTTGTCAGATGACAAATGTAGCTCTTGTTCTCCTTATTTTCAGAGCAACTGGTGCTACTGTAGACTAGAATGCTGTTTGCTTCCTTTGGGTTCTCAGTAATGTGACAACACTTGCCTGCTTAGTACAGGGTGATGGAACAGGCCTCCTCCTCCTGCATCACTTGCCATGATGGGTTTTATTTGAGTGGGGAAGGTCCTGAGTCCAGTTGGTTGTAGGTGCAGACAGTAGCTCCAGCTCTGAAAGAGGAAGTCAGGAAGTCACTTGATTTCTCGATACTGAGACGCATCAAATATTGTGGTTAATATCCAGTATTAACAGTTGCTATCTAATAAACAAGCTTCAATTGAGAATTCACAAAGATAAATAGCAATGGTCCTCCAGTGTAACTTAAATTCTGAGATCAGTGAACCTCTGGAAGCAGCTCTGCACCTGCATCCAGGGAGATGGCAAGGGGAGAGTCCTTGGCTCTCAGTACTGCAGAGCAATTGATGGGCTGTGTCAAGACTTGACAAACAAACAAGAAAATCTTGTGATTTTATGAACTTAATATCTAAGTGTACATAACTTAAAAGCATTAGACATTTGCAGACCTAAGAAATTCCTTGAGAATTGTCCAACATTTGGCTTTTGGTGGAGCCTTCAAGCTATAAAAGCTGCAGTTAATGATAAGATTTGTCTTCATGTTGTGGCTAATGTAAGTGCGTGGGTGTGGAGCATGTGAACATGGAGAAGAGTACACACTGCTTAGTGTGTCTATTCTGCTTTCTCTTCTGTGGAAGGGCAGATCTGCTGGACATGTAGCATTGAACATATTTGCATGTATCTGTTGAATTTTCCAAGTTTATTTCTTACACAGCATCGTTTAGCTGACATATTTGAAATAAAGAATGCTTTAAAATGTTTTTATAATTTACCTCAATTTTGATGATATTTGTTAGCACAGGTGGTCTCATCAACAAAGAAGCTGCTCATTCACTGCAGAGTTTGACTATGCTTTTAGACAAAAGATTAGCTGGTGCAGTTAGAGGTGTAAAACTAAAAAAAAAAATCTTACAACTTATTGAACAAAAATGGTTTGTCTTGACCACTGTTCTGTAGGTTGATATTACATGAGTAAATTGCTAATTTCTTAGTCTGTTAAATTCTGGCTTGGTTGGGTCAGACTTTACAAACCAAGGCATTTCGGTTTTATTCTGCTGCAAAAGACTGAGAATCCATGAGTAGCCTTTAGGGGGCAGAATAAAGCGCCATCAGTACCCGGGATCTGCCTCCGAAATGGACAGTGACATTTAATCTAACTTTGGTTGGAACTTGTGTCATGAAATGCAACAGTCCCCCTACTCTTAGGGACCCCATAACACTTCATACCTCAGAATAAACTGTTAAGGCCATTGAGGAGAGATCCAGTAAAGATGGGACATAAGGATGGGAACGCTGGTCCATTGGTACCATGTATCTGATGCCTTGGGAAGAAAAGGCAAGAGCAAGCCCAGAGCAATGTGTCCCCAAGTACTGTAGGGCCTTCTGTGGGTCAGGGCATTTTTTAACCAGAGGAGGTGTCTTTGGTAATTTGTGATGGATTTTTTTCTTTCTTGTATTTCTCTAGTCCCTTTTTGGGTCCAGGCAAACTTTTACTATATTGTGTCCTGCATCAAGGTGTTCTACAGCTGTGAATGAAGCAATAATTGGTCTTTTCCTTGTTCTGAATTTATCTACTAGTTCCACTTATAACCCTCTAACTCTTCTATTGGAAAACACAGTAAACAATTATTCCCTGTTCATCTGTTTCACATCACCAATCTTTGTAAACTTCCATTGTATTCCTACCTCATGCTGATGTACACAAACATATGCAGTCACTTCTTGCACAGAAGTTTTCCTCTTCTTGTCAGTTTCCCCATTTTTTTAGTCATTAGCGAAGTTTACTGATTCAGGCATGACATCCCTATTATTGTATGGACTGTAAACAGTTCATGGGGGTATAACTGAGATTTCTCAATGTGTTATTTCTTGCCACTGTGGCCTCACAGATCTTGGCATGCCATTGTTGCTGCCACCACCTAAGCCTGTAACAGTCTTCACTGTATACTTTTCCTATTTTAGACTTGGAATTTCAGTCTCCAGTGACACTTTGACTACTTCTTGTTGTTATGCTGCTCATTTTGTTTAAGCAAACTCTTTAATATACTCCTGCTTGTCCAATGGTGTGATTCGTTCTGTCTTTTCTGCAGTTTTTATCCCTGTATAGAGCATCCATTTCTCTTCCTTTCACTGACTGTCCAATATATCAATTCTATCAGTATCCCCACCTAAATCAGGTGCTTCATTCCCTTGACCTATTTTTTTGGTGGCTTTTATTCAAATACGTTTATGTGCTATTCCTCGCACTCGGAGAAGACAAATGAACCCGACCGTTGTGGCAATGTTTCCCTTCCCAGTGCCAGCAGCTGGATTCCATTTTGATGGGAAGAGCCCTCCCGGCTGCAGGTGCTGCCGCTGCTCCGCCTTCGCCCGGTGCGCGGCCCCGCGTGCCCGCGCACGGGAGGCGCCCCGCGGGCGGAGGCGGGGAGCGGCCGCCGCTCTCGCGAGAGCCGCGCTGTAGCCCCGCGAGATCTCGGCGGCTCCCCGCCCGCGTCATGTTTTCCCTGTGACAATCCGGGCCGGGAGGACGCGGCTCCCGGCGGGATCTCTGCGCTCCGCTCCCCGCGCCCCGCCGGCCCCGCGGGACAGCCGGGCTGAGCGCCGCCGCCTGCCCCCGCCGCTGCCTGGTGAGCGCGCGGCCGCGCGGGGCTGAGGAGCGCGGGCAGGGGCGGGAGGCCTGGGCGAGCCCAGGGCCGAGGGGGCTCTCCCCGCGCCCTCCCCGCCCTCCCCACCGCGGGGCCGCAGCTCTGGCCGCGGGCGTTCGGGAACGGGGGAGGGTGCAGGTGGGCATGAGGAAAAGGGGAGGCAGGTGGGGCCGGTCAGGTGTCAGTGCCCTGTTGCTGAGGGTGGGAGAAGGACGGATGTCGTCCGGCAGCTCTTTTCCCTTCGTGGGGGCTTTTTGTGCCTCTTCAAAGCGGTGTAAACTATACAAATTATGCATTGTGCTTCGGCTGAGGTCCTGGGAGCCTGTGCTTTTCCTCATGAACCTCATGAATGCGGTTGTAGCGTGGCCGTGCATTTCCCTCTAAGTGTTAAATGCCTCTAAGCTATGTGCATCCAAGGTGGACCTGACAAGTGTCACAAAATTCAGTCTAAAATTTGTCATGTTGGTCTTCACCAACTGTGTGCGTGACTGTAGGTAGGTGTTCCGTGCATCTCCAGACCTGTCATCTGAATTGCATCGTGTCCCCATGGCGTATTTGCTGGCTATTGCAGTACTGAAAAATTATATGTATACTTAGAGATGATTTATTTTGTATTTCAAAGTGAAGTCCTAGCAGGTGTTTTGGTTTTGTGTTGGTTTTTTTCTAACTGCATATGATTAATTTCATTGAGATGTTCCTGAATACAAGCTGCTTTTCATGGTTTTTTTTCAGGGCAGAACCCTATTGTTATGCCCTCTCCCTTTCACAGTGTACATAGGAGAGGTTTAGTGCAGTTTTTGAAACATTTTCATCTTCTGTTGTCACATATCTAAACTGATCATTTCTTCATGAATGTCATAATTAGGTGTAGCTGGGACCATGTGCCCTGTGTGCATATATACATATCCATATGTGTATGTGTATATATACACATGTGAGTATTGTCTCATGAGGTTGATCAGAGTTGTCGTTCAACTGAGTGTTCTCTGCTGTTATTTGATAATAAAATCTCAAAGCTATAAGTTTACATATGCTGAATTTAATGGCCTGTTTTAGAGGTCCCATATATACCACATTGCTTCATTGCTTAGGGATGTGGGACTGCAGAGGATTGGGATCTCAGGATTAAATCTCATGTAGTTATGGGGGAAAATAGGTATTTAATCTGGAAGGGTAGACTGTATAACTGGTCAGTCTACTACTGCTTCCCTATTCTAAGAGGAATTTGTTAATTTTGTATGAAAGATTAAAAGCTGTGCAATGTTGTGCTACAGGACAGAAGGGCTTTGCCAGTCTCCTGTATCCTTGCACCTATGAGAAATTTGTTAGGTGGCTTTATAAAGAGAGGTTGTGTTTTAAAAAGGCTTCTTGTCTCTGAGTGCAAACTTGTACATGTTTGAGGATTTCCTCTCTGCTCTTATGATCTTATTTAAATGTATAATGTATGTTTTGTTCTTTGTCTGAACATTAAGGATAAACATATTTTTGTGGCTGGAAGTATATAAGTTGAAGAGGAAGTGGGGGTGTTGAAATTTTTTTTTGAAGCTCTGTAAAGGAAGTATTTATCTAATTGTTAATTAAAAATAGGGATGTAAAGTCTTTGACTTATTTTTGCTGAAGGACTGCTTGGCATAGTAAGAATATAAACCAGCATTTTTTTATTAATTTAGTCCTTGAACTGAAAAGTAGTTTACCAGTGAAAACTTGTTCTTCTGCTATTTCAGAACTGAATTAAATGAATAGTAGTTGATTAGGAAATTATTTAAGTGACCTAACTAAAGATCTTGGTTGTTACCAATTTCAGGTAGCCATAATCTCTCTTTTTCAAAGAAAACAGGATGGGGTGCTCTGCATGTTTTAAAGTATCAGTGATGACTGGAGTGGGACCATTTTATGGGTGGGGAAATCTACATGTGAAATTAGTCTTTGTATTTTGCTAGTTAAATTATAAGTATATATGTTTAAGTACTTTTTAAAAAAGATGTTAAGACGCAAGTAGTATTCCAATCTTTCTGGTTTTATTGTAATTACTGTAATACTCATGGAGTAGAGAAGCACTTTTATCCCCATTTTAGAAATAAGTAATGGAGACGGAAATTATATGCATTTCAGGAAGACTTAGTAGAACAGGCATTTGATTTCTGGTCGTAGGTTGTTAGGAAGTCATTAGCCTTTCGATACAACAGCCTTAGATCCTGTACAGATATTTAATCTCCCTCTGTTTGTGTAACTTGAGAGATTTTTATCTTGCACCGCTGTGTTTTAGTTAAATCTAAGGTGCAATTCTCGATGGCTGGTTTGACTTCCTGGTGTCAAAGTCACCTCAGTGAATGGTGAGTACTGTACTGATTCTGTTTCTCATGATAGGTTCTCAGAAGTACTCAAAGTCTGAAATTGCTGCCAAGTTTTCTTTTTGTCTGTCTCTCTTGTAGTGACTGGCAGTCAAGTGGAACATTCAAATCTAGTAGGTGCTAGCTCTTTAAAAACTAAAGTAGCCCTCATAAATGGAAGCTCTACTGTCACAGGTCTGCTTGAAATAACTGGCAGTGTGCTGCTGCTTATTGTACTTTATAGTAATTCATAGTAACCCTTGTCAATTCTTAATATAAAAAGAAGAAAAACTCAGCCAGGAGCCCAGTGGCTACAGGATTTGCCAGTCAACACAAAGTGTAATTGTGACCTTGGAACTGGCCAGGTATATTCTCTGGCCTGGACTGCCTGTTGTGATTGACCTGATGTCATCAAGCTAGTTGGAGAGTATGTTCAAGTGGCTCAAGCAATTATATTCTCTGCTGGGAGCTGGAATTAATTTGTTGCTTAAAGAAGAGCCTACAGTTTGAGTCCTTACTAGTAATATTTTTTTTTTTGCTGTCACGACTAGTTAATGCAGAAATTTAATCCTCAAAACATTTCCTTACAAGTGCATGAATTTACACAATGGAAGTTTCTTTTCCAATTAGTTACAACAGGAGTTCTCTGAGTCAAGAAATGTAAATGTTAACAGAAGGTGTTAATACAAAGGGGCAGCCACAACTTCACTGAGCAACCTGCTCCAGTGTCTCATCACCCTCATTTTAAGAAGTTTTTTCTTCATATGCAATCTAAACCTACCCATTTTCAGTTTAAAACCATTTCCAGTTGTCCTGTCCCCACAGGCCCTAATATCGAATATCTAGTATCTCTCCATTATACTTACGTATCACCTTACATATACATATATATATATATATATTTATATATAGGCAGCAGTCCACCTTTCTGCTTATATCACTGCCAACTTGAAAGTTAAATGTGTTTGAATTTTGACTGTCGATACATATTACAGTTTCCTATCTATTGCTGAGTTTCTCAAATTCAAGTCATAATTACCAGTAAATAAATCTTAAAATTTTTTTGTGTTTTTGCAAGAAAATGTCTGTGTCTGTGTGTTATGGTGGTTGAAAAATACAGCAATTACATGGTTAGGAGAAGTACAAGTGATTTTACCCTTCAGGAAGAGTGATAGTGCTAAAAGCTCATCCCTGGTTTTCATCTGTTTTGCAATGCAAGATCAGGCACCTTTCTTTGCTTAAATTGTAGGAATGTTTTTGATGCATGGGGATGTCTGTTTCTCAGCTCCTCTTTTTACTAACTGCTTTTAATGATTGTGTATGTGGAGAGTCTTACATTCTCAGCTTTTGTTTCAGTATACCTTAAAGCATCTGAAGAAGTAATGGACTAAATTGATTTTTTTAAAGTCTATCTGCTGAGCAATAATAATTTTTATTTCTTCTCTACTTGAGTAGGTTTTGTACAGCACCCAAGGGTTTACATTGACAAACCGTGATTAGGTTTTTGTATCACTTTATAAACCTAAGGGCAAAAGGGCAAATAGCTTTAATTTCTTATTAACGTATAAATAACTTTGTCGTCCCTTAGTCTGTCTCCCCAAAGGTTTTTGGAGTGATCAGTTGTGACCAGATGAAAGCACAGGGTTATATTGGTTCAAATAGTATACCTGATAATGAATAAATAATCACACAGGAACGTAAAATCATGTATGAAGACTAAATTAGGAAGAATATCAGTAGAACCTCACCAGGGCTTACTTAAAAAATATAAGGCTAGGTGGAATTTAATATTTGGAAAGAAAAGTTGATGGTTAGCTGCATAAGTAATCTTATTCTGAATTATGATATCATTCATTGGTTTCTATGTGCTGAGCAGAAGGCTAATAAAAGGAGAAAACATAGTGGACATTGTAATCAATAAAGACAGGTGTTCAGATTAATGCTACTGTGTATTTCATGGTAATGTTTTATGAGTGAAGAACAACCTGCTGTAGCTGCTGTTCTTGCTTACTTTTTCTGGATTAGTTTCTTTTGCTCGTTACCTTCCCATTCCATATTTGTAGGAGACCGTGGCTCATTTTTTGGCATTGTTTTATTGTCCATCTCCTGTTATCTAGCACCACTCCTTTTTTTCTTTTTTGTGCTGCTTCTAATGACACTTTTTGTCTCTTTGCTTTCAATTCTTTGTGAATTTGTAGTAATTTCTCTGCAGTGTCAGTATTTCGTAATTTATAATTTTCTCTTTCCCATGACTATTTTGTAGGGATTCCGATTCACCTCACGACAATTTGTCATGACATTGCATAAGACTACATGTATAGGCCAAAAAGAACATTTGAGGATTGTTACCTTGCATAGTGAGGATTGTTACCTGCAGTGCTCTTTGGCACGAGTTAAATGTTGAACAAATAATTCTTCTAGGCAGCATTATGTCCTGTTGGTTTCAACTGTCGCAGTGTTCCCTGGCCATGAGCAATATGAAACATCTTGCAGGTTTTGCATTTTTTGTACATTTTATATTGTTGGCCTGTGACAAGGCAGGATTTTAGTTACTTTTTAATATATTCTTAGTTTCTAAATCACCTTTTAAGAAAAAGGCTATAAATGTTGTTTGGAGCCTTGATACCTGCTGCTAAATCCTATATATACAAGCCTTTATGAAAAAAGGGAAGCAAATCAGTTTGCTTTTCTTTTAGTTTTACTTTCAGATTGTAAAACTTCAGTAAGGTTTGCAAAAATTTCTGCATTCTACCAGTTTACTGCATGTGAAGCGAGGTTCTTACTGGAATTTTGTGCCTCCTTTGTAAGGAGTTTGAAAGACTGGAATGATAAAAACTTCAGGTAATCTGTCATTTTATGGAACATCAGGAACTTTCAGGACTGGAACTTGGCAAAACCAGAGAACAGTCCTGTTACACAAATGGAACGTACAGCCATATCTTGAATTCCGCATTCACCTCTGGAGCTGTACAGATTAGGAATTTGACAGAATACTGAGATAATTGAGTAGACTTGGATACAGAATAAAGACTTTGGTTTACTGGTAAACCTACGTTTATGTTGTTACATCTATTTGAATTAAGAAAATAATTTCTAAGGGTTCTAAGTGCTTTTGGCTAGGAAACTAAAATGTTGCAACTTTGAAGAGATTCCACTTGTATGATGGAGTTTTAATAGTGTCATCACAGTGAGGCAGTGGAAGCATATTGCATCAGGTTTTCTGTCATATTTTAAGTAAATTAGTTTTCCAGAACTGTAATTGGCTATGAATACAGAACTTCTGCTTTATCAAAAAGTTATCTAAAATAGCATCCCAGATAAATGTTTTTCAATAGTCAGTGTCACTTGCAGTGAATTAGTTGAATTATATTCTTAATGAGCTAGTAGAATGACCTGATTATTCTGATTGTGAAATCTTTCCCGAGTTTTGTGTAAGTCACAAAGTGCTTGATTTTTCCGGCCCTTCCACAAAAATTAATTTCTCACCCTTGCAAAGAAAGATTTAATTACTTGTTACAGTATCAGGAGCAGTAGTATGCTCTGGCTGCCATCTGTTTAAATATTAAATTTCTAATCCTTTTCAGAAACCTCCCAGGTGACATCATGCTTAAGGTACCTTGAGCACAGTTTACTCTGGGAGTACCTCATGTTGAAAATAGTAAATGAAACTGCTGCAAACTCTAGGAAGTTCATTGTCAAAGAGCACATAGTGAAGAACTCTGTGTGTGGTATAACATCACAGGCAGTAAACAGAATTCAGTTTTACAACCAGTTCTTTGCATGTTCTTTAATTTTGGTGTTTCCTGCCTTTGACTTGACAGTGCGGACGGGCTTCTTGTGTTACAAGCTTTTGTATTTAGGTTCGCATGTAGTAGTCAGTTCCCAAATGTAGTCAGCATCTTACAAAGGTTGCTGAAATTGCTAATTGCAGAGAGGGAGAGAGTGAGTGCTTGTGAGGTTTATTTTTCCCCTGAGAAAACTTTTGACTTTCAGGACATGTAATGTTTACAGCTTTACAGGTGCAGTTTTTCAAGAGCTTTGTAGGAAATAAAGCTTTCAGCTACTTTTGTAGGAGTTCTAAGAGCCTGAGCAGTTTGCTTCTGTCAGGAATAATTGGCTTTGTATGTGTTTGATTTCTGCTGTAGTCAGGCTAAGTTAAAGAAAAATGTGGTAAAATGTAGCTTTGTTCAATTCTGTCCTTGTTACTATCTTCTCTGTGCTGGAGTAATTGATTTACGAAATCGTATTTTATTCATACTGATTGAAAATACTGTATATCATTTTATGCATTTTTGTATGTTTGAAAATCTCCATAGACTGTGAAAAGTCCTGCCTAGGTTAAAGACTATGTTGAAATATATTTCCCTTGTTTGCTGTGTCCATTTGACAACACTTTATGTAAGATCAATTTTGCTTTTTATCCCAGTATTACAATGTTTATGTCATTGGACCTTGTACAAGGAGGAAAGCACAAAGTTGTAAAATAACAATTAAGCAGGAAGATTCAGGTATGTCCAAGTAACGGGAAATCGGTGTGCTTCGAGATGTAGCTGCATTTCTGAGTTGATTGTTCAGTTTATCCTTTTAGCAGCCTGGGCAGCAGTTGCACCTTCGTCCTCCTTCTCTGTGGACTTCCAGTATTCTCACTGGAGTACCAGTGATTACCTGCATTTGGCAATGGGGTAGAACCACTGTGTTGCAGATGATGCTGTTTTGGGGGGGTGGGGGAAAAAAGGTCCTAAAATGAACTCTCCCTTCCACATGTCTTTTGATAAGCTGAGTGTGTGCTGAGGACTGAAAAAGCAAAACATGTTTTGTGGGGAAACAGTGCTGCTACACTCTCTACTTCTTAAAATAGTAAGATAATATTCCTGTATTCCTCTTTTTGAGGATCTTTTCTACAGCCTTCTTTTAAACAAAATATAAAAACCTTTATTTTTTCTTGTCATGACTTTCATACTTAGAACTCTTCCTGCAAGAATTTAGACTTACCTCTCTGAATTGACTACAGCTGTCCTTTATCTTCCTGTTTCTCCCCCAAAAGGAGTTACAGTGTGTGATGTAGCTACACTGTACAGCTTCTGTCCCATCTACACCTTTATTTAATTTGTCCCAGCAATCTTTCTCTTAGATCTACACACAGCAACTTCTCCATTTGGGTTTTGTTTCTTTTTTAAATTGGAGCTTCCTGTTTACTTATATTAGCATAAATTTGTTGGCTGCATGAAGGTGGTTCTTGGATGACAAATTCAAGTGTGTTCCATAATTTCCAAGCTGACATGGAAAGGGAAGACTATGGAAATTCCTTCAGGGAAGTTCTGGATGTTCTGTCCAGGACCTGTCTTTACTGCTAGGCTCAGAAATAGGACCTTTATAATCTTACAAGCTTTGACCTTCAACCTCATGCTGAAGTGCTTTGTAAATTATTCTCATTTCCCCCTATGCCCTTGGAATACAGGAGTATTTGGGGCAGTTTCCAAATTACTCAGTCCTTTCATTGTGTTGAAGTTGAGAACTTCTCTTACTAACCTGTTTAGTAATGTTTTTTTCCTCTTTAGCAAGTTCTTATTCTTGCATTTGAAGGTGATCAAAGCTGTCCCACTTACCTCAAAGTGAGAAGACCTAAAAACTTCTTGGTTTCCTGAAGCTGTAGTAAAAATCTGAAAAAAAATTTGTTCTTAGAGGTTTGACAGTCTTCATGTCTGAGCCAACCAAGTGGATTTATGACAATTCTTTAGTGTTTGCTTTGTTCCCTTTCTAGAAAACACTACTTTTTTCCATAGCTAATCTAGGAGATGGTGGTAAGTGGCTGGAAAACTTACTGTTACTTTTCAGTCCCATTTTACCTTTTGTATGGCACATTATATAAACACAAAAATACATTCAACATAATTTTCCCTATAATTTCACTTTGATGTTAACTGTAATGTTTTGCAAGAATTATTCCACATTTGAAAATGAATAATTGTTGCACAAAGATTACTTGTGCTTCAGACACGTATACATGAAATACTGAGCTATTTATAGTATATAAGTACCTATATATAGAAGTATATATAAAATATATTGAAGCATTTGTAGTGCAATACCTATTGTGTTCTGTCTCTTGGTTAGTTTTATATTAAGGTGTTAGTCATCCGTCCAGTGAATGACTTGATACGGTATGTATAAAATAAACAAGCTGGGATTAATTGCAAGATTAAGTTCCTCTTTCTGTGTCTGTGTTTAAAGTGCTGTGGTGGCAGAGAGAAGAGAGGAACAGTATTTATAGTTATTTCTTCATCATTTGTTTTTCTTTCATAGAAGTAACTTGTAAATGTAGTTAGATGCATCTCCAGTCTCTTATTTTATTCTTATTTGAGATAGGGGAATAATTCTTTTTCCTTAGAAAATACTCAGTGTTTCTCAGTAAAAGAATTGACTGTTTGGCCCATTCCATTAGTGATATAAATTTGATTTTAATTGGAAGCTCATATGCTCAATAGTCTGTTGTATTTAATGATGGCTTGCAACAGACCTTTCACACTTTAATACATGTGATTTATTAGTTATTGTAGGCAAGCTTACATCATAAAAATTCATATTTTAAGTGACCTCTAAAAATTAGCTGGTGGTTTCAGGCTGAATTAATTCCTAATTAAGAAAAAACAAACTTTTTAATTACACAGAATATTTGAAATTCTTGAAAACTGTTTGCTAGGCCACTAAAGACTAAACGCTTTCCCTGAAATATGACTACTTTCCTCTTTTTCCCTGTATTTTAACTCAAAAGGGAAGATCTTAAGTGTATCAATTATTATTAGTGTATACTCTGTCTTGCTGACAAACATTTGCAGGCCCTTGTTTTGTGGGTTTTTTTTTTCTTAGATGCAGCAAACACACTCTGAACTCAAACTTGTTAATCATCAGCTAACTAAATAGATGAACAGAAATATATATATTGAAATTTGTCATCAACTTGCTTTCTGAGTTCTTGGCTGTGAGGAAATGCATTCCAATAATTTAATTATTATGATTTCATAATTATTAGGGTTGCTTGTAAGTTGTTTTCTTTGAATTTGAAATGCATCCTGTTACCTCCCTTTTATGCTTACTAGTTACTGCAAGATGTGAAGACTTGATTCTGAGCTTAGAATTTGAGTGGTAACAGTGTGAGGCAGTCTGGGTATTTGGTGTGTGTTTGTTTGTTTACGTAATAGGGAAACCCATGAACAGAGCAGAAGTACCACCTACTTTTAACTTTTGTGCTTGAAAAGGCAGAATTTGAAATCTAGGGGATGCACATTCAACATGCAGTGAGATGTAGCTTGAGAAGTTGTAGATTCACCTTTGGGTTCATTTAAAGGATTGATGAAAGGAAAAAGAACCTTTGTCTCTGCTGCAGGTAATTTCCATGTTTCTTGTAACATTAAAAGAGAACTGTCTTAAGCATGTTTTTTTCCATAAATGTTCTACTCTCCTCTTAGCTCAGGAAAAAACCTTCCTTGATTATGTTCCTCATGTTTTCACAGGTTTCATTTGAAAATTTTTTTCTTCACATTCCCTTTCATCTGATGTAAGAGAAAAAACCAACATTTGGTGTTCCCAGTACAGTGATGGTATCTAACAGCTCTCCTTGCGCTTGCAAATATTCCAGTAGAGGATTTGATGAACCTGAGCCTTTTCTTCAGTTCAGTTGCAGCACTGGCTGTGGTTCTCAGAGTGGACAAGCTCTCAAGGCAGGCTTAGTTACCTTCAGATGTGTTCCATTGCAGCTCAGGTTGCTTCCCACTGCTATTTTGAAAAAAAACTCTACATCCCAGATGTATAGAACTTGTGGTTTAGGGTTTGATGTATATATTTTGTCCTCACTGTTGCCTGAAGTAAGCTTTTGAAATAGATGTTAAATTTGGTAACACTGCGTTATAATCCTTGTTCAGTGATGAATTTTAAGTGCCATTTTAGTTGACTTACCAGTCAGCAACAGTAAAACATGTGTGAACATTTACTCCCTCAAAATGGTGACTTCCTCAACAGGAACTGTGGTTCTACAAGATATGACAAATGAGTTGTGTTGCACATTCTCACAGTCTACTTTTTTTCTTTTTTTTTTTTCCCCCCCCCTCTGAGGAGTGGGAGTTGAAAGGAAGGAATAAGGACAGGAGAGCTGGGCTTTTGTGGCTCACGTTTTGTCAGTGTGAAAAGATTTTTCTCCACCTGCTGCTAAACAGATCATTTTTATAAAAGTATCACAACTTCCTCTAATAATTGCAGTTGTAAAATGTTATGCAGTAGGTAACGTTCAAGGCATCATCTTGGTTAAATCCTAGCTTTTTTGATCCAGTGAGAGCTGTTCAATTGAAAGATTTGGAGGTTTACTACATGTGAAGTGTTGACTAGTGACTTGACAGTAGAATAAGTTATTTTCAGTATAGTTTCTCTAATATTTTCTGGAGCCCAAGATATGAGAATATAAACACATAACAAAATGTGGGCTGTTTTTAAGGAGGAACGGTTGTTGCAGTTTCAAAACTTCTGGTTGCCTTCTTTTGGGGTTTCTGTTTAGAAAAATTCTGGATACTTTGAGGTGTTTTAAGTGCTCCAGTGTTAAAATACTTTTATAAAGCTGTTGCTATACATTTTGACTGTTTCAGGTTTATGATGATGAAAGAAAAGTACTTTTATCCACTTGTCACGTGTTTCTGGCTTCCCCCTGTGTGCTTGGCCGTATGATCAGCTTTGATCACAGCAAGTGTGTGGGACTGCACGCTGTGGGACGGGCCCACCCTCCAGACTTGGTACCTTCCACACGTTCACCTGACCTTGTGGTGCTCAGGTGTACTGAAACAGCAGTGACTACATTCACACGAGCTTTCAAAGTCAAATGTATTTTCTTCTTGCCTGCCCTAAACAGAAATGAGATGTCCTTGTCCAGGAGCAATTATAAACCTTGTGTTTGTGGTCCTCGGGCAATGAGCTGGAGGAAATAAACCCTGCCTGTACACTGTGCTGCTCTTACCTGGTTTCTGCTTAACTTCAGTGATGTGTAATAGCTACACTTGTACTCCATGCAGAGACAGAGATAATTTATATTTGTATTCAGAGAGCATTTTCAGGATTACCAGCAGTGTCTGGTTAGAGCCTTCTGCCTGTCACATGAAGCTGAATGTTATTTTCAAGATGGACGAACATATTTCTTCCGAAAGCTGCAGTAGGAGAGTAGGTCACTTCTAAGAGCTCAACTTCAAACTTAAGTCTCTATTTTAGAGATGCATATAAGGGGAAGAGGGGGAAAAAATCTTACCAGTTTTCAGGAAAAGGAGCATTATTTGCACCTTTGAGGCATTAGCACATGTTGAAGTTTCTGAATGAAGATCAGCTGGTGAAAGTGTAATATAAAGCCCGTAAATGAGTCTATTCAGGGACCTTCTTAATGTAGCTACGTCCTCATGTTTTACCTCTTGAGAAGGCCTGAACTTTGTCACACAGGACCAGAGTTTGGATGTTTTCATTAATTGACCTTACAGTTTCAGTTAGGATCAAACGGTAGTTAGCAAATCCTCTCTGACAAATGAGAAAGTGTTGCCATTTCTTGGTGAACAAGGTCCTGGAGGTAATAGTACCTGTGTCACTTGGAGGCTGAGCTGTTGGTGAGTTTCGGAGTGCAAGTGGTCAGAAGGTGTGTCCTGTATGAAATACATGGGATGCTCAGTGCTCTGGTACTTAACAGCTGTGGCTCCAATTTCTGTGGGACAGGTGTGGGTAAGGGTCTGCTGTAGTGTAACAGAAGTTACTTGGCAAGGCTCACTGGGCCTTAAGGCTTTTTATGAAGGTACTAATCTATTGTAGAAAAAACTTGGCTGGAATAAAAGCAGGTGCTTATTAGCACAGAATGAGCTTTTTGGGCAGATACTTTGGAGAACTGTAGTATAGTTCTCTATTATTTTAAATTTATATTTTGTAACTTTGAAATGTCAAGACAAAATGAGGATCAAGATGCAGTACCTGTTTTCTTCTGACCCTACAAGCACAGCATGGCAGTAACACCAACTTCCATTATATAGTGGATATTTCCTCCACCCCCAAGGATTTGGTTTTAAATTAGATCATACTGGGCTCAGACTACCAAAGGACACCGACCTCTCCTTCAGGGAATTATACGACTTTTTGGTAAAATTGTAATACATTAGAACTTAAAGGGTCAAAAACCAGAAGGTGATCATTGAGAACCTATGTAACCCATGGTTAATGATTATTAAATAGGAGTTAAACAAATCTGGTTTGTACGATAGGAGGTAAAGCATTTGTGGGTTACTTTAAAGAAAATTCTTTTTAAATGAGCAGTTTGAAAGCACTCTTTCACTTTGAAGAAGCCTCTTTGCATATTAATCTATAAACTAGCTTGATAAAATTTACAGTTGACATCAAGAATCCTCTTGAAGAAACTGAAGTTCTAAATGCTGCCGGCATTAAAATTAGTAACTCACGTGTCTCTTTGGGATCAGAATGTTCTTTTAATTTATTAATTTAAGAAAATGTTCTCAGACACAGACTTTTTAGAACCCTGGGCTGAACTAGTTGTGATCAGTCTGTGTTCTCGTATGTGAGAAATTTTTCAAACTCAGTGTATGGTTTTGAATTATGATCCTTTATCTGTATAAAATACCAAAATAACATACCATTGCATGGATGATCCTGCAGACATAGATCATCATAATGCTGAGATGTGTTTATCAGTCCTGTACTTTGTAGTTCTTGGCATCTAAATACTGAATTGCCTTATTTCTTAAATGCTATTCATGTCACTTTTGCAAAACTAAATTTGCTTTGTGTGAATTTTTGTGCATATGGATGTAGAAAATGCAGACTTAAACGAAAATTCTTACATCATGTTAAGGAAATTGCATATGTACATGGTGAACCTTTGGTAATTCTTAGTGGTTAATCTTTTGCTGCTTACTTTATGAAAGGATTATTAGGATTTGTCCTGCTGTGAGTAATAAGATCTGGAGGTAACATTGCGCACCTACTAACAGTTTTTTTCATCTTCAGGACTAATGGCAAAGGAGTAAACCAGCATGGCAGCTATGGTCCCACCTGTGAAGCTGAAATGGCTTGAACATCTAAACAGCTCCTGGATCACAGAAGACAGTGAATCTATTGCAACAAGGGAGGGAGTTTCTGTCCTGTATGCTAAGTTAGTTAGCAATAAAGAAGTAGTGCCATTACCCCAGCAGGTTCTGTGCCTCAAAGGACCTCAGTTACCAGATTTTGAGCGGGAATCTCTATCTAGTGATGAACAGGACCACTACTTGGATGCTCTTCTTAGCAGCCAGCTGGCACTGGCAAAGATGGTGTGCTCAGACTCTCCATTTGCTGGAGCTCTTCGAAAGCGTCTCCTTGTACTGCAACGTGTCTTCTATGCACTTTCTAATAAATACCACGATAAGGGTAAGGTGAAACAGCAACAGCACTCACCAGAAAGCAGTTCTGGATCAACAGATGTGCATTCTGTCAGTGAACGTCCCCGGTCAAGTACAGATGCCCTCATAGAAATGGGAGTTCGGACTGGCTTGAGCTTGTTATTTGCACTGCTGAGACAAAGTTGGATGATGCCTGCGGCAGGACCTGGCCTCAGTCTTTGCAATGATGTTATCCATACTGCAATAGAAGTTGTGAGCTCTTTACCACCTTTATCGTTAGCAAATGAAAGCAAGATTCCACCAATGGGTTTGGACTGTTTGTCACAAGTAACAACATTTCTTAAAGGAGTAACGATTCCGAACTCTGGGGCAGATACTTTAGGTCGTAGGTTAGCTTCTGAGTTGCTTCTTGGTTTGGCTGCCCAACGAGGTGCCTTGCGATACCTTCTGGAATGGATAGAAATGGCTTTGGGTGCTTCAGCTGTAGTAAACACCATGGAGAAAACCAAGTTGCTGCAAAGTCCAGAAGGGATGATCAGCTTTGATTGCTTTATGAGTATATTGACACAGATGCGACGATCTCTGGTAGGTACAACCAGCTTTGGTTTTTCTGCGTTGCAGTGTAGTTGCATTCTGAACTAAAGAGTTTCTCCAAACCAAATGCCTGTTTGTTGAATATGTTAAAAAGGGAGTCCTTTTTGTGATTTTTTTTCTCAGTATTTCCTACCCACCGTCTCTTTCTCTGCCTTCCTGCCCACCCATTTCCTCATAGGTAAAGATGGAACAGCAAAATAATCCTTGTGTTGTCATTTTGAGTGTTATGCTCTTAACTTGAGGGAAAGAATCGAGGACATATTTGATCCACTTGCACATTTAAGTTCATAGCAAAAAAGTTAGAAAATTGGTAGTTTTGCAATACATCTTGTTTCCTGTTCAGTTATTTTTATTGGACATTCCTTCTCCCCAATTCACCTGGACCTCTGCTTATACATCTTCAGGGCGTTCAGCAGTTTTGCTGACACACAGAAGTTAATGTGATAAGAAAATGAGCTAAATTAGAAATGTGGCACACTGCTTTTTATGTTGAATGCTTACTTCTGGTCCTAGATGAATATTATTTTTCAAGGTATGAAATTATTGCACAACATGCAATTGGAAGCTGTGGCAAGCTTCTGCCTCATATACTCAGACTGAAACAGGAAATGACATTTTCCCTCAAGTGGTCATTCTTTTCTTTCAGGCTTGTAGTGCTCATTAATAAACATAAACTTAAAAATCTAAAAGAGACCTAAAAGATGTAAAAAATCTTTTAAAGGATGGGAACCATGTGAAGAGCACGGCAGTAGCAGTATCTGAATTGGATTGAATGTCTTGATGGGCAACTTTATTGGTTGTTGGTTTTGGGCTAGGAACAAAATCAGAGACCAAAATATGGAAGACTTGTAAACATAAGATTAATTATGATTAGTCATTTTAAAATAATTACCACTTTAAACACAAACAACATGCATTTCATAACAAAACAGTATAAAGAGAAATTAATTCTGAATTCAGATACTTTAACAAAAATGAATCAGTAAGTGTGTTGGACTAGCACTTGTGACAGTTTTGTTTTCCTAAAGTGTGTGCAGATATCCTAGCTCAGTAGAGACAGAAAGAGCCTTTAGTTTTGCTTAAATACAAGAACAAATCTCTGCTGTATTTTGTACAGATGAACTGTTGCTCTATTGGAAGTATGTTTCTCATAATAACATTTAAATGTTGTAGGGATCATCTGCTGATCGAAGTCAATGGAGAGAGCCGACCAGAACATCTGATGGCTTATGTTCTCTATATGAGGCAGCTCTGTGTTTATTTGAAGAGGTATGTGTTGAAAAAAGCCTTAAGGTAATTGTAGCTCACTTTGCCCTCACACATGTGATTGGTATAGTCTGGTCTCGGCTGAGTTAGTCTGAAGCAGAAGTGAAAAAAACATTGAAAAACTAAGATGTAGTCAAAGTCATTTGGACAAGCTAATGGTATGGTCATGGTGATTTGTATTTTAGGCAATCCTCATATTGAGGGGCACTGTAAGTTTCATTAAACTTCGTGACTATATAGGAATAAAATACTACTATGTAGTATTTTATAGACTATAAAATACTACTGTGTAGTAAATCTCTCTTTTTAACAGGTTTGTCGAATGGCTTCAGACTATTCAAGGACATGTGCCAGCCCTGACAGCATCCAAACGGGTGATGCTCCCATTGTTTCTGAGACCTGTGAAGTGTATGTTTGGGGCAGTAACAGCAGTCATCAGCTGGTAGAAGGAACTCAAGAGAAGATACTTCAACCCAAGCTTGCTCCAAGTTTTTCTGATGCACAGACAGTGAGTGACATTTATTAGTGGTACATTACGTCACACTGAGCAGCTTCATAGTCACAGTATGAAATTGAAAAGTAGTACTTTATTTCTGAGTTTCAAATTGTAATGAAGGTATGATGCTAAGAACTGGTCACAGAGGTTATTTTACTGAGAACATGTCACTATTTTTATTGATGCCTGGGAAAAACATTGTTTTGTTTTTAATGACACACACAGATAAATACCCTTGTAACAAGAAGGACTGAATTACCTGACTTGCTCTGCGGAGACAAGTTTACATGCCTGTAATTTTTTTGGTGGTTTTGGTGTGATTTATTTGCTGTTGGTTAAGAGGTGTCTTGACTTCTCCATTGGTGGTTTTCACACCCAAGGTTGCTAGTTTAAAAGTCCAAATGGTGCTAGCTGCTGACACAGCAACCTTAATTAGCACTCTGAAAATCAGTGTTCATGCTTGTTCTGCTCAGTCACAGATTCTGCAGTTGCAACTGAGCACTTCTATTGATGCATGACACAGACTATAATAGTTTGCTTTTCTGGTTCTATATTGGCTTTACAGTGTTGACTTAAGTAAAAGCCCTTTTTGGTCACTAGACAATTTAGGTATGTTTTCTGAAATAGTTTCTATTGACGTCACTGATGTATTTTATATGTCAATGGGCTGCAATGGGCATCATAAAGGCAGTGTATGCATTCGGAAAACTTTCAGAAACATTCAAAACACTAACACACAAGAATGGAATGTGTGATCTGAATGAATGGGTTACTCCTTTACTAGTACATTATACACCTATACAACATATTTATGTGATTTTTTTTTTTCCCACTGGGATAAAGAGTTTTTTCCTAGCCTTCATTGATGACTGTCGTAGGATTATCTGTATGAAGACATTAATTCCCAGTAAATAGGTCTATGGCCACCTGTTTGGGGTCATTTTCTGATGTGCCTTTATGCTTCAGATTTGAACCTGCTTTTCACTTCTGCTGTGTTAAGATTCCTATAGGGAATTATTTTTGTGTTAGTCCATGTGCTGTTGGGTCATTCGTCAGCTGAGCACTAACTTCCCAATGGGGCAAGTTCTTATTTTCCTAAAAACTTCTAGGCTTATTTCTTTGATGTTCATGTAATTAAAATTCATAGTCTCAAGTGAGAGTGGATTTTTAGCATTTGGCATATTTCTGTAATGTTACCACTTGGTGCTGGTTAAAATTAAGTAAAATGTACAGTGTTTTATTGAGCTGTTACTTTGCCTTTTTTGCTCTTAAAAAATTAAGATTTCCATCCATGAGTTTTGGAGATCTGAATGCAGCATGAGTTCTGTAGTCTGTAGAAGAGATACAAATGAATTAAACAATCACCATTTACATCCTTTACCTCATGAAAATAGATTTAATCATAAAATGCTTTCCAAGAATTTTAATTTTACTACTTGCTGAAGTCCAAATTATTTTTAGTTTTTACATTATGTTATATGAAGAAACCTGATATCCTGTTTAAAAATACAGACTTCCAGACCTATATGTGAATTTTGCATTTATCTAATCTGTGTTTCTCTATTGCATCCTTTTTTCTTTTTGTAGATTGAAGCTGGACAATATTGTACATTTGTCATTTCTACGGATGGTTCCGTTAGAGCCTGTGGCAAAGGCAGCTATGGGAGACTGGGCCTGGGTGACTCTAATAATCAGTCCACATTGAAAAAATTGACTTTTGAGCCTCATAGGTCTATTAAAAAGGTGTCATCTTCAAAAGGATCTGATGGTCACACTCTAGCATTTACAACAGAAGGGGAAGTCTTCAGCTGGGGTGACGGTGACTATGGAAAACTGGGACATGGAAATAGCTCAACTCAGAAATATCCCAAACTTATTCAGGGTCCCCTGCAAGGAAAGGTATGTTTTGTATAGTAGAACACCTATTTTTGTTCTGTTCAGGTGTGATGTTGTATAAAATTTGAAATACATAAAATCCTAAGAAAAAGTGCTTTGTTTTTTCTACATTTGTCTTTGAGGCTGGGTCTCCTTTCAGCAAAACAGTAGAACTGATGGTTGCCTCTAGGCATGTGGTTTGGGCAGTGGCATTGTCAGTAAAGCTTCTCATAGTCCTGAGTAAAATTTGCTCAGGTTCTTTCACTGAACTGCGGTCACATTCCAGGAAGGAGATGGTTGCTTTCGTTAGCTGCAACATCGAGGCTTTCACATACAAAATACATTTAATGTTTTAAACATCCACTGATGCTTCTTTTTTCTCTTGTAAGAGTAGAATATCATGATGTTAAAGCTGCTTGATAAAGGAATCTTCAGCAGTTTTACATCTAAACTTGCCTTTTTATGTACTTATTTCCCCATACCAAATAAAGAGAAAAGGTTGCAAAGATTAATTTATGGGTGTACTTGATCCACATGAACGAACAAGTTAGTTTGCATAGACTGCTTCTGAAACTTAACTCTCATAAACTTTCAAACTTCCTGTTTGATTTGTGTAAAAACTTATCTTTATTTTTCCATGAAATGTAGGTGGTTGTATGTGTATCAGCGGGCTACAGACACAGTGCTGCTGTTACAGAAGATGGAGAGCTGTATACATGGGGAGAAGGAGACTTTGGAAGATTAGGTAATTTTAAAATTTGGTGAGATGCTTTTGGAAAACTTCTTGTGTCTGGTAATGATACTGTACATCCGTTTGCCTTGTTCTCTTATGGTCCCCTCTACATACACATACACAGGTACTCAGGTGTGTGCATGTAGGTGACTAGTGCAGAGACTCTTGAAAGCTTTTAATGCAGTTAATTTTACAATTTTTTTTTTTTTTTTTAGAAAATTTTTCATTTCGGGGTAAGTTGCTTTCATTCATTCATAAAACTATATGGTTGCTAGTGCCACTGAAATGTAAGCAGTAGACATTTTAAATAAACTGGCATTCTAGATAAATCTCATCTAGTGTGATGGTAGGATGATTCTTTGACCAGTCAGGAATAGCTGGCTAATAATATATCAAGGGTCTGATTCTAATAAGGATACTTGATGTTAGGTTTGCCAGTATGGCTTAATGTCCTTTTACCTTAATGCATCTAAAAAGTTAAATTTAACTGAAACAAGAAACCCACAATTACTGTTTGCTTCAAGTTCACTTGTCTGTTCCATCATCATTGCTGTACACCTGCTGTGCCTGGTATACAGCCACCCTTCTCAAGCAGGTTCAGTTGAACCAACAGGTTTTGCATAGAAAATGATTTCAAGTTGGGCTTTAGTTCCTTTCTGTTGTCTTTGCTTTGAATGTCAGAATCACCAGGTATAGAGGGGTAAAAGCAAGCAAGTGACAGGGGTGGAAGAGGAGGACAGTGTTTAACAACTTAAACTGTCACAGTTCTCCAGTGTAATCAGTAGAAGCGCTGAGTGTATCCCTGATGTTAAGAAAAGAACACTGGGTTAGAGGTTTAACTAGAATTTTGATGGGATTTGTGGAAATGTTCTCATTGAGTTTTAGGTCAATGTGGGGTTTTGATGTGCTTTGAGGGTCTTGGAGCATGCAACAGCGAGTTCCAGTATGCAGCTAAAACGTAACATTTAATTGGGTCATAGCAAGTTGTTCATGTTTGATCAGTTATGGATACCATGTGATATTAATTGTCCTCGCTTCTCCATTTTTCTTCCATATCTGCAGAATTTCTGTAGCTTATTAGAAATAAAACATTTTCTGAAGTAGGTGGTAACTGATGTGTTTGGTTTCTGTGGAAAGGACCTGTTAGAGCTGTGGCTGTCCGAAGCCAGCTGAGGTGCTGATCTGACCTGTCTGGGCAGTATTGACAGGAGTGACAAGAGTGCCCTTATTGCAGCTTCCTCATGCTGTGCAGGATACTGCTGCCCAGTATGAGGAAGTCTGGCTACCTAATCAACTGGTATTAAAGGCAATTGTGCAGTAATTCCTTTTATTTCTTTTCAACTAGGTAGAAAATAATCATAGGATTTAGAGGCAGTGAGGTATGAATAGGTGTTGTGGAGTATGTCATAAATATGAAACGTTTCACTTTAGCACAGATGTCTTCCATACCTTACTACAAATCTCTCCAAAAAGTGGGCAGAAATTACCATTTGTGGTGACTGCAGTACACATGTAATTGGCAAAATCTTCTGACTGCAAAACATAAATAGAACTTAAATCTTCACAAAAAGATAATACTTCTTTCTTTTTTCCTTAGGTCATGGTGACAGCAACAGCCGCAACATTCCAACTTTAGTAAAAGATATTAGCAATGTAGGAGAGGTTTCCTGTGGCAGTTCACACACAATAGCTCTGTCCAAAGATGGGAGAACAGTGTGGTCGTTTGGAGGAGGAGACAATGGTAGGTAAAACTAATGTTTTGGTGGTAATTTTGTCTTATTCCATCTGCCTCATAGTTACAGTACTCCTTGGAGTTTGGTTCTGGGTTTTATTCATCCCTTGGTAACGGTTCAACAAAAGGTTTCTTGAAAACCTAAATACAATATTTGAGGCTTACCTGCAGGATGATAGTGTTTTAAAAGGGATTATCAGCAGGGGAGGGGCTTCACAGCACAGAAAGCTCAACAAATGGTTGAACAATTCTGGAAAAATTGTTGTGCTGATAACTTTCAAATAAGCTCACTCATGATATGACAGTAGCAGTTCACATCCTACAAACACTTGCATGTAAACTGCATGGGGTTAGTATTTCAATCTCAAAATACACGATAATAAATATATATTTCTTCAAGTCTGTAATGACTGTAATAAAAAGAGAATAGGTTTTATAAAAATTGTAATATGTTTCTATTTCAAAAATCCATTCTGTAATTCTTGGAAATCCCCAAAGAATTATTTTGGGGCACTTTAGATTGTTGTCTGTCCATTGAAAATACCTTCCAGTTGTGTTTCCTCCTTTTCTAGGCAAACTTGGTCATGGTGATACAAATAGAGTATATAAACCTAAAGTTATAGAAGCCTTGCAAGGAATGTTTATTCGAAAAGTTTGTGCTGGAAGCCAGTCTTCACTTGCCTTGACATCAACAGGGCAGGTAGGCAAAACGTTTTCACTCAAATTATGAGAGTTGCTGAAAAGGGTGTGGGTTCCCAGTATTTCAGCATTTATTATTTTGACTGTTGAGTAAATGTTCAGTTAGTACTTAATTAGAAGTGAACTTCGTGATTAGGGATTGAAGTACCTAATGCACTGGAGGAATTCCAAATGTGCTAAGTGTCATGTAAAAATACACTTTTTGAGGTCCTTGCTTAGCCATAGAATATGTTGTTATTTTTAGGTTAATAAATGTGGCTAGTGTAAAATCAGAATCAGGAAACAAACAGAAGTGAAATGGTTGTAGTTTTTAATGCATGAACCGGCTCAGTTGATTAGTGATTTAATAGTTTTTAAAAATATATGTGTATGTTAGAATATAGGTGTTAACTAAAAGTTTTATTTCTAATCTGAAGAATCTCAGGAGAGTTTAGAGATAAATGTTGAGGTGGTAAACGAGGGCATGATGGATACGTGTAATACAATCAGCATTTCTACACGTGTAACCCAACTGACTTCTCCACCCTCACCTCTGTGGCTCGAAGGCAGTGGCTTTTCAAACTATGGGTTAGGAATGTTGAGGTTCACTGGAGCAGTTTCTTCTGCAACAGCCTCCCCAGTGCTGTGCTCTGTGGCCAGTCATCTCAGTGGTTGGGGAAGGAATGCACATGCTATGAAGTGTACGCTACAGTCATGAAAGTACTGTGCATGTTGTGTTGAAAGCGTAACTGCAGTTACTGTGCAAGTGGTTTTCTGGTGTTTTGTTTGTTTGTGCTCACCAGTAACACAAATGTGACCTGCAGCTGTTCTGTGCTTGGTTTGCTCCAGGTTTATGCGTGGGGCTGTGGGGCCTGCCTTGGCTGTGGCTCTTCGGAGGCAACTGCTCTCAGACCCAAGCTCATTGAAGAGCTGGCTGCTACCAGAATAGTTGATATTTCCATTGGTGACAGTCACTGTTTGGCACTTTCTCATGGTAAAGACAATAAGGTGTAAAAATACATAATCCTCCTGTTCATCAAAAGCAGTTGTATCTCAGGTTTTTTCTACTTTATTCATGTTTCTAGATAATGAAGTTTATGCTTGGGGTAACAATTCAATGGGACAGTGTGGTCAGGGAAACTCTACTGGTCCCATTACTAAACCGAAGAAAGTAAGTGGTTTAGATGGAGTTGCAATTCAACAGATTTCAGCAGGAACATCCCATAGCCTTGCCTGGACAGCTCTTCCAAGGGACAGGTAACAATGACATTGGGGACAGGTATAATTGTACTCTTTTATGTAAGTCCACTTTGGCATGCATTTAACTATTTTCTGAAGATGTTACCCACATTGTGTGTGTCATGTATTCTGCTTGTAGTGTTTTGGACTCGAGAGTCTTCCTTCCCTTTTTCTTTCCTCCTTCCTCTTCTCTGATTGTTGCATGTTACAAGTGAAAATATATCAGCACCAAAGATTTGGAAATGAGTTCTTTGTATATGAATGTTTTTACTTGCTGGGCAAAATATACCTTTGTTTACTAAATATTGATAAGCTAGTCAGTGGGAGGTGAAACACTCAGTATTTTTTGCTTTTGAAGGGATTTTTTTATGCCTTGGGAAATTTGTTTTAGTGTAACAAGGACTACACTAAGCAGGAGACTTTGGGAAAGGGGGAAGTTCAGACAAATTACTGAGGTGGATTTAAAGATCTTCGAAAATTTCCGTATGGTTACATGTTAAACTAATAATAGGTACCTAAATAAATAGTTGGGTTCTTAATATACAGTAAGTCAAATAATACTGTTACACCAAAGACCTTAGCAAGTGAGTGAAGTGAACCAGTGAACTTTCATGTATGGACTAACACAAAGGAATAGGAAAACTTATTATTTGGAAGATAATTCAAGAAGTATTTCAAGTGCCCTGTTTTCAAGGGAGCTGTCAATTAAGAAAATAGTGAGACTCAAATAGGACTAAGTGGTACTACCCCTTTTGAGTTCTCTCTGCATTTTATCAAAGTCTCTAATCTTACATTTGTACTAAAATCAGCTTTGTGGGTACTGGTCAACCTTTGCACGAATCAAATTAAATGCATATGGCTTCAAATTTATGGCATTGAGGTGTTTTTTGTCCATAAATATAGAGTGTTTGATTGTAAAGGGTTTTACAGAAAAGAGAGCAGAAGGTATCTTCAAGGGTCAGGAAGGTAGTCTGCCATAGTCATACTAGTTTGCTCTAAGAAAGAAACTAGTTTAATTAAGTATGTATTCAACCTGCTTAAACTATCAATTTGTGAAGGCAGTTAAAGTATTTCCAGAAGTTGATTTACTTTGATGTTTGATTCTAGACAAGTTGTGGCATGGCACAGACCCTATTGCGTAGACCTTGAAGAAAGTACCTTTTCACATCTTCGTTCTTTTCTTGAGCACTACTGTGACAAAATTAACAGTGAAATTCCCCCTCTTCCTTTTCCTTCATCAAGGTATGTACAGCATATTCATGTTACAGATTTTTATCATTTTTTTTTTTCTTTACAGCTGTGGTGCGTGGCTTAGTCCTGGTTAGTCTGTTCTTTAACAAGCATAAGTCTGGTTTACTTGCTTGTGCAGGTGCCATTTGTTTGTATAACACAGGAGCTTTACAGTGCCTCAAATGTAGCAGGATCTTCAGTCTGGAATTTTTCTTTATGCCGTGAAACAAATGCTTTACTTCAGAGTTTTCCTTTAAAACACACTTTTCTATGTAGTTGAAATGCATTTACTGTTCCTGTGTTGTTAGTTCTTATTCCTGTAACCGGTGTTTCAAAATTTTTTTGAGGACTAGGAATTAATACCCTGACTTTTTTGTTTTTAACCCAGTTGTACTCCTAAATCTTGTGAGAGAAGATTACATTTAATACTTCTTAAAAGTTTTTTTTTGCCCTCTATGTATAATATTAGTGTTTATTTGTGTATTTTGAGATTATTTTGCCTCCTAATTCATGAGACTACTAAGTTAAAGTGAATGCCTCTTGCAACCATTCTCCACAAACACATTATTCTAGTTTCAGTTTTTGTTCTATTAAGCAGATTGGCAGTAAGTTTCTCAGAGGAGTTTCCTTAAACCCCCAGTTGTAATTTACTTACCTTTCTGGTATGAAGACCAAAGGAGAGTTAAAACTTTAGTGCACAAATCAGTGGAAGGGAGTAAGGTTAATAATAGTAGAGATTAACAGGGATGTGTTTCTTTTACAGGGAACATCACAACTTTCTTAAATTGTGTTTGAAGCTGCTTTCTAATCACCTTGCACTTGCACTGGCTGGAGGTGTAGCCACCAGCATTCTTGGCCGGCAAGCTGGTCCTCTTCGAAATCTCTTGTTTAGACTGATGGACTCTTCTGTCCCTGATGAAATTCAGGAAGTAAGTAATGCTTTGTTTACATGTGAAAATTGTACTACTCTCTTCTCTTTCTTTCTTTGACTGTGTAGTTAGAGATTGATCTGATTTTCTGAATGATTCTGACTTGCCAGTTATACTGATTAAAGTTAAAAAATGTAGTCACCATCACAGTTTTATGATCTGAAAGCAGAGGAGAATGTTTGCATAAGACTTTCAAAAAACTGTTTTAGTTTGTAACTTTAAAATCATTCTTCCTTGTAATAATGAGTCTAAAATGTTATTGTTGTAGATTGAGTAACTAACTTGATTGAGTAATTCTCCTAAAATGCACTCTTGCGGGAAATTGCAACTGTTGTTGGTCTGGTTTAACTCCTTCAGTGTATTGCATTTCTTTGCATCACAGCATAAAAGATAATATCTTATTGTGTAATAGAATTCTGATATTAAATGAAATTGAGCAGATATTTGGAATATATCATTTGTGATGTACTGTATTTTCTAATGGTACAGGTGAGTTGAGTATTTCCCCTTCCCTACTGAAGAAGTATTTTCTGCTACTCTAATTTTAGGTTGTAATTGAGACTTTGTCAGTAGGAGCAACTATGCTACTTCCTCCATTACGAGAGAGAATGGAATTGCTACATTCTCTTCTACCCCAAGGTCCTGATAGATGGGAAAGCTTATCAAAAGGACAGGTAAGGTCAAGTAAAAACAAGCCACGCTTTGAGAGCAGTTGTGGTTTGCTTTGGGTTTGTCTGTGTGAACTATGAGATGAGCCTCATTTGCAGGGTGCGAGCACATTTCTGGTGAGATGCAGTGCAAACACCAGCATAACAAAACCTGTAGGTAGCCTGACTAAACCAGAATTGACTGAGGCAGAGAGCAAACAGCCTATTTTGTCAAGTGAGGGTCGACTGTAGAAAGCTTAGGAATTGCTGTGTTAGTGTACTCAGGCAAGTTTAAAGATATTTTTGAATAGTAGTTTGATTTAACAAGCCTTGGTAACAGAAAATTAAATATTTTCTGGGAAGATTACTTTTATAATGCTTTCCCTGTGTGGATTTCACCCTACTTTACAAAGATGACTGCATTGTTCCTTTGTTCCTTTTCTTTCTTCAATGTAAGAAACAGGAATTAATGCAGGTTAGGAGACTTGCCCAGTACCCTACAAATGGAAGAAAAGAAATTTAAGAAACATCTGTTCCAGTCCTTGAGGGCCGTAGGAACTGAAGCTTCAGCAGTAGTCTCAGATTAAAAAATGAGCAAAACTGTTCAGTTCTGTACACATGGGATCCTGGTCAAATCCCTTATTATATACACTGTGGAAGAGTTTGCATTTGATACTGAAACTGTGAAGAAGAATCTTCCGATTCTAATTCTATAAAGATTCGTGAAGCTTAGTATTGGTACAAACTAAACCCCCTGACAATTACTAGGGTACAACAAGTTTAGGTTTCTCAGCATTCATAACTAGCAGCAGTGGGGAACTGTACCGAAGTTGAAGGTCTTCACTCTCCATGTGCCACCTCACTTGGTCTAATGCATGCTAGTTCTGGTTTTTACTCTTTTTCCTATGTATAGTGTAGAAAAATTCTGTGTCCCCCACCCATCCTCCCAAATAATCAGATAACGAGGACAAACTGGAGAAAGTGTTTGGTCCAGTGTCTTAATCTCATTGTCCACAATGTAGACAATCTAGTTTCTGTCTCTCTTAATCTTAGATTTTTACTAGGTATGGTAATTTTATTCAGTGTATTTATCCATTCTCTAATACTAGAAATCTTCAGGAAAACATGGAGTTTTTTAATAAAGTCCTCCAGCTTCTTTCTGTGTCCTGTTAGAATATTTTTATTGTGTAACTATGCCTAATGCTTTTTTTCTTCTTAGCTCATTATTTTATCTTCATTAACAAAGAGTGGTTTTTGTGTTTAAACATTTTTCTTTAGAGAATGCAGCTGGACATTATTCTGACAAGCTTGCAGGATCACACCCATGTAGCTTCCCTGCTTGGCTACAGCTCCCCATCTGATACCACAGAAACTTCCTCATTGTGTATTAGCTATGGAACCCTGTCTGATCAAGCATATGCGGTCCAGAGCAGTCATCCAGATACTCATCTAGCTGAGATCTTAATGAAGACTCTTCTGAGAAATTTGGGATTTTATACAGTATGTATAGGCTTTGTATTAATTACTTTTAAAATTATAATTAATTTTGGATACATAGAAGGGGGTTTTTTTTCTAATGTTGTTAGAGTGGTATTTATTGTTTAAGGTGACTTACGTGTGTGCAGCTGGTTTCGTATCAGACTATTTTGCTGCTCTTGCTTCAGATTTTTTTTGAAGTTAGAATGTAACACAAGAAGTAAGTTGATTTTATGCAATGTTTGTCAGTATAATGTCAGCCACCAGGGAACAATAAGCAGACACCAGGAGCGTGACTGTTTAATTAACTTCATTAGGTAACTACCTTGTTTTTAACTACCTGTAATTGTGCAGCAAGTACAG
This sequence comes from Atrichornis clamosus, assembly GCA_013400975.1. Lineage (NCBI taxonomy): Eukaryota > Metazoa > Chordata > Aves > Passeriformes > Menuridae > Atrichornis > Atrichornis clamosus. Next base: position 89,819 of record WBMZ01002040.1, read on the forward strand.
GTCAGCTGTCTTATTAAACAGAGTGTGTCAGACAGATTGTTCTTAGAAAGTGTAGGGGAGCGTAAGAGCAAATAACTGACTCAGCTTTTTATTCAACCAGGCAGTTAAATATTTCAGCAAAAAGAATCAGAGATTTTTACTTCCTTGGCATTGTATGGGGCTCCTCAGGGGAGGGTTGGCAATGTTTTGTTCTTCTCTTTAGGCCTCCCCCAGTCAGCAAGGTGGAACTGTCTGCTTTGAATTGGCTACTTGAAACTAACTCAGTTTTTCCAATAGATTCCAAAGGAAGTCAAGCAGCCATCTACCTTCTCCTCCTATTGTTATCCTAGATAGTGCAAGGAAGGATTCTCATGTGAGACATCTTCTGCATCAGCCCACAACAGATTATTACTTATTTTAACATACTGTGCTTTGGGGGCCAGGTTAGGAAGTGAGTTTTTTAATCCAGTTACTCTTGGTGAGGTGAATAAAAGCATTGCTGCATAGGAAAGAAACGTTCTTAGAACTGTTCACTTGTCAGCCGTCGCAGTCACTACTATGACACTCTAAAGAATTTTAATTTCATGTTTGGTTATCCCATGATCCACTTGACGATCCAATTTCTTCAGTAATTACAGGTGCAAATATTAAAGGGAAAAATGCCTCTTTTTAAGTGTTAGTAAAGTATTATAGCACTTGAAGCAGAGCTAATTGTTTTTTTCCCATTTTTTCTTAATAGGACCAAGCCTTTGGAGAACTGGAAAAAAACAGTGATAAATTTTTACTAGGTACATCATCATCAGAAAACAGCCAACCTGCTCATCTCCATGAGCTTTTATGTTCACTGCAGAAACAACTCCTGGCTTATTGCCACATCAACAGTGTTACCGAGGTGTGTGTCCTTACTTTTATTGTTTAGGAGAGAAAAAATTAATTCAATATTTGTAAGCACTGGAATGTTATAAGGTTCCTGTTGAAAATCTGAGTATTCAAAAGCTAAACTGATATAAATTGTGAGCCCGTTATATATATTTGCAGAATTATTCTTATGTTTGTTTCCTTCTAGAATTCCAGCAGTGTGGCACTTCTGCACAAACACCTTCAGCTTTTATTGCCACATGCTACAGATATCTATTCCCGTTCTGCAACCCTGCTTAAGGAAAGCTCTTGGAATGGTAGTGTTGGGGAAAAACTGAGAGGTAAATGTTCATGGAAAAATCAGTAATGGCAGCTCTGTAAGCTTAGGACACTTCTTGTTTGCTTAGATTTGAATAATACCTTATTTTTCCTATATCTGCATAAACTAGACATCCCAAGTCTCCCCCACAGGAGGAGATTAGGTATCTACCCAGGAATAGCATCATATTTTTGATAGAACATTTTACGTACAGGAAAAGTTAAGATTGGGGTGTGAATTCCCTGTCTGTTCACATTCATTCCAGAATGTGAATGTGAGCAGAATACAGAATGTGTATTATTGTTTCAGTTTCATTAATTCTAGATTTCTCTTTTTTAAAGTACTTTTTTTGTGATTACTGAAAAGTGTGTAATTAAAATAAGAAATAGATGAATAATTATTAAACAAACCCATCAATTCAAATGTGTACTGTTCGAGATATGTTGAGATAGCTGAGCTATTTTTATGTAATTCTTTAACTTGTTAAATTGTGCTTGAAATGTAATTATAAAACTGTAACTAATTCAGTTTTGGGGTTTTATCTCTGCAGATGTGATTTATGTATCAGCTGCTGGCAGTATGCTCTCTCAGATTGTCAACTCCTTATTGCTGCTGCCAGTGTCAGTAGCTCGGCCTTTGCTGAGTTACCTGCTGGATCTGTTGCCACCTTTAGATCGCCTGAACAGGCTATTGCCTGCTGCAGCCCTTTTAGAAGATCAAGAATTACAGTGGCCTCTTCATGGTAAGAGTAATAACTAACAGGCTGTTAGTCTGAAAAATAAAGAATGGCACCTTTTGGTAGCGGAATTTAACTTTCCCTTTTAAGATGGCTTTTTTTTTTAAAACTATGTCTTGCCAGATCTCCTTTTCAGTTTCCTTAATGTGTTAATATCCCTTGCTGTGAAATATTTTTTTCTGCTTTGAGTGCAGTTTCCAGTTGTATCATTTATCTATACATGTTTATAAGAACACAAAGTAGTACATATTGGACAAAATAGGTTCTTGGGCAGAGTTGAGAAGAGCCCTTACTTCATGAACAGCTGTGCCATGAATGGTGGTGGCCTCTGGGGCTGCTGTAGTTACAATGTTCAGTGATCAGTTTGTCCTGGCTGCTGTTTCTTCAGTTTACAGCTTGCTGATGGAGGGGCATATCTGCTATTAACTGGGAAATATTAACAAGATCTGCCATTAATCTGCTAATTTTGGAATTGCTTGTAACATCTGGGCAACAGTGGCTAATGTGACAGTGGATACTTACAGGTGGACCGGAGTTAATCGACCCTGCGGGCGTGCCCCTGCCGCAGCCTGCCCAGTCGTGGGTGTGGCTCGTTGACCTGGAGAGGACGGTGGCCCTGCTCATCGGGAGGTGTCTGGGGGGAATGCTCCAGGGCCCTCCAGTGTCCCCCGAGGAGCAGGACACAGCCTATTGGCTCAAAACTCCACTTTTCAGCGATGGAGTGGAAATGGATATTCCTCATTTAGGTAAGCTGTTCAGTGCAAGTGGCTAGTGGTAGTTGTAAATATTTGTGTTCAGGTTTGAAATTTCTGATCACGTTTGAATAAGTCTGTGTATGTAAGGTTTGTGTTTCGGCATTCTTGTCTATTTGTGTAGTAATACAAAAAGTTGCAAAATGGATATTTACGTATATGATACAGTTTACAAAGGGTCTTGGAAATGCGTGAGGAGGAAAATATCTGCAATTTGTCAATGAAAGAGCACAGACTGCACTGAGTTAATTGGAAATGTTCTGCTCTTAGATGCTCAGCATTTAACAGACACTCCAGGGGCTTCATTTTTCATATTAATTATTGGAAAATATCTTATGTTTTATTCTACTTACAAAATGAATTTTTTATTAATTAGAAACGATACTATTAATAACAAACTTTGGTCTTTCTGATCTACCAGAATTGTTAATGACTCAGCATTGGTATTCTAGTCATCACTTCCTTTCTGAATAGTGCTCTAGCTTTTCTTTCTTTGTGACCTGTTCCTCTTAGTTCACATCTCCTCCTCCCTCTGGTTCTCTGTAGTCTACTTCAAGACTTATTTACAAGACATGGTGTTTTGAAATCGGTCCAGGCAGTAGTTGCAAATATAGCTGTGCAGTTCAGGTAGAATTAATTATACATATTTTTTATATTGAAGAAGGATTGGATAATGCTTCGAAATCTCCGGGGGTTTTATATAACTTGTAACTCTTAAGTCACTTCCCTATGTAAGGTAAATTTGTGGTGAGACAATGACATGTCTTGAATTTTTTCTTAAACCAAGTGGAGAACGAGATATGGTTTAAATTCTTTCAGATGCATTTAATTCTCAAAATTTTCCGAGTTTAATTTCTTGATATTTCCATTCTGTTAGACAAATGCATGAGCTCCTTGTTAGAAGTGGCCCTGTCTGGAAATGAGGAGCAGAAGCCCTTTGATTATAAGCTGAGACCAGAGATCACAGTCTATGTTGATTTGGCCTTGGGCTGTACAAAAGAGCCAGCAAGGAGCCTCTGGATCAGTATGCAAGACTATGCTGTTAGTAAAGGTAAGGCGTTGAAAATACCTGTGCACCTTAAAAACATGCTTCAACTACACTCCTAGCATAATCCTGTGTTTTCTTTGGCAATGATTTTTAATTCTACAACACGATAAACTTAATTTATTATGTGCCACAACCTTTCTTTTGCTTTCTCTGTTACTTTTGACATTAATTTCAGTATTTGGCAATCATGTAGTTCAATGTTGTTTTTTCCTCCGAACTAGTAAGAAGAAACTCTTGTTTGCTTACTCAGTTGTTGTTTTTTCTGTTTTCCGAGTAGAGCAGGGTGAAACTTGCAATTAAAAAGAAAAATTAATGGGGAGGAGATGGGGGAAGGCAAAGTAACTTGCAAAATATGTTAGGAATGGAATGAAAGGGGTAAGTCATCTTTTGTTTTTTCAAATCTCTGGGAGGCTGGCCTTACAGTATTAATAGTTCTTCATGCTTATTGCCTAAAATCTGGGTTTCCTGCTCAAGCTTTCCAGGTTCCTTTTAATGAGATTCCCTAAGCATTTTAGTTGTACTGTAACTCTGCTGTATCCAGAGATAATTTTCTGTAGTTCTGGCCAAGCCGAGCCAGATGAAGAAAATAGCAAATGGTGTTGTGTGCCTGTTGAGAGCAACACAGAGGATTCTGTTACAGAATTCCACAGAAGTGGGAATTTCAGTTCAAAAATGGTGGTTATCTCTTTGCAAATTCTGAGTTGAATTTGGGCTAATATGTATTAAGGTTAATTGTGGCTGTGGAATTGGGTTAATTAGAAGTTGATGTGGGTCTGCTCTGTTGAGCTGACTGAAAGTTGTGTGGTGAAGTTAGCATAGCATCAAATGAAGGTCATGGAACTTTCTGAGGGGCAGGTGTGTTAGAGTAAACTGCGTGTGGCCAGGTGAATTTTGTCATTTCTACAGTTTGCAAGGATTTATAGATAATATTTAGTAAAAGTACTACAAAGATATTTGTGGGACAGCAATTTTTTTTTTACTCCCATGGAAAATTATGGTGCTTTGTGTAGGTTTGGTTGGCGGTTCAGTTGCTTTATAGTAGAACAATATTATTTTCATAATAGTTTTAAAGTGGGGAAAAGTTTCATTGAAATTAAAAAGTCAAGTCCTAAAAAAATGGATTTAAATGGGTGAAGAATTTTTTTTTGATGTCACTGAAAATATTTTTTACTTTTGAAAATTAATCCTTTTGACTTTTGATGAATCCTTTCTGTTTTCAGATTGGGATACTGCAACCTTAAGTAATGAGTCACTCCTAGACACTGTGTCCAGATTTGTCCTTGCAGCTCTTCTGAAACACACAAGTTTACTTAGTCAAGCTTGTGGTGAGAGCAGGCAAGTAAATTAAAGCTGCTTTTAAAAGTTCAGGTTGAATTTTTGAAAGGAAGTTGGTATGATTTTTTTCTGCCTTGGGTCTCATTTTTTTGTAGGTACCAGCCTGGCAAAGCCTTGGCAGAAGTTTACCGCTGTGTGTATAAAGTTCGGAGTCGCTTGCTTGCCTGCAAGAACATGGAACTTATTCAGACCAGGTCATCCTCCAGAGACAGATGGGTAAGCCTGTAAATCTCTTTTCAGTTTTCTGACTTCACTATGTATTAAGAAAGTGTACATAATGTTAGTTTCATACATATTGCTGGCATTTTTTCTTGTTCTGTCTTGTTGAAAAACTTGGAGGAGTTTTCAAATGAAAATGGTCAGTGTATAATCAGGAGTCCCTTAGTCTGTAATACACATGATATTAAATCAATTGGAGCAAGTGATTGGTTGGCAGCACTGGGCTCAAGCACAGTCTCAAAGGCTGGTTTTCCCTGTAACCATCTCTAAAATGCTGGACCATAAAAGCCCTACAGCTTAGATGGAGATGGCTCAGCTGTGTTGAGCAGGCCACAGCTTACTCTGTCTGCTTTCCTGAATCCAACTGAGTTATCTGGGCCTCTGTTCTCTGAACCTCTCTCTTCCCCTTCCTTGCACTACCCCTTCTTCCTTCCTCCCTGGCCAGATTATCTCTTAGTCCTGAAATCACTTCAAGACAGCTTGTCCTTGTCAGCCCTACTTGAATGTCTGATATGATGGCACTGGCCCTGAAACTGGCAACTTCTGAATCACTTTATTAAGCCACGTCAGAATTGATGATGGAAGTGTTCAGTGAATGACTCAGGGTTGGGGCCTGCTTGGCATTACAAAGTACTCCTTAAAGCAGGTTTCTCTGATAGGATTTTTAACTGTGGTTTACAATCTACAAGCAAGATACTTGTAATCGACAAAATTCTCATGGATCAGGATGAGAGGCTTTTTAGCTATATTGTAAAGCACTAGAGGTGCCCTTCAAAATTGTGTAGGTATGTTTTCTAGTTTTGATTAATATTAAGGGGATGTGTGTCTTGGCCACTTCCTATCTCAGGGTAGGAGTCTAACAGAGCTGCAAGAGATTCAGCACTTCTGAAAGCATTGGGGGTGTGTGCATTAAGTTCTGTAAATCCTCCAATTTACAGATGCAGTACAGCAAATCTGATCTATGCAGTAGATTTTTTGCTTCAGATTTAATACTGTTTGGAAAAAGTATCTGGATTGTGTTTTGCATAGTATACACAGGCTTATGGTTTCTAAAGTCTTTGATGCTGAAGTGTCCAAGTTTGACAGTAGTGTCTAAGTAAGCATTACAAGGAGACCTTTTTTTGCAAATAATCTGAGTCGCAGTTACAAAGGGAAAATCAAACTTTCCAACTTAAGTATTTAAAACCTTGAATGTAAACAGCTGTATTGGTTGTTATTTCACATAATATCAAAAGTATTCTTTCAGTAGGAAAAAACCCCTTATTCAGTACCTATGTCCTTCTGTATTCATCTTTCATTTTGGTGAGAATTAATTTCACTTCATGTGTGTATTTTTTTAATCAAGATGCTAGATAACCAAGAATCTGCTGATGTTGATACTCAAGAACATTCTTTTACTCGTACAATTGATGAAGAAGCAGAAATGGAGGAGCAGGCAGAACGTGACAGAGAAGAAGGACACCCAGAACAAGAAGATGAAGAGGAGGAAAGAGAACATGAAGTTATGACAGCTGGTAGTAAGTACTAGTTATGTGTGTCAATAATGCAATATCCTTTGGAAGGACAGTGTCTTTTTCTCTCTGAGGCAAAATCAAGAAATTGTTTAAAAGGTTATGAAGGAATTGGTTTTATAAGCATTGTGAGAGGCTTATTTTTGTGGAATGGTGTAGTGCTTTTATTGGTTCAGAAAAGTCTTTAGATACAAGGAAATGTGAGTATTAGGCAAGTGCACTGCAATTCAGGGCATCTGACATATACCAGCACTTCCTAGATGCACTATTTACAAGACTGATAAGTTTCATATTGTTTTCTCTAAAGTTTTTCTCATTAAATCTCTGATTTTTCATCAGTATTTATATATAGAATTCTTGCTGTGTTTGTATATGTTGTTATTTTATGTGGTGGGCTTTGAAGGGTAGTGCTATTCTGAAATTTGGAAAAAAACTTGATAATAGTGGACTGAGTTGGAATTCACTTCTGTCTTTGAGTATCTTTACTCTTAAAAATGTACAGGCTTTAGTCAGTTTGGTCTTTGTAACACTAGTTGCAGTACTTTCTCATGAATTTTCTAGAAGTCTTGTTTAGTTCTTCAGAAGATAGCTTGAAAAAGATGAATTTTGCAAACTGTTCTTACACTGATTTGGCCTTGTAATTCAGCTTGATGGGGTAGTTAATCCTTAATTTTTCCAGTTTCGGTGAAGCAACAGACAGTCACACGTGGTTGGTTTTTGCGTGTTGTGAACTCAGTGTCCTCAAAGACAGGAATTGTGTTAGCCTTGGAAAATTTCTATAGAATGCATGTACCTTAAAAAATCAAATTGACTGACTTGCAATATTTTCCATAGGTGCATAATTTTTCTTTTCCAAATATTGTTCCTCTGGATACTGGGCTTGCAGCTGCACATTAGCACTCCCGTATCTCTCTTTGGGACCTTATTGACCAAAATGTCTGTTACACCTTTAGTTTTATCTGATGTGTCCTTACATGCCCAGTGCAGTGGGCTTTCCTGGAAGTGTACTGTGGAGTTGGAGTGCACATTCCTGAGATGATTTATGTTTCTAGAAAATGTACAGTACATGCAGTATGTTTTGCTGCTTGAAATGCAGTTATCCTGGGCAAATGCTCAAGAGTTGTCAAATTCCACCTGGACAGAGCTTCTGGATACAGGAAGAGAAATGTATCTAGAAATACCCAGACAGTAGTGTTACATGCTCAGATAAGTAAGAAGATGGTGACTCTTTCACTGGAGTTCCTAAGGGATGCTGATCCTGACATGCAGAGTTCAGTTTGTGTCCTTCATGCCTTGCTGTTTCTAATTATTAGTGAAGGAAGCATTTAAGTTTACTTTTGCCTTTCCAAAGGGGAGCTGAACCTTTAAAATTAAAATGATTCAATCAAGAGAACTTCAGGTCTGTGGACAGAGATGAGGAGGTCTCTCTCATGTCTTCTTTAGAAGAATCTGGCACCTAAGACAACAGGAGAATTAAGTAAAGTGAAGGTTAAGAATTTTGATAGGATCTTCGTTGTGCAGCCCAAAGCTACCAAAGGCCTGAAACTGTTTCAGTATAAAGTTGGAGATATGCTGCTGTCTGGAATACAGATTTACGGAAGCATAACTTTATATACTCTGCTAAAAGGCAAACATGAAATAATCTCTTTCTCTTTGATGCTATCCAAACAGGAGTTGGGTTGCAGTAAGACACTGAAAGAGTGTTTGGTGTTCTGTCAAAGTGCATTGTCCTCTTCATTTTAAAACCAACATTGTGTAAATGCTTCATTTAACCTGTTTGCATGACTTCTTTTATGGCATTGTATTATTAATGTATTCTTTTACTGTTAGAAAAATATTAGTTGTTCTTTGTAGTGGGGCGGTTTTTTGCCCAAGATGTAGATGAATATTTTATTCTACGTAGCTTTGTCTAGAAGTTAAGACTTTCTCTTTGTGTTGCATGTTACAGAAATATTTCAATGTTTCCTATCAGCCCGTGAAGTAGCTCGCAGTCGGGATCGAGATAGGATGAGCACTGGGACAGGGACTAGACTTGATGATCCACCTCCTCAGTCTCAGCAGGAACGAAGGATCAGCACTGATCTGACAGAAGGCCAGGATGTGTACACTGCTGCCTGCAATTCTGTGATCCACAGATGTGCCTTGTTGATCCTGGGAGTGAGCCCTGTTATTGAGGAGCTCCAGAAGCGAAGGGAGGACGGGCAGTTACAGCAGCCTCCCTCTGCTACCCCTGAGGGCATCGGACTCATGACAAGGTGGGCTTTGCAGACTCTACAGAATGGCTAGTTCTCCTCTGCTCCCTTTATAATTGATTAAATAACCTCAGTTTTCCCCTGAGGATTCTTGGAATTTTTTTAGAAGAAAATGTTTGCTTAGAGGATGTTATGCTTCTGTTAAAATAGTGATTTTTCTCAATTTTCCTTGTCCGCGTTAACTAAACCTCAAGAGTTTTATTCTGTGTGGACCTATTTAAGTTTCAGAGTTGGACTTAGTGGTAAATAGTTTGGATTGTCAGATGTACAATTAACATGAGATGCTTAGAAAAGTTATTTATTTTTCCTATAATTTGTGTTTGGATTTTTTTTATTACCATATTTGTGGTTTTTTGAACCGTACCAATGTCCTGTATAGTAGCGTAGTGTAAAATAAATTTATTTTGTATGTTTAAAACAAAAGTTTCAAAGCTTTTTATGTTTTTTTATATTAAAAGTGTTGTTCATGATTGATCTTTAAGTATTCCTAACACAGGCATGGGTAAGACACTATTGTAAGGTACAGGAGGAAAAAAAGACAGCTTATTGAATGGAAGAAACGTTTAACTTAAAAAGTATAAGTGCTACATAATGCATTTTAATTTTCATAACCTGAGGTATTCTTGGTAACACAATTTTATGACCTACTTAAACTTTTATTCTAGGGATCTTTGTGTTTAAAGTAGAGCATAACACAGGAATTGTGTAGGTGATGCTACTAGTCTGAGTCTACTTAAGTTTCTACAGTGTACAGAGACTGTTTTTATATTTTAAATTAAGATATTGATGGGGAAGATATTAAGATATTGGAGAGGAAGATTATATATATTCAGTACCCTTTTATTCTTTTTGCCTCTTTTTGGAAGTCCAGTCCCTAAAGCATTGGTGGCTGCCTCTGTCATTGTCAAAGTGGCTTTCATCTCCAGCATATCAACTTTAGGATGCATTTTATGGGTGGGTTTTTAATAAGTTCAGTGCTTTTTCACCCACTTACTCTGTCCCTGTTCCTTGTCCTCTCAGCTCAGAGTGTTTCTGTTTACTCTGTGTAATACTTACCAAGGCACTGGAGCAATCACTCCTGTGAGGTTGCCATTTGTTCAGTTGACCAGTAAGGCTGTTAAGAAGTAACAAATTTTACTAATACCGTTATAAGCATTACTGAAGCCATCAGACCACTTTTTTCCTCTTCAGTGTGGTCTTGTGATGTTCTGTGATAGTCTGCTCCCAAATAAAACTGTGGTACCTGCTAAATTTGAGTATGAACTCTTACCTTTGTGTAATATCAGTATTTTTTTCTGTGTGTGTGCACATGAATGTGTGTGCACCGAAAGCAGGAGTGAAAGTCTTACAGCAGAAAGTCGCTCAATCCATGCAAGTTCAAGCTACAGACTGATGAAGTCAAGAAGTGAATCTGATTTGTCTCAGCCAGAGTCAGATGAGGAAGGCTATTCACTGGTAAGTAAACCAGCATGAGGTATTTAGAGATTGTCAATAGAATATTTAGATGGGAAGTACATCTGAAATATTTGTTTAGCTCTGTGTTTCAGTACATTAATTCATTATTAAAAGAAAGTACTAGCGGTAAAAAAAAATTCAAATAATTATAGCTCTGTTAACTTTCTCATTTCATGGGTGAGGGATGGAGTTTAAATACTCAAATATTATGCGCCACATACATTCACTTAAAGAAATGAGGCTTTTATTAATTTTCTAATCTAGAGCGGAAGACGAAATGTTGATTTGGATTTGGCAGCATCACACAGAAAGAGGGGTAAGTTCTGTTGTTTACCTAGTGAATATTGACCTGATAAATGGTGGTGTTTCTTAAGTTAAAATATGTATGCCGTTGCATACAGTTTACTGTTACATAACAGATGTTAAAACTGAGCATTTAAAATAACTGTTGCCTACTGTGTGTTGTGTGAAGTTCTGTTGCTTTGTGGCTTGGTTATAATATTTCCTTGATTATAATGTTTATTTAGTTACAACTCTTCATTCTGGTTTCTAGAATTATAATACTCTTTTGAAACAAGTGAGGTTTTCTGGGAAGTTACTTGAATTAGAAACAATCATTCTGTTTTCAGTCATGTGACTTCAGGAATAAAAAATTTTCAGAGAAGTTTATGTGGAATGTCCTATTCTTGTGCTAACAACCAGCTTTTGCCACAAAGTGTGCTTGAACCTGGAGAACTTATATTCAGAAAATGCTGCTTTATTTTGCATCCTTTGAACACCAGCACACCTACAGAGCCAAGCAGCCACGTTTTCTATTGCTCTTTTTGTTGTTGCTTCATACTGGGGAATCTGAGTGAGCTCCTTGGTAGAAGGTAGTGGAGGGAGCACAGGGGGTTTGTTTACACAAAGTCCAGAAAGTCCCACTTCACTCTGGATGATGCAGAATCTCTCTGAGAATCATAGCTTGGGTTTGTTGTATCTGTAAAAAAACTTGGGAATATGTAAACAGAAATTAGGTTGAGTTGTGATGTGCCTCAATAACAGAAGCCTTAATACTGTTGGGTAATGTAAGAGTTCTGGTTTACAAGGCTTCATCATTAAGCAGAGTACTCAGAGGTTTCGTGCTGTTTAAAGCCTTTTGGAATTGTAAAGCACCCCAGCAATGGCAGCACCCATTAGATTTTAATATTTAAGTAATGTGGAAAGAAATTCCTTGTACATGCCTAATCAATTGAAACAGTTGAACAAGTAAAGAAATGCACTAGAACTGCTTTTACTGTGACAGCAGGTTGTATCATGGCATTCTCAGTGTTAGATCTATCAGAAGGCCTCTGTCAGCCCCCTGATCTGAAGAACATTCTTTGAAGTCAGCATTTTTAGCTTTGCCATTAATCTGACACAGAACTCTGTATTTGATTTGCTCTGTGTCCTAAAAGGAACCCAGGAAATGGTCTTGGATTACATCTCAGGTATAGTGTGTCTCATGGATTATGGTTCCAGGGCTGTTGGTTAGGCCAGTGTGGCTTTGGTCATAAGCCTCAGGAAGTGGAATAGTGCAAGAGCAGACTTTATCAAAACCTTTATTACAGCAAGAAGACTCTGCACCGGGTCTGTAACACTGAGGACAAACAGGTAAATACAGTGAATCTGTCCAGAACCTAAAGAAGCTCAGATAACCTCATTTGCAAACTGAGCACTGTGGCGGCATGTACTGATACCTCTGTTTTGGTACTGCAAGACTTACTTGGGAATTAGTCAGCGTAGAGTAATGAAAGCTTGTCTGCTTGTGCTGGATAATACGTATGGCTGCTTTGGAACTATGAGATATTTTTGTAAGAAACAGGCAGCATTTTTTTATTTTTTAGGGGATTTTTTTTGAGGTGTTCTTTCCATGTTCATGATTGTACCTTGTACTCCTTGGACTTCCACATTTAATCTGGTTTTTTAGTGGAGGATGTGGAAGGTTTTATGTCTCTCTGAATGACAAGCAGAGGAAGGAAACCTGTGTGCCATATAAATGCATGAGTAGATGTCTGTTTTGAGTGCAGAGGCTAGTCATGTATTACAATAGAAGCATATGTGGGAAACACTTCTCAAATTGCAATGAACTTATATCCTGGTTTTTCCTTGTCTCTATATCTACAAAACAGCAGTAACCACTGTTGCTCTAAGGGACTTCTAGCTAACTTTTCAAATTTTAATTGGATTGAATGTGAAGCTGGCAGTAGGAGGTGGGAAAGAACAAGTGCAGCATTACAGAAAAAAAAGTTGAACCACTTCTCATTTCTTTCTCTTGAAGGTTACTATTTAAAATATCATAGCATCATAGAACATCCTGAGTTAGAAGGGATCTATCTATCAGTGTAATTGAGTCCAACTCCGGGCCCTGCACAGGACACACCAAGAATCCCGTCCTGTTCCTGACAGCGTTGTCCAAATGCTTCTTGAGCTCTGTCAGGCTTGGGTCTGTGGCCATTCCCTGGGGAGCCTGTTCCAGTGCCTACCACCATTTCTTTTTGCATGTAGTTTTTTAAATAATTCTTTTCTGAGTTTTGCAGCAGTCCTTGGAAATGTTTGTTCTCTGAAATGTGTCTCCATAAGCTGTGTGAAGGAAGCTGACAAGCAGAACTAATTGGAAAGCAAGGGGCTTTTCCTTCTATCACCACTGTTTTTTCCTGTAGGCTGTGCTATTTTGAAGAATTAAAAGGGAATTTTAAATTTCCTTCATCTCTTCCTAACAAGTTTACTGGAGTGTAGCCACACTAACTGTTACAGAACAGTGACCACATGTGATGTTTCCAGCTGAGGTTTTGTATGGCTCCTTTATCCTCAGTTATACTCTATGCTGAGTATTTGATCCTTGCAGAGTTGTCAAAATTACAGGGTATTGGTGCATGGTTGGTTTGTTACAGGCAAGAGAATAATTCCCTCTGAAGTGGATTGGCTTGTTTTAGAACAGGTCTTTCTTTATTGAATGCAGCAGCTCAGTGTTGACAGTTCAGGTCACATTTCCTTGCTAATTGAATCTCACTGTTGGTTATAGCTGATTTTTGTGGTATGAAAGCTATTCCTATTCATAAATTGCAGTACAGAAAACTAAGCGTAGCAAGTACTAATACTGTGAGTTCCTATGGTCTTGCCAATGAGTATGGAAGGAAAAGCATTCTCTTTTCACCTAACATCTTAGCCACTCAGTCCAATCTTCATTCTAATTGCCTTCATTTATTGTTTGTTCAGAGAGGGATATTCCTACTCCAGCCTGAGGATCCTTTGAATATCTTGTTCCTTGCTATTATATAGTTATTTCTGAATTAGTAAACTTTTCCATCCCTACAGAAGAACTCCTTTTTAGTAACTTTGCTTTAAGGGATGATGAGCAGCACATTGTTGTTTTCCCTTTGTCTCTAAGCCCTTTGTTTTTTTCTGTTGCTTCCATTATTTTTTTTCAATTTTGCAGATCCAGAGAGTATGTCTGCAAATGTTGTACCTGTTCAGTAGAGTGCCTGTGGGAGGCTCTGCACCACGTTAGGTGGTGCAGTAAGGAAAGCACAGTCAGCAGAGCAGTCAGAAACACAGTTACAGACACATCAGTGAGAGACCTCCAGCCTCGTGGGTTGTCATCACATACATCTTAAAGATGCTCAGTGAATTTCAGTGTGCTTGTGTGAACTGTTCTACCTTACCAACACAACTGGGCTACTCCAGAAAAACCCAGTAACTTAAATGAAATCCAAATGAAATTGAAATATTTTAGTATACCTACAGTAGTGAGTTTTGGATTTGAAAACTGACAGATTGTGCTTGAGGAAGGGACTTGAACATGTCTTGGTAAATGCATACAACTGTGATAAAGGGGTTATTTCTTTCTTGCTTGAAGGTGGAGAATTTAGAAAGACTGTTACCTAGGCTGTATGAATTCAAAACAAAATAATTTTTTTTCCACATACCTTGCTGCTTGGTATATTATTGTATTGATTGAGATGAGATTGATTGTTTAAGTCATAATAATATGAGGCAGAGATTTTATGAGTCTTGTTACCTTCTGTTTCAAATGTCTGCTTTTGTCTTCTGATTCTTGTGTGGTGTAGTGTATTTACTCCTTTTTGGCCAGTTGAGCCCCAGAAAAAAGAAGAGCTTCAAGCAAGTAACTGATGGCATGTTTATTTTTTGTCTCTATAGCTTTCCTACATATCTTTTGTTTTATGAAGTGTGCATTGCAGCTGTGCCACATTCATTTAGAAAACTCATTATTACAAGCTGGCTTATAAAGACAAGTAAAACTTTTTTTTTTTTACTGTAAGCTTAAGGTTTATTCGTCTGTGCAGCTCTGTTCATGTGATTGTAGAGGCTTCTGGAAGTGCTGTGCTGCAATCAATTCTGTGTGAGTGATGTTACACAGAATCAAGCTGAGCTCCAATAGACAGTCATACATTTGGTTATTGATATTTAACATCTTCAAGAGGAAATAAAATTACTTTGGTTTAGGTCTCTGTGCCCTAATTGTTAAATGTTTTAAATTCTAAAGTTTGCTCCTTTGATTTCAGACGTCCTTGTGTTTAAACTCTATGCTTTGAATTATAACTTGTATTGTTTTACATTTAATCTGTGTCTTATAATCATTAGACTTTTCTCCAAATCAGAAACAATTTTAAATTGGTCTTATATTTAAGCATTCTTGCATTTCATACTAAAACCATTAGCTAAAACCTCATCCTTTTTTTTCAAATACAAAATAATTTAGGGTTTTTTTTAATACATGGTTGGGTTTCTTTCTGAAAAGATTTGTAGCCTGTCAAAACTAATTTTGTTCTGATGTTCTCTAAATCCTTGAAAGGTCTCCTTTAGCTTATGATTTAAGACATTGGAAGTGCTTTTTGTTTCTTTACGAATGCTTTGATTCTGTGCTGTGGCATAGGGCAGTATGGCGCAGGTAGAGGGGAGGAAGCTGAAGTCCCTGTGGGGTGCTCTGAGCTCTCCTGCTCTTCAAAGCCTGTAGGGCTTACTGGGGCTTTTGAAAGAGTTGTTGCTGTGTAGGCAACAGTTTGTGGACTTGATAATGATTTAGCTGTGCTTCCTGTAGGTAACCTGAGGCTTCATTTATCCTCTGCCCATGACTGTTCACCGTGCACATGCCAGGACACTGCTTCCTACATGATACTGAGTATTTTAGCACCCATTTATTCTGCTCTGTCTTATTTATCTTTTGTTTCTCACCTGCCACTTCCCCATACAACTTAGATTTTAAAGGAGAGCTTTAAAGCAACTATTCTGAGAATGAATGTTAAAATTAGGGCAAGGTGGTATCTGTCTTTACTTTTGTTTTAAATGTTGCTGCCAGGTTTGAATTGTAAAATTGAGCAACAGAATTTCTTTAAACTTTTTTCATAGTAAACATGACAAGATGGGTTGATCTCTGTAAGCTGTGTAGTATTACTGTGTTACATAAAGCAGCAGAGATTAGGAAATTAGATTGCACTTCGAAAGGGTGGTGTTTGAACTTAATCATTGCATTATCCAAAGTAAGTTTGGGTCTGTATGGCCTGAGTACTGTGATGGCTCTTTCTGAAGCCATTGCAATCTGTTTGTAGCAAGTATAAGGAATGCTAGTGTACATGAACACTACTTACTGAAAAGGAAAAGGGATTTGAACATGTTTTCATAGAAGAACAAGAATTAAATTTTTGACAGCTGCTGTAGGTAAGCAGGGCTTAAAGGAGGCCCTGAAATTTGGATCTGGCTGTTACCATTGGAACGCAGCCTTACTGATGAAAGAAAGTTTTGAACAGATGAATTCCTATGAATTTGTGTGACTTTTCCCTGAAAATGGCTGTGTTTGTTAATGTTTGAGTCTGATACCCTGCAGAAAGATTTTTGAAAACGGAAGTAATGTAGATTTATACCAGTACTGTGAATGGATTGTGAGTCTCCAAATTACATCTGTAACTCATTGTATGCAAGGTAGATAATATTTAAATTTTTTTGTAGGTTATTATATAATCCAAACTAAATTTGCAAAGTGAGTTTAAACAGTTCAGGTTTCCGCAAGGGTCTCCACACACTACTTACCTGTACAGATGGAAGGTTCTTCTGAGCAGGCTCTGCCCTCTTGTAATACCTTGCATGGCTCCAAGTGGGCTAACAACATTTACAAAAGTAGGAAAATACTGTCTGTTAACTGCCAGTAAAGTTATGACTTGAGTGGCATGACACTCATTTGTGCCAGGGAGAGGATTCCAGCAAAACTCTGTTGGAAATTAGGTCAAACCTATGGTGATAAGTGAGTTCCAGTGCTGCAGACTGATGACTGATGCTCAGTTGAAGAAGTCCATTTATTAGTGGCAGTCAAGTTTCAGGCAGTGTAATGACATGCTGATGTCATAGGAAATACTTGAAAATAGATTTGTGAAATTGCCACATTGCAAAGATAGATATCTAATACTTGTTGTAGGTAGTATTTAATATACATCTATCTAGCTTGAGTCAAAGTAAACATTCTCTGTTAGTCTAAAATAAAAATTTTCTGTTCCCTTCTGCAGTCATGAATTTTGTAAATATTTCACCCTAAATAATGTGCTTTTTCAAAGCTATGAAATAGTGGCTTGATTGAAACCAAAACCACTTGTGCTTTGTTTAGACCTTAAAGTAAATATGCAAGTGCATAATTTCTTTTGTAGCAAATCTTTTCTTTACTATTTTGTCATTTAGCTGCAAAGCATTTTTTATTCAGTGTTCTAGCTTTAAGCTGAGCAGTTTGAGTGGCTTCTTTTTGTTGTCTCACATGGCAGCGTGTTGCAATAGTGCTTAGCATTTAAAAGAAATACAGCCTTTTCTTTAGGAAAATTGCTGTAAATTTAAATCAAGTGTTTTGCTCTAAGTTGCTTAATGCATGGTACAATTAACATGAATATTCATTTTCCACCTGTATCAATAGCAGCAGTTCACTCTTTACCTACTGTCAAATTGTGCTACGTGGTGAATTGGAATTGATGAGACTTCCTTGTGTGTCTCTTTAGGAGCAATGCACAGTCAAATGGAATCTCTGAGTGACTCATGGGTTCGACTGAAACACAGCAGAGATTGGTTATACACATCCTACTCATTTGTTGAGTCTGATTTTGATCTCTCAAGATCCCTTGGAGTTCATACTTTGATTGAAAATGCTGTCAGTTTTGTAAGTGGAGATGTAGGAAACTCCCCAGGATTTAAGGAGCCAGAGGAAAGTATGTCCACCAGTCCACAAGCATCAATAATTGCAATGGAGCAGCAGCAGTTGAGGGCTGAGGTAAATTTCAGTTTAACAGCTTTTCCTATTCTTTATACATGATGCTCATTATAGGTTTGGGTTTTTTTTTTAACGTTGCCCAAATTTTATCTATTTATCTAAAGACATTTTTCTTTCTTTAATATTAAATATCTTAACTGAAACTGGGAACTTTATTTACATAAACTTTAAAACAAAACTGAAAATATTATCTTTATTAAAAAAATTATGTCAAGGAGAATACAGTGATCTCATTCTTGCTTACAGTTCAACATGATCCAATTTCATTTTCTAAGGATCTTACTATTGTCTTTTGTTTGCCTTGAATTTTAGCTTCGTCTGGAAGCACTTCATCAGATTTTAGTGCTTCTGTCAGGGATGGAGGAAAAAGGCTGTGTGCCATTAATGGGAAGTCGTCAAGTACCAGGATTTCAGTCTTCTTCATTGCTTACTTCTGTTAGACTCCAATTTCTTGCTGGCTGCTTTGGTTTGGGCACTGTAGGACATGCAGGGGCCAAAGGAGAGAGTGTCAGATTGCATCACTACCAGGTGTGTACTTCTGTAGTTTCTGCTCTTTCAATAACTGAGTGATAAAAATGCATCACTTCTTAAAATATTTATTTGTTTGGCCCAGGATGGTATCAGAGCAGCCAAGAGAAGTATTCAAATTGAAATCCAGGTGGCTGTGCACAAAATTTACCAGCAATTATCTGCTACATTAGAAAGAGCTCTGCAAGCTAATAAGCATCACATAGGTAAGTGAAAAGCAGGATTTGCAAACTAGATGTTCTCTAATATACAGTACAACAGCTTGTATGTTTAGCAAAGCAGACTGATACAGTGACCAGAATTTACTGAATTATCTGATTCCTTTTCCTAGGAGAGAAATCTTAGTTTATTGGTAGAATCCAGTGGCTGTTCTTACCTGAGTTGTTTTGTTGTTTCACTTTGAGAAGTAACATGAACTATAAGTAGAAAATTAAGTATTTCACGCAGTTATCCTTACCCTAGGAGAAGACTCTGGTTTGAGATTTAGCCTCAGAACATTTATATCACAAGCTAGATCTGCATATTATTCTTCCTTGGACAACTTTGCAGAGTTACATTGAGTTAAAGGGGAGTATAATGGTACATCAGACAGACTACCTCAAAGTATCTGACAAGACCCACTCTTTCCTAGATAATTTAGTTCATTCAATTGTATTTTTAAAATAATCTGCTGTTCTTCTGTCTTGATATTCTTACTCTAAACAGCTTGTTAATTAAAACCAACTTTATTTCAATCTTAGAAGCACAGCAGCGCCTTCTGTTGGTGACAGTCTTTGCTCTCAGCGTGCACTATCAGCCCGTCGACGTCTCCTTGGCCATTTCCACTGGTCTGCTAAACGTGCTCTCCCAGCTGTGTGGCACAGACACCATGTTAGGACAACCCCTGCAGCTGCTGCCCAAAACTGGCATTTCTCAGCTCAGCACAGCCTTGAAAGTAGCCAGCACAAGACTACTCCAAATCCTGGCTATCACCACAGGGTGAGTGTCCCTTGCTTTTGGAAAACTTAATTGTTGAGCTTTATTTAAAAATAACCTTTCTTTTGTTTGAGTTTTCTTTAGGACAGTAAATGCTGCTCAGAAGTAAATAAGTGAAGGGGATTGGGGGAAAGAATAGCCACATTACTCATAGGAAACTTGCACATAAGACTAGTAAATATTTTTCAGTTGTGTTTAGACCTGAATAGTTACAACTTTGTGGTCTGTAAACACTGTATTCTGCTAATCCCCATTTTGCTACTTCAGCTTTGAGTGTGGTTCTGTTCAGGTGCTGTGTAAAAGTCATTTGTGTGGAAGCAATACTGATAATGTAGGAATTCCTCAGAGCCATGCACTGTGCTTCTTTTCAGAATATGGAATAGTTTTTTGAGGACCACAGAGCAGCATGCAAAGTCCTGTCAATACTTAAATATTTAGTATAACTTAGTAAAGAAAACAACAATGGAGAAAGTATTTTCTGTTTGGAGCAAGAGTATTATTTGATATTCAGTACATGCATCTTCCTTTCAGTGTTCGTACAGCACATTGCATTTACCTGCCAAATCTGTTACGTAAAAAAGCCCAGTAATTCTACACCAAAAAAACCCCCCAAACCCATAAAAAGAGCACCCTGTCTTTGGAAGTTGCAGTGGAATTAGGGTTAATTAACAAAGTTGTTATTTTTCCCCTAGAAAGTACTGAAAACGTATCCCTTGACTCCAAACATTAGACAGTTTTAATGTGTTTTTAAAACAGAGTTAAAATAATAATAATCCAAGCCTATGGTGTAGGATGGGGAAAAGTAACCAGCTGCAATTATTGTTTTTTGGATCAGCTCTCACGTGCTCTTTTTTTTACTTTTTTTTTTTGTGTGTATGTGTGTGTGTATAGAACCTATGCTGACAAACTGAGCCCAAAGGTGGTCCAGTCTTTGCTGGATTTGTTATGCAGCCAGCTGAAGAACTTGCTGTCACAAGCTGGTGTGATGCTTATGGCTTCCTTTGGAGAAGGGGAAGGTGAAGAAGGTGAAGTGGAATCAAAAAAGGCAGATTCAAGTGGGGAAAGTGAGAAGAGAGACTTCAGAGGTAATTGTCTTGCATAATTTCTGTTACAAGTTAAAATACCAGGAAACATAATAGAAGAAACCAGTGAATTCTGAGGTCCTCATCTGCTCTACTGTGTTTTGATTTTTGTTGGGTCATTTTTATCTCTATAAATTAGATTAAAGTCATCAAGTAATTTTGTGCTCAGTTCAGGTTTGTATAGAATTGATGCATAAAGCAATGCAAAGAAAGGAACAGGCTGAGAATAAGAATTGCTCCATCTGATTTGGAATTAGGAAGAGAGTAGTTTTCCTTGAAAAATGAGCTGTTGTTGGTAGTGTTTGTCACAAATGTGGTCATAGGAATTTCAAACTACAAATAAATAGAACTTTATTCAGGAAATTGTTGTATTTACTTTGTATTATGCAGTTTTGCAGTGTGAGTGGATGGCAAGAAGGTGACACTACTGTGTCCTATGAAAAGATCTTCACCAAAGATTTTCTGAAATACTAATATCTTCACATAGTTTGCAGTCCCTTAATGAGCATTTTGAATTTCTGTGGAAATAGTGTGTTAGAATAATTTTTAACTGTAGCTTGGTATTAAGTGTACGTTTGGGGTTTTTTGTGCTCATAACTGTCTTCACTTATAAATAATGCAATGGCTGATGAACTAAGAGGATAATGAATCAATAATTAGAATATGGGGTCTTCCCTCAGAGATCTCCCTCCCATACATTGACCCACAAACTTCTAATGTTATTTTCTTTCCCTGTCTTGCTGAGGAGCAGAAGTGAGAGCACAGCTTGGGGAGCACCTGTAAACCAGCCAAGGTTAACTGGCAGCCACCGTGTAGTAACTGATCATTGTGTTTTTACCTACAGAACAGGCTGTTGCCAGTAACAAGAGTTGCTAGTCAAGTTGTAAAATTAAGGTTGTAAATGAAAACTTTTGATTTCACTTCCTAGCTGCCCTCCGAAAGCAACATGCAGCAGAATTGCACCTGGGAGACTTTCTTGTTTTCCTACGTAGAGTTGTGTCTTCAAAAGCAATTCAGTCCAAAATGGCATCTCCAAAGTGGACAGAAGTACTTCTTAACATTGCTTCTCAGAAGTGTTGCTCAGGTATGATCTTATCAAAATTTTCTCAATGGTTACTTTGCATTTCTGTATTGCAGTTCCAGAAATTGTTCCCTGTTGAAACATGTGAACAGTTAAAACCAGCTTCTGTAGATGTGTGCATGGGTTACCCTTGGGGGCACTGGTGGCATGGAGCCAGGTGGAGGCCTGAAGGAGAAGTTGCTTTGATCATTGACATCTTGTTCCATCTTCAGGAGTCCCCCTGGTTGGCAACCTGAGGACCAGACTGCTTGCACTGCATGTGCTAGAAGCTGTGTTACCTGCTTGTGAATCTGGTGTTGAAGATGATCAAATGGCTCAGGTCTTTATATTTTGTTATAAACTTTTACACCTATTTCTTCCAAAAGTCTCATTAAACTTATGTTTCATAGGTTTGTTCAAAATCCAAATCCAGTGAGGCTCAGTGTAGATATTTGTTAATATGAGAGCACTAAATATTTTGACATTTATACCTACAAAGCAAAATAATATAATGTTACTTGTTGTCCTCATCTTGGAGTTAAAATGATCTGAATTATGTCCCAATGCAGGTCGTTGAACGATTGTTCTCACTTCTGTCTGACTGCATGTGGGAGACTCCAATAGCTCAGGCCAAACATGCAATTCAAATAAAGGAGAAGGAACAAGAAATGAAGCTCCAGGTAACAATGCTTGTACTTTGTCTCGTGTCTGAATGCAGCTGAATTGCATTTACCACAAAGGTTTTGTCCTATTTCTGGTAGAAGCAAGGAGAGTCTGAAGATGAAGATGAGAATCTTCCCATCCAGGAAGTGTCCTTTGATCCTGAGAAAGCTCAGTGCTGCATAGTGGAGAATGGGCAGATTCTAACTCATGGAAGTGGAGGCAAAGGATATGGTTTAGCATCCACTGGAGTTACTTCCGGGTGTTACCAGTGGAAGGTAGGTTGCCTGAAAGGGTATTTCTTAACTTCTTTCACTTTGTTTTGGAAATGTGCTATGATTTACTAACAACAGTTGACAGTGTTTTTCCCTTATGACAAGATTCTTGAATAAATGGCAGTGTTATGTGTATGGTTGGACTCAGTGGTCTTAAGGATCTTTTCCAACTTAAATAATTCTGTGATTATGATTTTCAATCCAGAGGGAAGAGTTTGTGGCTGCTTTTGAATGCTGCCACTTGGGTATTTCAGTACACAGATTGGAGCCTGTGGATGTGTGTTATGTATTTCTAGAAGTAATGATACTTGTCCCGAATATCATAGCATGAATGTGCATAGTTTTGCAAAAGTTACCTACTGAAATATGTAGATTTTGAATTTTTTCTGTAGAAAAATGTTTCACAAAGCATGTTTTTTCTTGCAAAAAGAGACATCAACCTGACTTACAAGAACAGTATTTAATACATCATTTGGAGTGATTTTTTAAATGTAGGCATATAGATACATACACAGTTGTGGTCCTTTTTAGTACCTCCTGTGAGCATTACACTTCTGCTGCTTTTGCTCGAATCTGTGTAAATCACTCACTGTGAACGTGAGGTGAAAACATTATTTGTTTTTGTAATATTTTTTTTTACCATTTGAAACCCAGCTTCTGGGTGGGCATGTTTTGAATCTAGAAAAAAACCCCAAAACAACTTCTGTGTGTATTGACACGTGATTTTCTTCATTACTAGTACATTAAGCTTAAATGACTTGTCAGTGACCTTATATACCAAAATGTCTTTTTAGAGGTAGAGCATGATTTTACCTTACAAACTTGTTATTTTTATTGTTAAAAACTTCTGAGAAAAACAATTTAAAGTATACATATATATGTGTAAGGAAGATTTTCACTGCTTTATTGTGTTAAAGTGTATATTCTTAACCTTTTCCTTGTGTTTTGTGTTGCCTGATAGTTCTACATTGTGAAGGAGAATCGAGGCAATGAAGGCACGTGTGTGGGGGTGTCTCGCTGGCCCGTGCACGACTTCAACCATCGCACTACCTCAGACATGTGGCTGTACAGAGCCTACAGTGGGAACCTGTATCACAATGGAGAGCAGACTTTGACTCTGTCAAGCTTTACCCAAGGAGATTTCATCACATGTGTGTTAGATATGGAAGCAAGAACTATTTCCTTTGGTAAAAATGGAGAGGTATTTAACATCAATTGATTTTTTGGTGCTTTTTTCTGCAACAGTAATATGGCATGGATAGGCATGGCAGTTAAAATGTGGCAGTTTCAGTACTTAGGGTTTATAATACATAACTTTTTCATGTTTCATGTTTTTGCTTGTTAAGGTCTTCCAAGATTTTGTTTTGTTTCTTCACTAGGAGCCAAAACTAGCTTTTGAAGATGTGGATGCAGCTGAGTTATACCCCTGTGTTATGTTCTATAGCAGTAATCCAGGAGAGAAGGTAACTTAAATGTTCATCTGTGTAGATGTGCTGGTTTTGGCTGGGATAAAGTCAATATTCATCATGACAGCCTGCATGGTGCTGTTTTGAATTACTGACCAAAACAGTGTTGATAATACATGGTGTTTTAACTGTTGTAATATATGGTAAATTGAAAATGTGTTTTACTGTGTAGAATTGATTTAAAGACTTTGTGTTCTACAGAAAAAATTCCATTCCCCAGAAACCAAGGAGAGTGTAGTATTAGGATTTCTAGATAGTCTTGTGTGAGAAACTATGAGCTGTTGTAATTTCAGCATCCTTGAGTTTGAAGGAATGGGAGGTTTGGATCAGTGTCAAGGTGGATCTCCTAGGGATGCCAAGGAGAAAAAAAGGACAATGCTAGTACTTACTTCTATGCAGCAGGAGACTCCTGTATGTATAAAAAGAGCTTATTCAGGTACGTTGAGATGATAACTTTTAAATTGTGTTCTTTAAATACTTAGGTGAAAATCTGTGATATGCAGATGCGTGGGACACCAAGAGATTTGCTACCTGGTGACCCCATCTGTAGCCCTGTTGCTGCAGTGCTGGCAGAAGCTACCATCCAACTCATTCGTATCCTTCATCGCACAGACCGTTGGACACACTGCATCAACAAAAAAATGATGGAAAGACTGAATAAAATCAAAACATGTCTTAAAGAAGCAGGCCAAAAGCTGAAGAAAAGTCGCTCAGTTCAAAGTCGAGAAGAGAACGAGGTGAGAGAGGAGAAAGAAAATAAAGAGGAGGAGAAAAGCAAGCACAGTCGGCATGGCCTGACTGAGCTTTCGGAGCTGCAGCTGAAGATGCTCTGTGTGGAAGTGTGGCCTGTTCTAGCAGTGATTGGCGGAGTTGATGCTGGTCTCAGAGTTGGAGGTCGATGTGTCCACAAGCAAACTGGCCGTCATGCCACCCTGCTGGGAGTGGTGAAGGAGGGCAGTACCTCTGCCAAGGTCCAGTGGGATGAAGCAGAGATCACGATCAGGTATGTCCATTTCCTACACTTGGCACAATCCAGTGGTGGTGGTTTGTGCTTGGAAATCTTCACAAGTAACATACATTTTATAGTAGAGTCATGCTTATCAAGTATTTCAAGTTTAGACTTCAATTGTATTGAAATTAATGCTGCCTCAAACTAGTGTTCATTCAGTCTCTGACCTGCCTTAGCTCAAGGAATTCCCACGTGTTAGATTTAACACTTGGAGTTGTTCTGCCAGTGATGGTGAGAATGGCGAGAAGCCTGGAAGGAGATACTTATTTTTCCACCTGTCTTGCAGACATGCCTTCAAAGGGAAGTTACGTGGCAGGGAACTCTGAAATGAAGTTAGGGGCTTCTCTGGGCTCCTTGGTGCTCTCACAGGAATTGCCTGTGTTTTTGTGTGGAAAGATTTAATTAACTCAGTTTCTTAAACTCCTTCTGCCTGTAGCTGAACCTTTTTTTTTTTTTTTTTTTTTTTGCTGCTAGTTGCAATTATGTTCTGAAATATCTGAGGTCACTTTACCTCTTAGAGCTGTTGCAGCATTGTGTCTGTTTCGTCATTGCAAAGTCTATTGTCACTAACTAAAAATATTGAAGTGCAGTTGATTTAGTTCCAGATATAAATGCTTTCAAGTATGCTCCTGTGACAGCATAGCCTTAAAGGAAGTGTGCCCTTGAGATAATTTGCAGCTTTGAGTGAAGGGGTCAAGCACTTCAGCATACCAAGCTCTTGGTAAAGCATTGAATTAAGTTCAGAATATACCTTCTTAATTAAAACCAGGCTAAAGCTTGCTTTCATTTTTAGGTAGAAGTTTACACTGTAAGATGGGAAAACATTTTGGGATTATAAAAGGAAGACTTAAAAGTCATTTATCTGCTGGATGCATGGAAAATACAAGATGTATGGAAATATGGGCTGGTGGATTTTTATCCTGCTTCTAGTGAAAACTAGTCAACAGTCATAAATAGTATCAGAAAGTATCACTAAATATAGATGGACAGATAGATAAATGTGTCTGTTGAGTTTTCTGACCTGTGTTTTTCAAAGGTCACTGTCCTCACCAGGTAATCTGTCCTGACACACCAGAGACAGAATTACTGTGAGCTGTCAGCAGTGTGTTCCTGGTAATGAACAGCTGAGCAGTAACATGGGGTCAACCTAAGGTTTTTCTTAACATTTAAAAAATTTCCTTTATAAGCTTTTATAGCTATTCAGATTCAGGTATGATGATAATATTTGGCTTATGGTAGTTTTTCTTAATAAAAGTCTGCTACATATTTCTAATAAATAATGCAGCCAGAGCCTGTGTCAGCACAGAATTGATACCTTCTGTGGGGCTTCTGGGTTTCCATGCTTGTTGTTGAAAATCTGTGTATGCTTTGTTGCATTTGCTTTGAAACCATATCTCCCTGTTTTCTGATCATATCCTCATTTTCCCCTGTTTGCATTTAATTTTTAGAATTGGTTTGTTTTATTAAGAATATTTTGCATCTTATTTGCCTACATTATTTCCTGTACTTTCCTCCTGTCTCTCCCTCACTTGCTTTTTCCTGTGTCATTCTGATCTTTATTAAAGCTTCCCAACTTTTTGGTCGCCTAGTGATACTCCATTGTATAATCTGGAGCCCTGCGAACCACTGCCTTTTGATGTTGCAAGATTTCGTGGGCTGACAGCTACTGTGTTGCTGGACCTTACCTATCTGACTGGCATTCATGAAGATACGGGAAAGCAAAGCACCAAGAGACATGAGAAAAAACACAGACATGAATCTGAAGATAAAGGGGAAGTGGACCAGAAGGTGGAGGGTGATGCTGGATCAGATACACGATTAGGCCAAAGTGCTGATGATAACAAAGGACATGGTGCTACAGCCTCTAAGTCAGAAAGTGAAATTGTTTCCTTTTCTTTAGAACCATCAAGCCTAGGTATGGAATCCCAACACCAACCTGCTGAAGGAAGAAAAAAGAATCACGAACACATCCCAAGGAGTCATGATATAGTGCAGTCAGAAATTAGAGCTGTACAGCTGTCTTATCTTTATCTTGGTGCTATGAAGTCACTGAGTGTTCTTCTTAGTTGTAGTAAGTATGCTGAACTACTGTTAATTCCAAAAGTGCTGGCAGAAAATGGTCACAACTCGGACTGTGCCAGCTCTCCAGTGGTTCACGAGGACGTGGAGATGCGAGCTGCCCTGCAGTTCCTGATGCGGCACATGGTGAAACGCGCAGTCATGCGCTCGCCCATCAAGAGGGCCCTGGGGCTGGCAGACCTGGAACGGGCACAGGCCATGATCTACAAGTTAGTGGTTCATGGGCTGCTGGAGGACCAGTTCGGTGGCAGACTTAAACAAGGTACATTTTCAAAGTTGTATTAAAGTGAATAGCAATAACAATAATACGATCGACATAGTCCTGTTATTTTGTAGTGGTTATACTTTGGAAGAACCTTAATTGGACAGAGGAACTTTGCAAAGCTTGTTTTACTGTTTTATAGACGTAATACTGACTTTTTTGCCTTTTCCCTAATTCCCTATTTTAATAAAAAGTGAATGCATATCAATCAGAAATACGAGTTTCTAATTTGTCTTTAATACTTTTTAAAATGAACAGTTCTGCATATACTTGTCAGAAGGATTTGCAACCAACCAACAAAAACCTCCCTTAAAAATGTTACTTGCACAGTTAAGTCAAAAATAGCTTTATAGTTAATCAGCTGTATTTTCATATCTAACACCTCTTCCCCTTTTGCCTATTTTGAGACTAATCCTAGCTGTTACAACTGTAAATCTAAATATCATAAGTAAATGCCTGCTTACCTTGTATTGCCATAAGAACAGCAAGAACTCATGGGCTGATTTCTTTACACACATTCACAAGTTACTGGCAGAAGTGTATGTATGGTGTGCATCTCTGCACACCCCTTTCTCTGGGTAGAATTTCAAACAATGATAGTTACCTTTGAAAGTATAGCCACAGCTACTGTTTTAATCTACACAATTACATTAATGTTGCTGTAACATCCCATCCTTTTTTCTGTTGCAGAAGTGGAGCAACAAGTAGAAGAAGGTGATCAGTCTCAGCAAGCCCAAACACCAGTTACAACCAGCCCTTCTGCTTCTAGCACAACATCTTTCATGAGCAGCTCTCTGGAGGATACTACCACTGCTACTACTCCAGTAACTGATACAGAAACAGTTCCAGCTTCAGAATCACCTGGTGTTATGCCTCTCAGTCTTCTGAGGTAAAATGCCCTATCAGCATATATGATTTTGTGGGTGTAGACAGCCAGTTGTGTGGTTTATATATAGTAGATGTCTTTAGCTGCCTAAAGCTTTGAAAATGCTGTCAAGGACTGCCTCTGCAGAGGACACAACTTAGTTACTTTGCCTTGCAGGTTTTGTGGTTTTTATCAAAAAGCTGTTAAGCTTTTCTGTACACTGTATATAAATATAACATGTGAATTCTTTAAGAAGGAGAAAAATACCTTGCTTAAGTTGTCTTTCAGTTCTCATGTTTATTTGGTATAGTTTAAATCACAAATCTCTGAAATTCTCTATTTTTAACGAATGTCTGTTGATTGTCAAACTAGAATAGATCTTAGTTGGTAGGTAACATTCTGTAAGCTAAGATGTGGTTTCATCTTGCCCTCACATACTGAAATGGAAGATAAACTACTTAATTTGCAGAGGCTGTTTGTGATGTAGAAGGAAATCTGCTTTACATTACATAAAGTCCTGTTCTAAGTTTTTTAATTCTTAGAGGTTTTGCAAATAAAATTTGATAAAAGCCAGAAAAATGTCCTCATACCAGGACAGTGAAAATAAAATACTCATCTGATTTATTAGTCAGCCTGAGTTCTGCACAAACCAGGGAAATGGGAAGAGTGTTTACTTACGTTTTATCCCCTAGAACAGCTCTTGGTTTGAGAGGGGGTTTTTTTATGTGCATATGTAGAACTTAACTTTATAGGTAAAATTGGTGGGAGTTAGCTGTTGCCTCAGTATATGTATTGTGCCTTACCCTTACAAAATTAAATTGCAAAAGTAGGATCTCCCCAGTGCACTCTAATTTGATGTATTTCTTTTGTCAGACCCTTTTTAGCCTAGTTCTGTTAAATATAAATGTATATTGTTCTCTTTTCAAGGCAAATGTTCTCCAGTTATCCTACTACAACTGTACTTCCAGCACGACGTGCTCAGACTCCTCCAATATCTTCTTTACCAACATCTCCTTCAGATGAAGTTGGAAGGAGACAAAGTTTGACTTCTCCTGATTCCCAGTCTGCAAGACCTGCCAATCGTACAGGTGAGCCTGTCAGTATAGGTAGAAATGTGGACAAGTTAGTGAAGCCACAGGAGTTCAGGGCTGTGTTTTAAGAGCTGGAAAACCAACAATTTCTTTTTAAAGCAATCTAAAATGCAAAACATTGTTGAAAACGTTTTAGTGACTATCTTAGGAGCACAAATGAGCGTCATGATTTAGAGGAAATAATACTAAAAAGAAAATACACATGTATGTGTTTTATATTAAATGAACAAAAGAGTTCAAATTAAAATATGTTCTCCAGATTTCATATTCTTGCTGAGAAACAGAGTCTGTGCTGTGAAATTCCTGAGTGATGCAACTTTTTTATTCTTGCTCTCACATCTATCAGTTGGGTTTTTTGGTGGGTTAATGTGTCGCATAGCAACTGCTCTGCTCAGTTTCACATGTCCTTTTTTTTTTCCTTTTTTTTTAGTTATGGGATGACTTGCTTCTAGTCATGATAGTGTCTTTACAACAGGGTCTGTTAGTACATTTTTGCCTTCACTGATCAGACCTCACTTTTATGGCTAATCATAAAGAAACTGGTCTGGGGGTAGTAACTGACCTTTTTAGAGTCCCTTGAGAGACTGTCTGCACAGAAATATAGCCATCATACACAAAGACGATTTTAAGATATATTGCCAGTTTAGTTGAGGTCTTTTTCTGTATCTTAACAGGAATGTATATTGGTGTGATCTCAGCATTTGGGAATCTTGATTATTTGAACAAGGATAACTTTATCTAGGCTACCTAAATATAGATCAAATAGATAATTTGATACAGTTCAAAATGAAAATAGAATAGAAAAAAAAGAAAATAATAGAAATGTCTTAATTAGTTCTTGAGTATCATGAGAGTCCTACTTGATCAGAGCTGATCAGCATAATCTGTGTTACAAGTAAGAATGAACACCTGTTTTTTTCCAGAAGTATCTTACTTCATGGAAAGTAATTGAGAGCAATTTTTGCCTTAATTGAAGCTAATATATCAAAGTAAGTTGTAATGAAGTTACACTAAAGAAAGATTTTTGTGCTTTACTTTTAATATTTTCTGTCTTTTAAGCTTTGTCTGATCCAAGCAGTCGTCTTTCAACATCCCCTCCTCCTCCTGCCATTGCTGTTCCCTTGCTAGAAATGGGGTTCTCCCTCAGGCAAATTGCAAAAGCTATGGAAGCTACAGGTAATCTATAGCTTTAATATCAGTTTAAACTGAAAACGTGGATACACGTGAAACACTTATTTTCAATAGAATACTTAATTTTTAAGTTCTATAACCATTTATGGTGAAAAGCAGATTGATTTTTTTTCTAACCATTGGTGATAAAATACAATTCTGAAGTGTGGGTTTCCTGCTTTCAGGTGCCAGAGGAGAAGCAGATGCACAGAATATCACAGTGCTGGCCATGTGGATGATAGAGCACCCTGGAAATGAAGATGATGAAGAGCCCCAGTCAGAAGGGACTGCAGATTCACGACATGGAACAATTGTCTCTGGAAGTGGTGGGAAATCTGGAGATCATTGTTATTTGCAGTCTCCAGGTGATATCCCTTCTGCTGATGCCACTGAAATGGAGGAAGGCTTTAGTGAAAGGTAAAATATCATTTTCTTATAATTGCTTGTAATCAATCAGTTCCTGAAATTGGAAATCTCACAAGTTCATTGTTGCTGACAATGTGTCACTTTGTAATGCAGCTTTTAAATTTTGTTACAGCATGAGTAGAAGCAAAGATGCAATTAAATTAGGTGTACATGGTGCATTTATTTTCCAGTACTGCTTGTGTGTGGAACTGGGGAACAATGTAACTGAGCGTGTTTCCTCCAAGAAAAAAATGAGGGCTTTTTAACTAAAAGCATTTTAACTAAAAGACCTAGTAATAAAGCAAAATTCCATTAAATTTATATTTTGTAAAAAGTTTGGGGCCAAAGGCAAATTGTCTCAGCCTGCAACAACAGAGATGTTGATTTTATTTCTTTTAAAGAGGAGAAAAAAGGTAGTTCAAGCTGTAGTTAACATGGCATAAAATGAGTGCTCTCCCAGAATGCCTGCAGTGCTTAGGCACTACGGAGTCATTAGAAAGGTGTTGACAGTGCTGTATCTAGTTGTTTGTGGCAAATCTCACAGTCAAAAAGACAGTAAATATGTGCTCAGTGAAACTGAATATTCTTGACTTCCAAATTCCTTTCGTTTCCCCCACTTTCATTAAAGAAAGAAAAAGATGCTAATAACTATGACTTTAGTATTTTTCCTTACTTGCTGTATGTGGTTGATGAAAACTTGGTTTGATTTACCTGTACATTACACATTCCTGTAGCCCTGATAATATGGATCATGTGGATAACGCAGCTTCTGCAAGTGGACCCCCCTCCAGAAGTCGCTCGGCTGTAACACGAAGACACAAATTTGATTTAGCTGCCCGAACATTGCTGGCACGTGCTGGTAAGTGTGCTGAAAGAATTCCTAGGTCTTTGCTTATCCAGTAAGAGAGTGGGAGGGGTACCTAGAATGAAGTTTAGAAAGCTCTGCACATGTGTGTCAATGTTTATATTTAAGAGTTTTATGTGGTGATAAATAGTTTAGCAGATTATGT
Organism: Atrichornis clamosus; assembly: GCA_013400975.1. Classification (NCBI taxonomy): domain Eukaryota; kingdom Metazoa; phylum Chordata; class Aves; order Passeriformes; family Menuridae; genus Atrichornis; species Atrichornis clamosus. Next base: position 121,502 of record WBMZ01002040.1, read on the forward strand.
TTAGCAGAAGAGTTGAAAATAAAAAGGAAGTTGCAAGTACGTTCTTCTCCCTTACATGCAAAGTAAAAGTGCTGCTTTCCTGTTTCTCTCTTTTCCTCCCTTGAGCGGGATTGTACCGCTCCGTGCAGGCCCACAGGAACCAGAGCCGCAGGGAAGGGATCTCCTTGCAGCAGGATCCGGGAGCACTTTATGACTTCAACTTGGATGAGGAGCTGGAGATTGACCTTGATGATGAAGCAATGGAAGCTATGTTTGGGCAAGACCTAGCTAGTGATAATGATATTCTGGGAATGTGGATCCCAGAGGTATTGGATTGGCCTACCTGGGTGTGTGTGACTGCAGCGGGGGCTGCTTTAACTTACTGCTATTTGCATGCTCATATTTTTAAATTTAAAGTAACACATGTATGCCTGTAGCCTGTTTGAAAATACCTTACTAAGTGCTAGCAGTGCTTCAGATCTTCTTAGCATAATTCTTTAGCATCACTTCTAGATTAAGAGTAGTGATTTCTTGTGTTTCCTGCTCTGCACTTCCACATGTATGTAGGTTTTTTTTCCTCCCCGAAAGATGAACACAGAACGAGTATAGTTGTTCTGATGATGCCAGTTAGAAATCAAGTCGGTGTTCCAGATGGCTTAGCTGTGTGAGATAACAAACACAGTTGCAAATGTTTTTTCTACTGCTACTACTAATAGTGTCTCAGCTGTAGCAACATAATTAGCACTTAAATCAGTTTTTCTTAATTTAATCATGTTATGTATTTCATTCTCTGAGAAGGATGTGGTGATTGTCCTCACTGAATTGTTGTATGGATCACTAAAAACACTAAAAATGGAGGTGGAAAAGAAACGTAATAACAGCAGTTTGTTAATCTTTGGATTGTCCATGTCAAATTAAACAATCAGCCCATAAAACTCAGCTTCTAGTCTTCTAATTATGATGTTACCTGACTTCAATATGGAAGCAAGTTTTAGTATGCATATTGGATTTTTCAGAGCACTTGTTTCACTGAAATACCTCAGTGAAATGACTGAGTTAGGGCAGAAATGTAATTATAGAAAAATGAGCTTCTTATTGAGAGAAAACCTTGAAATTTGCCGACACAAATGGTAATTGTTGTTGCTCAGTAAATGTAAAATCTGATTGAAACAAAATTGTTTTTCTTTGTTAGACCCAGTTTCAGTCAAGTTCTGAGGAGAACCAGATAAAGACAGTGTTGAATGTGAACAGGGTTATATGTGAAAAGTTATGCTGTCGAGAATTTTGAGTCAATCTGAAATGAAATAGGAAATTGTCTCCTCTGAAAATTTAAACGTTTTTCTTGTTCTGACATAGTCTTAAATTGTGTGTTTCTGCTGTGTTTTTGTGCAAGTCAGCCATACAAATACCACTATGTGTGTTACAGCAATGTGCAGGAACGTCTAGCTAACAATATTGGCATGTTTTCTCATTAAGGTAACAATGCTTGTTCTGTACAAATAACGTGTGAAAATCTTCCTGTGCAGCACGTTTGTGAATCTGAAGACAGAGAAGAAGTGGTGGTTTGTGAACTGTGTGAGTCCAGTGTGGTCAGCTTCAACCAGCACATGAAGAGGAACCACCCCGGCTGCGGGCGCAGTGCCAATCGCCAGGGTTATCGCAGCAACGGCTCCTACGTGGACGGCTGGTTTGGTGGGGAATGTGGCAGCGGAAACCCCTACTACTTGTTGTGTGGCATCTGCAGAGAGAAGTACTTAGCTCTGAAGAGTAAATCTAAAACGTCAACTTCTGAAAGGTACAGAAGTAGAAGATAGTGGATAAGGAAAGGAAACAAACATGTTTGATAGTCATCAGCATTTTAAGAGTTTGATTTAAGAGAGAAGAATTCATAGCAGAATTTTCTGAGACTTAAAATCATTTTCTGTATTCAATAAATGCATATTTAGAAAAAAAGATTGATATTACTGGTTTTTAAGTGAAAATCAAGGAATAATTTATTGGGATGTTGCTTATTTCTTAGTGACTTTAGAAAACTTTATCTAGATTTTGTCTGACAATTCCAGTATTTTTTTACAGACCTTTCCCTCATTAGTACTGCAAAATGTTTCTCCTCTCCACACACACTTTTAGAAGCCTATTTCTCTGTTACTAGCCGTTTCCAGAACCATTCATAAATATATGTAGACCTCACAGTAAAGTTAGACTAAATAGGGAACCACATTTAAAATTGTCGTGCATAGTTTTAAAATATTAGAGCCACTCAGTAATTTATTTTGTTATTTTTTCATACAGGTACAAAGGCCAGGCTCCTGACCTAATAGGTAAACAAGACAGTGTCTATGAAGGTATGTTTTTAAGTTGCAAAGGGTTTTATTTTTTCATAAAGGTACTTTGATGCAAATAAATCTGAAACTGTACAAGCAGGTGTATTTTAAAATTTTCTTCCAGTTAGACGTAGTATTTTGGTTGGGAGATTAAGTTCAAATTGGAAAGCAAAATCAGTGACTTTTTCCCCATCTTTCACGTAAGCAGCTGAAATGGCAAATACTGAACTTGTGGCGATAAGGTATTGTGGGCAGATACTACATCCAGAACTGCATATGCAAAGCCTCATGTTCAAATACGTTTCTTCAGCTGCCTTTGTGAGAGAAATTAATTCATGTAAGTCAGCACCCCAAAAGTCTGCCATTAGTCTTATTCTTAATTTTTCCCCCTTAGTCTGAGCTGAGAGTATCTTGAGGGTGGCTTTCACTTTAAGCAGATTATTTTTAGTGTCTCTAGAACACCATTCCCAGATGATTCTTCGATTCTGGTCCTTTCTGTAGCTCGTATGATCACAATTGTATGATTTACCTCATTTTTCTATTTGAGACTAAATGAGTGCTCCAGAACTTAGGGCAAGTCTGTCTGCCAGTAGATTAAAGGTGTTCTGGTTCTACTGTGTGTGGGGTGAGAGCAGGAGAGATCAGTAAATATAAGCTGATTTGTGTGTAAATGGTTGGGAAGTGAATGGAATATCTAACTGAACTGCATTCATAGTACTTCCTTTGGGTTTTCTTTCTTCTTTTCTTTTCTTTTTTTTTTTTTTTTTTTTTTTTTTTTTTTTTTTTTTTTTNTTTTTTTTAATTGCCTGGGAAGGAAAAGCAAAAGCCTGGGTGTACAATTGTAACCTATGCACTCACACCTGCTTTTTTGATAAATATGTAGACCAGAAATTTCTAATACCTGTCTTTACTATTCAGTCCTATTCAGTCCTTTGGAACACGCACTTGTTACCATGATTTAAAGCACAACTGTGTGTCTGCACTTTTCACTGTATTCCAGGGTTAGAGCTGTCTTGTGCTACATTTGATGACTTGTAACTTCTGTGTTTTTAAGAGCAACTAGCTTGATACTTCAGAGAATCTTCCATAAAACTTTTGTGCAGTATAAATGAAGATCAAGTTGAATAGTGAGGGACAAGAGCAAGATTTTGTTTTTCTGAGTTACTGTGTTGTGTCTGTCAGTATCAGAAGATGAGTTTTTAATACTTCTGTGCTGTAGATTACAGTGCATGTGTTATACCTCATACTGTTTTTTTAATTAATTGAAATTATTTAATATCTTAGCTTTTTTAACCAAGTCTAATTATGTTTCTCCAATTCTAGAAGACTGGGATATGCTAGATGTAGATGAAGATGAAAAGCTGACAGGGGAAGAGGAGTTTGAATTACTGGCTGGACCTCTTGGGTTAAACGATCGACGCATTGTACCTGAACCTGTACAGTTCCCTGACAGTGACCCTCTGGGTGCTTCAGTTGCAATGGTGACAGCCACCAACAGTATGGAAGAAACTCTGATGCAAATAGGTACATTTGAAATGCATTCCATTTAAAGAAATAATAATAGTAACTTCAACAATAATAATAGTGCTACCACCGTCACCACCTCCTCCCCTTTTTGGTGTGGTTTTTCCACGGGCAAGGTAGGAACATTCTGACAGTATCTCCTGCCTGCCACCATGAAGCAGTGAAGACAGGCTCTAAATTGTCCTTTTACTGTAGGGAAATTAGAGGAGTGAGAGGCATTAAAAATTGACAAAAGGCTTGAAGCTTCAATTTGCTAATAAAACTGTGACTATAGTCCAACAGTGGATACCAGTAGAATGTTTTGCAGAACTCAATGAACTTAAATTGGGACTTAGAGTAGGGCTCTGGAAGAGGGAAACAGAGGAATTAGGATTAACTTGAGTATTGTCAAGTTTTGCTCATGTGTCTTTGAAAATAAGGAATAATTAAATTGAGTGTATTTCAGGAGTGTATTTTCCTCTTGCTCATTATCACTTTAGTTCTGTATGCATGAAATACCAAAAAATGAATAGCTTAAGTGAAATTTGCTTCTGTGCTTATTACTATACGATAATGTTTTGTTTTTCTTTAAACACTAATGCAAATCATCCTTATTTCCAAGGCTGTCATGGCTCAATAGAAAAAAGTTCTTCTGGCAGGATAACCTTAGGAGAACAAGCAGCTGCCCTAGTAAATCCACATGACCGTGTTATGGCTCTAAGAAGAGTGACAGCTGCTGCCCAAGTCCTCCTTGCAAGAACGATGGTTATGAGAGCGCTCTCACTTCTGTCTGTCAGGTTTGTGGCATCCTTGCAACACTTCCACCTTTCCTTTCATAAGCAGTTACCAAGTTATGTTTGATAAGGATGCAATTCTAAACTATTTGGGGAAGTGATTGTCATTTTATGTGCTTACTTTTTAAAGAGAAAAAGTTCTGTTGATTTTGTTCTTTTGAGCCAAGAGCATTTATATCCATTTTTACAGTGGTTCCAGTTGTAGCCTGGCAGCTGGTCTTGAATCCTTGGGATTAACAGACATCCGAACTTTGGTTCGTTTGATGTGCCTGGCAGCAGCAGGGAGAGCAGGCCTGTCCACGAGTCCATCCACAGTGTCCAGCTCCGCGGAGCGCTCCAGGGGCATCCACAGCAAAACCAGCAAGCCCATCTCCTGCCTTGCCTACCTGAGCACTGCTGTTGGCTGTCTGGCATCAAACACCCCGAGTGCTGCGAAGCTGCTGGTGCAGTTATGTACTCAGGTAGGCCTTCAGCTTCAGGATTTACTTTAAACTGCTTCGGTCATGTGTGCTTTTACCTTCTCAACTGCGATGAGACTGCCCTGAGTCTGAGGATCTCCTTAGAGTCCTTGTTTGTGGCTTTGCACAGGGTTTATTGTTGGTAAAAATCAAGTAACTGTACATAGTTTTGCTGAGTACTCTTTTCAAGTGGGGAAAATGGATGTGCTTTTTGTGTTCATATGATTTTCCTGTTAAGGGTTTGGTTTTTTAATTGAGTCAATTCTATGTAGAGCCCAGGAATAAAAAAAAAGGAAAATCTTTAAAACTATGCTTGATTTAGGCAACTGAAAATGTTTCCTAAAATGGGTATTTCTGTTTGTTTTGGTTACTTATCGTCTTCAATTATTTCTTTTTAGAATTTGATTTCTGCAGCAACTGGTGTTAACTTGACAACAGTTGATGATCCAATTCAGCGAAAATTTTTGCCAAGTTTTTTAAGAGGAATTGCAGAAGAAAACAAACTTGTCACATCTCCAAATTTTGTGGTTACTCAAGCACTTGTAGCATTGTTGGCAGACAAAGGGGCCAAACTGAGGCCAAATTATGATAAAGCTGAAATTGAAAAGAAAGGTATGATATGGCTTTGTTTTTAAATATTAATCATTAGGTCTTCAGTTCTTCATTTATATGTAAGGGAGAGACTTACTAGAAGAACATATAAGTAGATACACTCTCAAAAATGTACAAAACCTGTTTTGATCAGAGGAATCTTACAGTTTATGACACACATTTTACTTTAGAAATGTGATCTTATTACGTAATTACATCTTCTACCACTATAAAAAAGTCTGAATGTGTTTGTATTCAAAGCCACAGAGCTGAGATATTCTGCCTGGTTGTGTCTCCTGATGAAATTAAGGGGAGTAACAGCTGATTGCTGCTGCCCAAGTGCTGTTCTGTGTCTAATACAGAAATTTGTGCTGCCTCTGCTTCAAGAGGTCAGGAGGCCACAAAGCAGCTGCTGTGCCTCCCCCCACAGGCTGTTGCTCTGATAGAGAGGGAAGGACATGGCAGTGACAATGGCAGGTCTCTGTCAGAGGAGGCATTTCCTTTTCAGAAAGAACTTGCTCTTTGAATAACCATTTTCCATATGGTGGGGCTAAGACTATTTAAAATTCTATTCTTAAGGTTTTTGTGAAAATTGAACTGGGGTTATTTATCTCTTAGTGTAAGAAGAGTGTTTTTACTAATAGCTCACATGATTACAATGTTGTTATAAGGTTAATGTGTTTCTGGAAATGATGGCTATTGCTGTGTTCGTTTGTGTACTCCTGTGTGATACTCATCTAGGCATCATCTCACTGTTTTGTTTAAGCAGGTTTAATTGCCCATTTGTATGCCCATCCTTCCTATGATCCCTCTGCTGTAGGCCCTCTGGAGCTGGCTAACGCCCTGGCCGCGTGCTGCCTGTCCTCACGGCTGTCCTCGCAGCACCGGCAGTGGGCGGCGCAGCAGCTCGTGCGCACGTTGGCCGCGCACGACCGCGACAACCAAACCGTGCCGCAGACCCTCGCTGACATGGGGGGAGACCTGCGCAAGTGCTCCTTCATCAAGCTCGAGGCTCACCAGAACAGGGTAAGCAGAGTTCGCCCAAGATTGCATCCCTTGTGATACTCTCTCCTGCAGAATACAGCGAAAATAAAAGAGTGTTATTTTAAAAGTATACAGACTGAAGTGATTTCCCGCAAGAAGTAATTTTGTGTAGATAAAGTTACTGCTTGAGGTAGCTCAAGCTCTGATGCAAAGAAATGTTTAGCTTTTTGAAAGCTTCTTAATAGAAGGGATCATGAAAGTCTTCTTATGGTGCATGAAGTCAGCAGAATTACCCTCAATATTTTCTTAGACTATATCTTAATTGGCATTAATTTTTCTATCACAGTAGTTAACATGTTTGTCCAGTATTCTATGCAGTAGTGGCCTGTGGATCATGGGTCTGTACCAAGTGTGGCATCCTTATCAAGCATGCTTAATTGCAGTAAAAATACTGTACAAGCAAAAAAAAAAATCTAGTTTGATTGTTACAGTGTATTTCAGCAGCGATGCTCTGTCTCATTGCTTAGTGTTTGCTTAATATGAGTGAGCAAACATACGTGAGTTTTAAATTCCAGTTTTGCCATGATTGTTTTGGTATTTGTAGGTCATGGCATGTGTTTGGTGCAATAAAAAGGGACTTTTGGCAACTAGTGGAAATGATGGCACCATCAGAGTGTGGAATGTGACAAAGAAGCAATACTCACTGCAACAGACGTGTGTGCTCAACAAACTGTAAGTTGATTCTTTACAACAGTCAGATATTTAATTGAAGCTGTAATTGTGCAAGATAATGAAAACAGCCAACCCGGCAATAGCTCCTGCACTAAAAATGTCTCATTTGTTTTCTGTTGCTGCGTTTATTGCATGCAAAACAAATTAAATAGCTTAAAACTGAAAACAAAACTGAAATATCAACCTGGTAGGAGTCTGCATAGAGAGATAACATTAAAGCTGTTTAAAAATAGCCTTAATTAATTAATCTAAGGAGAAATGAGTAAAATAAAAACTGTATGAAACTATCATATAACAAAAAAAGTTAATATTCCTCCAGTGGGTTCCAGTGGATAGCTCCAACATACAACATGATCATTGCAAGTGTGGTCATTTGAGTCAAGTGTGAGAAAAAACATTGTGATTTCTGGGATTCAGGAACTAAATGTAATTCTTTATGAAAGTGTCTGGGAAGTACTTTTCTATCATTTGAGTGTGTCCAAAAATGAAGAAAGCAGAAGAAAAGATGAAAATCTAGTTCCTTAGTATAGCATAGGTGAGTTTAACTCAGAAGAGTGAAGAAGCAGTAGTGAACTAGAAGATTGTTTTGTGACAATTTCTTGATGATTGTTTTAATTCTGGTTTCCTTGCTGCTGTTAGATGTGGCCTTAAAAGGAATAGCCACAATGATGTAGTAATGTTTTTCTGTTACTAAAAGCAGTAAAAAATGCGGCTGTCATGTATGATCTAAGGGCAGTTAAACATATCAGTGGTCCAGTTGCAGTTAGCCGAAGCGGACTTTAAAATGGAATTTTAGAACAGTATAACAACACTGTAACAGGAGGAAGAGTTTAAATTAGAATTGAGAGCAAGAGGTGTCTCTCTTATTTTTTGTCTAAGCTATTCTCTTTCGTTACTTCCAGAAAATTTTGCCTTCACTAAAGATGTTAAATTTGAGAAATAAGTAGGTAAAGGAAAAGACTTTCTATTTGGAACTTAACTTGGAATTTCTTGGAAATAACTAGTATTTCATTCTGCAATTTGAAGTGGTTTTAGAGAGAATGTAGAAATATAAGCAGAAAAATGTATTATGTAAATCTGTGGTGATGGCAGGACTCCAGCTTCTAGCTAAAATATTTCATGAATTCTGTGTTTTCCTGTCTGCTTAAAGGAAACATTCTCTTTTAATTTAATTATTTCATTCTGTTATAGAGAAGGTGATTCTGAAGAAAGTCTGGGCTCACCCAGTGACCTTAGTTTATCTCTTGTCTGTTGGAGCATCAGTGGCAAATACCTGGCAGGAGCTACAGAGAAGATGGTGAACATCTGGCAAGTCAATGGTACGCTCTTAACTGCCTGTGGTACAAAGTGTCTCCAGGGGAGCTGCTAAGTTACTGCATGTTTGTTCAGCCAAGGATTTAACTCCTAGTTCAAATCCCTACTGTCTCTCACAGTGTCTTGTGAATCTGTATAGTTAGAGAAAGGCACTAAGCTCAAATGGATGTGTGATTTACATCTTTGAGAGGAAGACTTTTAATCACTGTCATTTGTAATCTTGGAAACTTCTTCCTGTTGCTTTACATGTATAAAAATCACTGTTTACCCTGCCTGTGTTAATAGACAGTCCCCAGAAGAAGTATAAATTTACTGAGTACTGAAGAATTTAGCTTCCTTCCTTAATAAAACTATGTAGCTTGACTGGTAATTGCAATTTGTTGCCTGGATTTTGTGTCTGCATAAATTAGCAAACCATTGCTTTGTATTCTCTTGCTTTGTATAACTGAGGTAAATTTGTAGTATGTCCTAGCTCTCAGTAAGAGCTCTTTATTTTTTCATCATAGGAAGTTTTATTGTTGTTTTCTTTTCTTTGTGAAGATGAAGTAGTTTTAAAAGACTTTTTGGTCTCCTAGGAGGAAAAGGCCTATTAGATCTTCAGCCTCACTGGGTGTCTGCTCTGGCCTGGCCAGAAGAAGGGCCAGCTGCAGCATGGACAGGAGATGCTCCAGAATTGTTGTTAATTGGGCGCATGGATGGATCTCTGGCTCTTATTGAAGTTGTGGATATTTCAGCCATGCACCGGCTAGAACTGGAGCACTGCTACAGAAAGGATGGTGAGTGGCTGTATCAGTAGCTGAAGTTAAAATTGTGAACACGCTCCCCTTTTTATTAAGCAAGTATAGAATCTCTTTTTTTTGGTTGTTATTTGGGGGATTTGACTTCTGGTTCGTGGCAGGAGAAAAGTCTGTGGGATCTCCATCTGCACCCTGATGCCCCCACAGCAGAGGCAAACAGTTTGTGGCAGTCTGGTTAAATCCTGACATTTCTTGCCATTGTGGACAACAGCAGAGATTCCCTGCAGTGTCTGATCTGTCTGCAGATAGCATGTAGTCAGTGTCATTTGAATTTCTGAATGATTGCCATTTTTCCTTTATAGTTCCAGTCCCAGAGGACATCAAGTAGCACATCTTTGGTGGTATTGTGTGGTTATTTTGCATATTGCTGCTTCAGGAAGTTTGCAGATTTTTTTTTTTTAATTGAATCAAATGAAGCAAAAGAAAAGTTGTTTTCAGAGCTTTTCTTAGAAGCATCCCTGTGTCACATACATATATAGGATTCAGTATACTTTTTTTTCTTTGCCCTAGCATAGTTCTTTTCACCATGCCAGGAATATAAATTCAATTATTTTAATAAAAAGGAGAATGAGAAAGCTATTATAAAAGAATAGCTGGTACAGTGACACTCAGTTTTTCTTTACCCTACATATTCAAGAAAATTTTCAGACCAAAAGCATGTTGAGTGACCTTGGTGGTGGAGCACTTGTTATGCACTTCATATTTTAGACAATTGCATTGCAAAAACCTCTTTGGCAGGAGTGAAGATCAGTTTAGTGTAATGAATGTTTGTGTTGTCTGTTCACGTAGTGTCTGTCACGTGCCTGGCCTGGTTCAGTGAAGACAGACCATTTGCTGTTGGCTATTCAGATGGAAAATTGCTCATAGGAACAAAGGAGCCAACTGAGAAAGGAGGAGTAGTTCTCATTGATGCACATAAGGTAGAGTTGGTCTTTTTAAAACTAATGTAGAATTTTTGTAGGTAAAATCTGTTTAAGCTGTCTTCTCTATTTGAAAGCAATTTATAAAGTTAAGTGCAGATTATTTTAAGAATCCATGCCTATTTCTGGTGCACATATTTACATAACATATTTTAAAGGAACAGTCTACCAAATGTAAAATAAAGGAAAGATAAACTTGATACCCTATTTTGCTACCACAGACTGACATGTATGTACAGTGACAGAAGTGAATTAAGCACACAGCTGTGCATGACTTGATTAAGAAAGTTATTTCTTATAATTGCTAAAAGTGCTCATAATAATTTTTAATTTTCATCATATCAGATGGTTTTGTTTATCTTCCTGTGCAAAGCAAAGGGTATGTTTTTCCAAATATACAGTCAAGGATTTAGAACCTTTGCTTGGCCAGTATGCACTAGTGAGTCATTAATAGTCCATAATTATTTGTTAGACTAAGAGGAGAATTCCTCAAATGTAGGTGTAGTAAGAGCTTCTTGAGTGCTTCCATGAGCTGGTCTGGGTGTGTGGAGCAGGGCAGTCCCAGAAGGGAGCACACTGTAGTGATAAATCTGTACTTGCCTGCTTCCCATGGGCTGTCCTCCTTTCCTGGCTCAAACTGTGTCTGGCCCATTGCCTAATATGTTTCTGAACCATGTTCCATTAAGGTAATTTGTACTATGATTTCATAATATATATAAATAACGGAAATACTGTCTACTTCATTGGGGGAAAAAAATCAAGGAAGGTTCACAGTGAAAAGAAAGCATCTTTTTCTGTGCTTTCCTGTTAGTTTCTTTCATCAAAAAGACTTTTAAAAGTCTTTTTAATTTGATAGTTCAGAGAAGTATCATTCTGATTTCATAATTGCAACCCACTTTCTGTAATTATTTATTTGAGAATAAAATATTTTTGTTACTAGTAATTAAAAGTTAGATTAGCTCTTAGAGTTAAATTTCCTCTCTAACTGTGGTATTTCATACCAACTTTTCATTTTTCTAAAATCCAATAGGATATGGTTGTTAGTATGAAGTGGGATCCAACTGGTAAGATTCTCCTGACATGTGCCAAAGAAGAAACAGTGAAGCTCTGGGGCTGTCTGGGAGGATGTTGGAGGCATCTGCATTCCCTGTCCCACCCAGCTCTGGTGAATGGCATTGCCTGGTGTGCTCTGCCAGGGAAAGGACCCAAGGCCCAGCTTTTGTTAGCTACGTATGTCACTTTTTTTACTGTTTCTGTAGTTCTTTTGCAGGTCTCTTCTACCAGTCTGTAGTGTCCAGAGCAAATAAGAGGTGTTTTTTGTTGAATAACACTGTCAATAAGCCAGTTTGCCATGAGATTCATGAGCCTTAAGAATTCTGATGAAAAGAGTGACCCTGGTTGTGTTACCAACTGTTTTCTCCATGTCATCAGACCTGTGTGTGCTGGTCCTGCTTGGCATTTTTTGCTTCAGCCAAATACTTTTTATAATAATGCATTTTTAGTAGAAATGGAGAAGCTACAGGGTGTGAGGAATAGAAAAAAAATGCATTTACCTATTGAGAACATGCCTTTCTAGTTTAGATTAATTGATGGAATATAATTTTATAGGTGGTGAAGACTACTGGTATTATAAGTTAATACCAGACCGCTGATATTTTTTTAGTTAATACCTTTATTTTGTTTTTCTAATTTCTCCTGACTTGCTGTAGAGGATGCCACAATGGTTTGGTGTGTGTCTGGACTGTTCCCCAGGACATAGTGATCACACTGCAGTCCAGCTCAGCTTGCTCAGAAGGATGGTGGGAGCAGGAAACAAGTGCCAAGGTAAAAGGAGTAAACTTGGTGTTTAGGAAATTCTCTTTGCTCATTGTGAAGTTGAGAGAGGAGAAGAATGTGAGTGACTTAATTGAATCTCAATGGTTCCTGAGAGAAGACATTTGCTAAAAAAAGTTTACGTTGCATTTGTATATGTGTAGGCATTTTCAGAACAGGAAATGAAAAGTCACAGGTTTAAATCTTATGTGGCTAAAGATTGTATTTTGATCTGTTTTCATTCTTTAAAAGTTGAAAATTTATACTAAAATTTAATAAGAGTTTAAAGTTTTTTGTAGATAACAAGAATCAAGGTTAATTTCACCTACATAAATTGTAGTGTGATCTTTAATGTTGATGGCATTTTGTAAGGGGAGGAGAGGTGATAATGTGACCAAGATACATATAAAATATTGTCATAGTACTGTGTTTTGAAGAATTATTTAGTGGAACTTACCCCATCTCTGTGGATGGTCAGTATTTATTGCGGATTACAGATGCTGTCATGCTATTCCATTTTCTGAAAGTAGCTCAGTGTTCCATAACTGTGCAATTCTTTGCAGGATGGATACAGAAAAGCAGCAGAAGTGAAGTGTGTGTTTCAGCTGAGGGGACACATCACTCCTGTCCGGACTGTTGCCTTCAGTCCTGATGGACTGGCTTTGGTGTCTGGGGGACTTGGTGGCCTCATGAATATTTGGTCTTTACGGGTAAGATGATCTTTGGTGTGGCTTGATTCTGCTTTTCAGTATGAGTATCTGAAAGGGTCAAGGCATCAGACCAGCTTCCCCCTCTCCCACATGTGTTAGAAACATTAGAGAAAGCATGGTATAAAATAATGTTATCAAATCATAAATAATAAAATAGAAATTGAAATTGTACTGAACATGATGTACTTTATGGTTCTCTTATTGATTGATTCTGTAGGTTTGGTTATGTTAGTTATGCTTTGCAGAACCAGCCGCTTTCTTTATAGTTAGGGACAATGTTCTTTTATTTGAGGACTTTTTAAAGAGTCAGATAATGTGGATTATGAAGCATTTCTAAATCCTTACATTATCTCTTTAATATGATAAAAATGCTATGATGAAAATGGGGGGCTTGTCTTTAAGCATTTCAGTTTTTAAACAGTTATTGAACAGCTTGTAAGAATATCATCCCTTAGAAATGTGTTTGCATGGACTTAAACAGAATTGTAGCTGTGTCTGCACACTGACTCAACCCCCTTCTCTCCCTAGGATGGTTCAGTATTGCAGAGTGTTGTGATAGGTTCTGGAGCTATCCAGACTGCAGTGTGGATTCCTGAAGTTGGAGTGGCTGCCTGCTCTAACAGATCAAAGGTGAGACAGAAATGTTTGCACTTGCGTGTTTTTTGGCCCTTATGGAAACCAGGATGTCTGGTGGTAGATAATGGAGCTGGATAATCCTGCTTCGTGAATTCTTAATTTCTAATGTGTATTGTGCCTGCTGTTAAACAGGACGTGTTGGTGGTGAACTGTACCTCGGAGTGGATATCTTCCAATCACGTGCTGGCAACGTGCAGGACTGCGCTGAAGCAGCAGGGAGTTCTGGGACTAAACATGGCTCCGTGCATGCGAGCCTTCCTGGAGCGCCTGCCAGTGATGCTGCAGGAGCAGTACGCTTACGAGAAGGTGAGCAGAGTCCTGCAAGCACTGAAAATTCTGCCATGAGCTCACTGCTTGAATCTCAGCTGGTGTCAGTCTTGCACCCGAGAACCCGGAAGACTTTCCTACATTCTGTTTCTAAATATCTTTCTAAATTCTCAAAGCTAGTAGTCTCCTAATTGAAAATATTTAAAATATTAGGAAAACTTTGATTAAGCATGGAGGAAAGTATTGTTCTACAGGACTAGCTTTGAAGGACTCATATTTCTCAATTGACTGACATGTGTTTCTAACTCTGTGTACTCCCTTTCTCTCTCTGCTGCCCTCCAGCCCCACGTGGTCTGTGGGGACCAGCTGGTTCACAGCCCCTACATGCAGTGCTTGGCATCCCTGGCTGTGGGGCTGCACCTGGACCAGCTGCTCTGCAACCCCCCAGTGCCCCCTCACCACCAGAGCTGCCTCCTGGACCCCTCTGCCTGGAATCCCACGGAATGGGCCTGGCTCGAGTGTTTCTCAACTACCATAAAAGCTGCTGAAGCCCTGGCCAAGGGAGCACAGTTCCCAGAATCCTTTACTGTTCCAGACCTGGAGCCCGTTCCAGAGGATGAGCTTACTCTCCTGATGGTAAATTTTGATGTATTCTCTCAACAGCAAAGTGTGTTGTTACTGAGTACATGGTATCATGCAGTTCACATCTCTGAACTGCAAAGATTAATATTTATTAACATAAGCACCAGCAATACTGTAAGTTTATTTTTTAATTAACTGGTTAGAATATACGGTTAAAATTGCTCTGTGTGTAATGAGTGCAAGTCAATTGCATATTAAAAACCAAAACAACCCAAAACTGTGACAGTAAATTTCATATGTGATAGAAGCAAGAAACATAGAGCTTTGCAATGCTATTTTAAGAGAAACATTTTGTCACATTCCTACACCAAATTATTTTGCTAGTGTCAATTTTCTTTATGACTTCTAAAACAAAATAGAAAGTTTTGAGTAAGAATTTTTCATCAACAAGCTTGTAACCTTTTAAGTGAGTGCTTGCATTGATACTATTTGAAGCATCAGTAAGTAGAAAAAGATTACTTCATCATGAATTTTGTTTTTCTTTATTTGATTTGGATTGGAAGTCATGGATAACAGTGTCATCGCTAGTCTGCACATATGCATTCTTATTGCTAAATTGTTTAGAATAATTTGAATATTGTTGTTAGAAAGGAGAATATGTATTATATAACAGAAAATTGATATGCATCTCTTGAGCTGAATGTGGTAACTGTGGCTTTTGCTGTGTAGGATAACAGTAAATGGATCAATGGCATGGATGAACAGATCATGTCTTGGGCAACATCAAGGCCAGAGGTTAGTAAAATTGGTGGCTTGGAGGGTGTGGGGTGTTTTGGAGGTTTCTTTATTCTTTTGAAACATTGTAAGCTGTTGACAGTACTCTTGTTCCAAAGCCTTCTTTCATGCTCTTCCATAGGATTGGCACTTGGGAGGCAAATGTGATGTGTACCTGTGGGGAGCAGGAAGACACGGGCAGCTGGCAGAGGCTGGTAGAAATGTCATGATTCCAGTAGCAGCACCATCATTCTCACAGGCTCAGCAGGTGATCACTTCAAACCAGTAATGATTTCATGATTTACCATCTATTCTAAGTACCCCAAAACATGAGTTTTCATTAAAAAGGAAACTTTTAATTTTTTGACAAATTTCAACCAAGAAGCTTCTGAAATCTGACAACGCAGAATTATTTTACGAGCATGATTTGAAAATACCTGTACAGCTTTCACATAATACATGTGGCAGTTTTGCTTTCTGAAATAACCTGATACAGTTTTGTCTTGAAATAATTACAAAGAAAACAAATGAAAAGGAAATGGTGCACTGTAATGCAGGTATTGCAGCATTGCTGCATTTAGCATGCAATTTGTTAAAGTTATTTCATGTCTTTCTAACCTAGGTGGTTTGTGGTCAGAATTGTACTTTTGTCATTCAAGCTAATGGCACAGTTCTGGCTTGTGGTGAAGGGAGCTATGGGCGACTGGGACAAGGAAATTCCGACGATCTTCATGTCTTAACAGTCATTTCAGCACTGCAAGGTAAAACTGTTGGGTTTGAAAGGAATCCTGGGACAGAGCACAGATAAGCAGCTTGGTAGTATAACTCTTTGTGTTAATGCACTTTTTTGCACATTTACACATTAAAGTACTGTAGTTTTTAATTAAAAAGTTGAACAAAGAAACAAGATCTTAATTTTTCCTTAAGATTTAAGTAGTAATATATTAAAATTTCTTAATTTTAAGAAGGCTTCAGGGGAAAGTGTCTGCTCAAGTTAGAAACATTTACTTCCAAAACTAATGGCAGCACAGAAGCATAAGTTGTACATGAGAAAATGAAGGTTTTGTTCAAAATAAAAGTAAATTAAATGCTATTAAAAGAAGATTGTTACAATGGTTTGTTCCTTTCTTCAGACTTAATTGGCTGCCACTAGACACACTTGGATAAATGTAAAGACTCTATTATAAGTTTTTCTAATATTTGTTTTCTCATTTTTCTTCAACAGGCTTTGTTGTAACACAGCTGGTGACCTCCTGTGGATCTGATGGACATTCCATGGCTTTAACAGAGAGTGGGGAAGTCTTCAGCTGGGGAGATGGAGACTATGGCAAGCTGGGCCACGGGAACAGCGACAGACAGCGCAGGCCCAGACAGATTGAGGCTTTGCAAGGAGAAGAAGTGGTGCAGGTGCCAAAATATTTTTGTCTCCTTCAAGCTGCAGGCCTGGTTAACCCAGTGCTGTATAACTGAATGAAAACGGGCAACTGCTTACTTCTCTGGGCTTTATGAACCAAGTTGGTAATTTCCAGTTGAAGGATGTTAATACCACAGAGCTCATTGTTCCTTTATGCTGTTAATTGGCACTTGGTACTGGAGAAGGATAAAAATAGAAAGAGCATGGAAGAAAGGGGTGATTTAAAGATTATCAAAATACTGACATGATTTACAAGCTTCCCTTCATACGTGTCAGGTGACTTTGACCTACAAAACTACACACCAAGACCTCCTCCTAAGTACTAACAGTGCACAAAACCATATTTAGTTTTGACTGGAGGTTTCTTTATTAAAAAAATTAGATAATCACACAGCAAATTCTTCATGCAAATATCCTCTGGTCCCTCTTCATAACATTACCATTGAAAAGAATAAGAGCTGGGTTGCTGGAGAAATCAGTAATACTTAAATGTCTGTATTTTACCTCTTCAAAAAGGAATGTAGTTTAGGGGAGGAAAAGGTATTACATATCTACGTGTAATAGCCAATATAATCTTCCACCCAAATTTAAAATGTGTGTAAAAGTAATGCTTATTTTGCTTCCAGATGTCATGTGGCTTCAAGCACTCAGCTGTGGTGACAGCAGATGGCAAACTTTTTACATTTGGAAATGGCGATTATGGTCGATTAGGACTTGGAAATACTTCCAATAAGAAACTTCCAGAAAGAGTGACAGCGCTGGAAGGCTACCAGATTGGACAGGCACGGTTTATCTAAAATTAGCAATGTAGCTTAGTTTAAAAGTGATGTGTTTAACATATTTAAGTGTTCAGTTGTGTGTTTTTAACCTTGGCTTTTATTTTGATTATGACAGCAGAATTTGACTATGCATAATTTTTTAAATTAATTACTTTCCTGACTATCTTGATCCTCTTTCTGCAAAATTGTCCATATTTTTTAACATTTTAACAGTTAAAGATTTAGGCATTTTTAAGCATGAATTCATGAGCTTTCTCATACTTCTAAGAAGGGAACATTTCTAGTATACTACTGTCCTTTGGCTCTATGAGCTGAGAGGAAGCAAGTGTTGAAAAAATACTGCTGTGGTTCTCAGTGTCTTTAAAACGCTCTAATAAGCACTGGAAGTTGTAATGGTTTTACAAGGATGCTTCATTTTTAAACCACAATTTTTCTTCTTAAGGGTATTGGTATGTTTGGCTCAGTAACAAGTCAACAAAATCAGTGGCAGTAACACATTTCTCTCCCCCAGGTGGCCTGTGGCCTCAATCACACTGTGGCTGTGTCAACAGATGGCTCAATGGTTTGGGCTTTTGGAGATGGAGATTATGGTAAACTTGGCTTGGGAAATTCCACTGCAAAGTCCTCCCCACAGGTTAGAATTCATGGGGAAATTACTTTTTGCATAAATTTTCAGTGCTATTAAATGTGTTGCACAGTGTTCAGAGTGTAATTCCAGAAGTTAAATTATTCATTCCATGCCGTTGTAAGACAGTCTGGTACAAATAATTCTGATGACACATTATGCTGAGCCTGGTACTCTGAAGAATTTCACATAAATTATAGTGACCATATTTCAGTAGCAGTACAAATAGCAAAAATCTGAGGTTTATCTTAGAGAAGAGAGATTTCTTGTTTTGGAAATTGGGGGTAAGTTTGTTTACACACTCACCTGCTTCCTCCCGTGACCATCCCCCTCACTCCCACAGAAAATAAGGTATTTTGAATCAGTGTACATAGAACAAGGTTTTTATTCTGTTAAAGAAAAACTGTATTTCTGTTTCCTATATTAATTTCAAAGTGTTAATTAGAATAATCCTACAGTGTATGCACTGCACAGTGGGAATAAAAAAATTTATTTTTTGGAAGTTCCAGATTAAATTCATGCTTGCTTTCTGTTTATATCCTTGTAATACTAAAGCTAGTTTTTCTTTTACTTTACCTCTTAGAAAGTGGATATTCTTTGTGGAATTGGAATTAAAAAAGTTGCCTGTGGAACACAGTTCTCTGTGGCACTGACAAAAGATGGTCATGTATATACTTTTGGACAAGGTAAGACAATCTGTTCTTTGGCCATTTCCATCTCTAGGCTTGTGTGTGTATTGCAAGTGAAAAGGAAGAACATTAAGACAGATTTCTAAGACTGACCTAATGCTACTTTTTCAAAATATTTTGATCTAATCTAAACTTCGGAACTTCCAGAAAGTAATTTTAACATACACCTAAAAATCCAGATTTGTAGCTCCATCTAGTTTGATCTCAGGCCAGCCTTTCAGTTTACTAATTTACTTTTTGAAGAGCATTTTCCTAAAACTTCATTGAATTTCACGCATCTGAAAACATCAGGTTACTTCAGAGTTTACATGGTCTGATTAAGCATATACCTACACGTGGTTAAAAATCTGAGCAGGAGAATTTCCACGTGCACTGAACTAAACGTGCTTAAACTACTCAAGTCAGTTAATTCGTATGTGTTATAAAACCATACATTTAGATCTACAAGTCCTGGTTTAGTAGAATTTGCGCTTGTTTCAGACTGAACGTGAAAATGACAGCTTTGCCAATATAAATGAGCACCGTGGGAAGTGCTGTTTTGCAGGAAGCATCCCCTACATTTCTCCCTAAATGGTTACACTTGTGTCCCAGTTCCAGGACTATGTAGAGTTGCTTTTTGTCCCTCCCTGACTTGTGCCTGCAAGTGAGGTTGCCCTTGCAGTGTTGTGTACACACGAGGACACGGAGTGCTTGCCCTTCCAGATCGCCTGATAGGGTTGCCCGAGGGCCGCGCTCGGAATCACAACCGGCCCCAGCAGGTGCCGGTGCTGTCGGGAATCTTCATCGAGGACATCGCCGTGGGAGCCGAGCACACCTTGGCCCTGTCCTCCACGGGGGATGTGTATGCCTGGGGCAGCAATTCCGAAGGGCAGGTACCTACTGTTCCCTCTTGATTTCTAACCCCTGTAAGGCTGTAGTTGTACTTCACAGATGTGCTTGGAATAGTTTTATTTTGGTGGAAAAGAAAGTTCTTACCTTTGTTCTCCTTCTTCACCCCCTCAGCATAATGCAATTTCCATTATTTTATTGTTTACTTCCTGTGCTCTTACATGGTAGCAGTTTGGGAAAGCACTCAAAACATGCTGCCCAAATTACTTTCATCCAAGCTCTTTAAAAAATTACAGATTTTCACCTAATTCTTGAGCTATCATCAGTTTTTTCAACATAATAAAACTTACGGTTAGTGTCAGTCACATTTGTGAACTCTTTAGATGCATTTCATAATGAAAATATAAATTAACTTCTTTCAAGGAGTGAGTTTTTTAAAGTCAGAAAAAAATTTAATAAATGACAGATTCTCCTCCCTCACCACATGAATAACTCAAATTTTTGAAAGGGTTTCAGCTTTCTGACGTTTCTGCAGGCTACAAGTTTAAGAAAGAGCCTCTTGATATATTAGCTGCTGGTGTTTCAGGAAGTTTGGGCAAACTTCATCTTCTGGTGTTTTAGGATTGAGTTTTTGAGAAGGCTTGTTGAGCAAGTTTTTTAGAATAATTTCTGAGGAACCTCTTTGAGGTGGGCTTTTTTCTTTGTTTCTGCTGTTTATTGGGGATTTTTTTGATACAGTACTTTGTGTTTCTGGAAGAGAAAAAATTGTTAGGGTAAAAAACGTAGAGAAATTAATTCTGAAAGCTATTTTATGTGGTTTTCCTTGCAGTTCAAAATACTGGTTTTATATGAAGTGGGAAAAAAATATACTCTTGTAATATGACATTTTTAACTCATAGAATATGAAATTAGGATATGATATGAAACTCAGTAAAAAGTCAACAGTTTTGATAAACTTTCTCTTTACACAAATTGTGTTTTTATAACCTATTATAGGAATTTACATGGTAGAAAAAAAATGATATTCAAATAGCACAGAGGAGATGTAGGAGCTTTGTTGTTTATGTATGAGAGACTGCAGTGTAGATGACTTAGCAGCACAGATCAGTTCCTCAGCCTGGAAGAGATCTTGCACAAAGTCTCCAGTTGTTGTTAGGTCTCTGACACCTGGATCTGCTACTCCTGTTGGGTACTGATGCAGTATTTTATCAAAAATAAAAAGTGAAAAAGTATGTATACAGCACCTATTTTTTATCACAATATAGGCTATAAATAACTATTGTTTTTACCATTTGCTCTGAATTTTTGCTTAGAGAGTTTTAGAAATATCATCCCAGTTGTTGATTGTTCTTTGTCCCTTTGGCCAGCTGGGCCTGGGCCACACGAACCACGTGCGAGAGCCGACGCTGGTGACGGTCCTGCAGGGGAAGAACGTCCGGCAGATCTCGGCCGGCCGCTGCCACAGCGCGGCCTGGACCGCTCCGCCCGTCCCACCGCGGGCTCCAGGTGAGCAGCTGACACTGTTTGTGTGGCCACTGCTGCTGGTCTTGGGCTGTGAGCGCGACAGGAATTTCTGAACATTTGGGACAACGTTTGTTTTGTTTTGTAACCATGGAGCTTTTCAAATTATCTTCCTCTTCATTTGGCTTCTGTCGTGGTTTAGCCCCAGTAGGCAGCTGAGCACTGCAGAAGCTACTGCAGGGAAAATCAGCTCCATCCCAGCCAAAAGCAGTACAGGTCCCCTTTATCAAAGAGTGCTTTGTTTCTCTTTCTGTGGTAGGTGTTTCAGTGCCTTTGCAGCTTGGTTTACCTGATGCCATTCCACCCCAGTATGGGGCACTGAAAGAAGTGAGCATTCATACAGTGAGAGCAAGGCTGAGACTGCTCTACCATTTTTCTGACCTCATGTACTCTTCATGGAGATTACTTAACCTCAGTCCCAATAACCAGGTAAAATTCCATTTGAAAAAACTGGCTTGGCTGTGTTGTTATGCCATGTTGCTAGAGGATTTCTGAGCAGGTCAGGGTGGATCTTAGTAATAGGTTCTTTAGTTTTCTGGTAAATACATTTTTTAAAATAATAATTCTAGATTAAAGCAAACTCTGTGAAGATATTGCTCTGTATTTTCACTTATGCTAGCACTGACATGTCAGTGTTCTGGTCTCCAAAAGCTTACTAGCCTCAAAACTAAAACCAAAAAGTGCTAAGCTGTTTCCTGAAATGCTGAAGTGCCAGTCATCACTGTGAAGGGTTTTATTCTGTAAAGAATGGAATTAATATCCTTTACTGATATGTTTATTCTCATCCTTGCTTTATTGCAGAACAGTACATCTCATTACAATGCTGGAACGTGGGGGATAGTTCAGGGACAGCTGAGGCCCTTGCTGGCACCACGGGTGTACACGCTCCCCATGGTGCGCTCCATAGGGAAAACCATGGTGCAGGGGAAGAACTATGGGCCACAGATCACTGTGAAAAGGATATCAACAAGGTCAGTGTTGCTTTCGCTGTGTTAGACCTCCTGTGAATACTGATACGTTTGCTTGACTTTTGGTGTTCTGAGCTCTCTCTGTCCACTTTGTTAATCAAGTGACTCAGCAGCCTTTACATGTTGGAGTTACATGTGTGGCTGTGTCTTTCTTCCCCAGAGGTCGGAAGTGCAAACCCATTTTTGTACAGATAGCGAGGCAGGTGGTAAAGCTGAATGCATCAGACCTGCGCTTACCTTCCCGTGCCTGGAAGGTGAAACTGGTTGGAGAAGGAGCTGATGATGCAGGGGGAGTGTTTGATGACACTATTACAGAAATGTGTCAGGTACGTCTGGGAATATTTTGGAAACACAGAGCAGTTACAGGAAAACAACCATTCTAGTCTGACATAAGGGCAGGTCTTGAAATAAATGTCTTACTTACTTTAAATCATCCTGCCACGTTTACTTTCTCTTCAGTGTTTCATATTAATTTGTAAGGAGTAATCACCACTATAGTGGAATATTCTGTCTTGTAATGCTATAACATCGTAATAGTTCTGTCATAGGTTTGTTATCCCTGTGTCTAAGAGACTTTTTTGTTGTTGATTTTTAAGGAACTGGAAACTGGAATAGTAGACCTGCTTATTCCTTCCCCAAATGCTACAGCTGAAGTAGGCTACAATAGGGATAGGTGAGTTGTGCAGGATTTGCTTTTACTGCAGATGGTAGTGAGTGAAAATCAAAACCTTTCATTAGTTGTTTTATGCCAAATGATGAGACTTCGTGATGGTCTCTAGTATATTTTTTCCTTCAGGTTTGGTGTTACTTTATTGTGGAGGAGAGGGCACATGAACGTGCTGGATTGCTGATGGCAGAATTCAGAGTGACATCAAGAATGTCAGTCTTTGTGCTCAGGAGTTCTGCCTACCTCAGCCTCCAGTGTTTAACAGCTAAAGATAACGATAATCTTCTTTGGACAGCCCTTGGTGATAACTGTGTTGGCAGTTACTGTGCTTAGAAATGTTTCTGCTTTTATTTCTAAAGAAGTAGCATAGAAATAATACTATTTTCACTTCTTTGTTCTTTCAGGTTTCTCTTTAACCCTTCAGCATGTTTAGATGAACACCTGATGCAGTTTAAGTTCTTGGGCATTCTCATGGGTGTAGCTATTCGTACGAAAAAGCCATTAGATCTTCATTTGGCTCCAATGGTCTGGAAGCAACTTTGTTGTATCCCACTCATCTTGGAGGATTTGGAGGAGGTAGATCTGCTCTATGTGCAGACCCTCAACAGCATTCTTCACATTGAAGACAGTGGGATTACTGAAGAAAATTTCCATGAGGTAAGATATGGAAGTCAGAGATTTTAGGTTTATTCTGAAAGCAGTTACTTTATCAGATTGACCTTCACTTCAGTATTTATATAATTTCAATCTCCATTCTTGGGCTAACAAGCTCTTTGTGTGCATTTAGAATAGTTTGTGATCTTACTGTATATAGTTCTAGGTGACTTAGAGTAAAATGCTAAAATCACTGGAGTGACTTATGCTTTTCCTGTTTTTGCATAACAGATGATTCCTTTAGATTCTTTTGTTGGCCAAAGTGCTGATGGCAAAATGGTTCCCATAATCCCTGGAGGGAACAGTATCCCACTTACCTTTTCAAACAGGAAAGAGTATGTGGAGAGGGCAATTGAGTACAGACTCCATGAAATGGACCGTCAGGTAAGAATCTCGTTGTGACCCCTCCCCTGTTGTTAGTGGGAACAGGGGCTGATTTATGCCAGTTTCCACTACAGTTTATTAGCTGATAAGACAAGCTTGGCTTTCTGCACTTCACCCAGGTTCCTTTGGCTTTTCTTGCCCCACAAACTGTTTTAGGGTTTGTTGTTTTTTTTTTTTTTAATTTAGTCCTGTTTTTCTCAGTAATTGCTCAGTTGGCAAAAGAGCATTAGAAATCAGAGCTTGTCTTCCATTTGTGTAGCTCCACAGCAACCAGCAGCTCCATCTGAGAGAAAATTCTGCAATTTTGCATGCTGGGCACTATAACTGGATATTTGAACAACATAGAGACTGGCTAAAGTAAATACTATTGACAAACATTTGTTTAACTTGAAACTGTTCCTCTTCTGCTATAAGACAAAACTTGCAAATATTTCACGATATGTTTTGGGAAGTGCTCATTACCTGTTTGCATAGGTCTGTGTGTTTTGTCATTTGTATAGTGAACCTTGTGAAAGCAGTATTCTGATTACAAGATACAGAAGTGTGTGTGGTGGTATCTGCATTAGAAAAGCAGCTTTCTCATCAGAGGGACCAAATCCTAAGTCTTGCAGAACAACTACAGCGTTCTCACCCTACAGCTGAGCTGGAACTGTAGTTTTTGTATTTGCACAATTTCTTGGTTTAGCCATCATTATTTGTGCTGCCAACTTGCCATTTTTTAAGTAGTTCTGTTTTCTGTCAAAACATGTTCTTTAATGTGCGCTTACAATTAAGACTATCTGTAATGTTCTCCAGGATTTCGAGAAACAATACAGCCGTTGCAGGGGATATGGCTGTGGGAGGCTGTATTTGGCAGATGTTAATTCTGTCCCTGTCTCTCTGTCCCATTTCTCAGCTGATAAGTTGCTTTTGTGTTTGGCTGGTCCAGTAAGTGGCAGAGGTGAGACAATTGCACTTCAAACGTCTCTTCTGGTTTTGGCCAACAGGTGGCTGCTGTCAGGGAAGGAATGTCTTGGATTGTTCCTGTTCCTTTGCTGTCCCTTCTGACTGCCAAGCAGTTGGAGCAAATGGTCTGTGGAATGCCAGAAATATCAGTTGAAGTTCTGAAGAAGGTTGTGCGATACAGAGAAGTTGATGAGCAGCATCAGCTGGTCCAGTGGTTCTGGCACACCCTGGAAGAATTTTCAAATGAGGAGAGAGTCCTTTTCATGAGGTTTGTGTCGGGAAGATCTCGACTGCCAGCCAACACAGCTGATATCTCTCAGCGATTCCAAATCATGAAGGTTGATAGGGTAAGATGCTGGTTTTATTTGTCTTTTTTTTATTATTATTATTATTATTGTTATTATTTATTCCTTTCTAGTATAGTCTGTGCGTTGGCAATAGGAGACAGTTTCCGTAATAGTAAATGTACAGAAAAGGTATAGGATGGGATATGCTCTCAGTTAATAAGCTCAAACATTTTTATTTTGTAGAAGGTCATAGGCTGCATGAATTGCATCTTAATTAATTTGGTCAATTGGTGATTGGAGATCAAGATAAGAAACAAACTGTTGTTACCTGTTGTAACTGTTCCAGTCTCTTTTTTCATTCGGTATTTTTCATTCTTTCATTCAGTTTGAATTTCATGTAAGTGGCAATATATGCCCACTAGTGAACTCTTTATGTTTTAAAACCACTGCAGTGAGTTTACAGTGTATTATTTTACATACAGGATGTATTCATTTGACATTACTTTGGGGGTTTGTGCACTGAAAGCACATTCTCTGTGAACGACATGAATCAAAACCGTGACAAAATCTTAGATGACAGTGGTTTGTCATTGGTTAGATGTGTCTCAAAATGCCTTATGTTAAGGCACACTGTGGTATGTAACCTGAACATTGCTTGGTGTTTTCCAGTGGGCTGCTACAGAGTAGTGTGATCAGCTTCTCAAATAGCTGAATTTCATTATGGGTTATTTACAGAGTAGATGATAGAGCAGCAGTTTTGCACATACTTAAGGATGAAACAAATGCTGTAAAGAAGGGAAGGTAGTCTGCTTCTTGAAAGGAATTGGAAGATAGAATGTGAAAATGCTGGATGATAGAGGCGAGGGAGGGAAGGAGCAATGAAATATAGGTATGTTGCATTTTTTTCCTTCATTCACAACTTAACCTTTTATCCATTTCCACAGCCTTACGACAGCTTGCCTACCTCACAGACTTGTTTCTTTCAACTGAGGCTCCCACCTTACTCCAGTCAACTAATCATGGCAGAGCGTTTGCGCTATGCAATCAATAACTGCAGGTCTATAGACATGGACAATTACATGCTCTCACGGAATGTGGACAATGCAGAGGGCTCAGACACAGATTATTAACATTCTGTGAACAAATCATCTTCCTTTTACTACAAATAGTGCCCTAAGTCCAATTCATCGTTGACATAATTTTACAGTAACCATAGATGTTTTAGGAGCATAAAACCAGATGTTAATAGATGGTGGCCACATTTTAGTTACTCTAAATGTAACAAAAAATTAGATGTTTTTATTTTTTTGTGATTGTAAAAAAGAAAAAAGGAAAAACGATACAAAAAAGTATGATCGGTAAGTTTTTTCTCCTTTTTTGGTCACTTTTGATAAGTTTGCATGGAGACATTTTGGTGCATTTTTGTTGGGAATAGTACATTTGTAAGCCCTCCCAGTGAACATGAAGAGTTGTACATTGTGTATAATTGTTCATTAGCCAGGACAGTTTTACATGAATATTCACATATTTATTTTGTTTTAATTTGAATTGCCTGTGCAGGGTTCCTTATGCAGAGAAAAATAAAGCAAATTCAAGAATTGGTTGCTTGTATGCATTTGTGAACTGTGGTCGGTTTACTCAGTCTTCACACTTCTATATTTTGTCTCAGGAAATGACAATATTGTAGTGTTTAGACAGGGTGTGACATTTGAAGCTTCTTAAGATGTTTATCCTCACAGAGTCTGATGTGTAGCACCGTGCTCTGCATTCTCCTGTCTCTGAGGCCCTGGCTTGTTCGGGTGTACTGCTGTTGATTCCTCGTGCTGCAGTACAAGTTCGTGTTGTGCTTGGGTCCTTCTTGCTTTTTGTTTAAACATTTTGTTCCTCCAGTGTAGTTGTTGACAGTAACAACAGCATGCTGCCACCTTGGTTCAGAAAACTTTAAATCTTTTGGCAAAAATATGCACAGTGATGTAGTTTATTCCTGATCAGAGTACAAAAAAATTTAAATGGAAGTGACAGGGTAGTAGTCGAGGCTGTGAATTTTCTTCAAATTCTTAGTTCTGCCTTTGGCCTCATTTTGTTGCAGCTGTAACTATTAGGATGGTTTGGCTTTCACTCTAATGGCTCATATTTGGTTAGGACAGCAATGTAAGCATGAAGAAACCTCTGCTCTGTGTCTTAGGGAAGTGCTGGACAATAGATAATTCCCCAGTGTCTCTATAAAAGACATGACTTACATCAAACTACCTGTGCTGCTTGGTGTTCAGGAGCAGGATTTGCCTGGGTGGAGGAGAAGGGGAGAGTCTGTCCCCAGGTGAGTCAGTGCTGCTCTGCCCCAATTTCCCTGCACCCTCTTCCTCCCTTTAACTCCTTGGGAAGGTGCTGTGGGGCCTGAGGGCTAATGAGAATGTTTGTTTGTGTCATCTCACCTGGGACAAGACTGAGCCAGCTGAGTCTGGAGTATGGGGTAGAAATTCCTGTTGTTTTCTCTCGTGTGTTTGGTTTATGTTAGCAAGGATTGATTGGGAAACTTCTTGGTTGTCCAAGACTGAACTGGTGTGTTGCTACCAGCTAATAGTGCTCAAAGGCCAGGGCTTGATAAGCTGCAAAAATTTGCAGATCTGGATTTTATCTCTATGATCAAAGACATGCAATGTGAAATATCTGGGGGGAGTCAGCAGTTTGGGAGGAAGGAGGGTCTCAGGGCTCTGAAATCATGCAGACTTAGTTTCTTGCCTCATTGTGTATTATGGTTCCAAATTGGACTGAGACTTTGGTGTCCCATCGCTGTGTTGTGGGGATGTATATTCACATCTTGGTCTACATTCAGAGGTGTAATACATAAAAAATACAGTATTGTAAATAAAAGGAGAAACTACTGTATTAAGTCCTGTATTAATGCCTTCTACACCTCACTGATGTGTTAGACTCAGTGCTACGGATTTGTGAGCCTGTTTCAATCAGGCACAGACAGTAAGAGATCTGTGCTTAAAAATTGCACTTTTATATGGACTGTGCAGTTGGCTTCTTGGATAATGAAGAAATTTTTGGAGGCAGTTTACAGTGAAATGAAAGAGGATGTTGATTAAAGGATTATGGTTAATGGAACTTTAGTGCCTCGGAACTAAAGAAAACTGTAGACATGTTTCCATCCTTCCATAATACCCTAAGTAAAATGTAGTCATTTTATGTACTCAGTTTTCAAATTGCATTGCAAAGTCAGAAATTTTATTATTGATACTGAAAAAATGTATCAACACCGTTGTGTTCAGATTTTGCTGTGTCATACACAAATATCTTCATTCAAGGAAGGGAAGAGCAAAGTAATGAGTTAGAGCATTTGTATACAAATAGGCAAAGAATCCACTTTGGGAGAGTGTTTCAAGACCCTTTTTAGCTTTATAAAGAAAAAAACCCAAACCCATAACACACCCCCCACAATAGTCCTGGGAGAAAACTGGCAAAAAGGCCTAAGTAATACGTACACAGATGCAAACCTGCCTTCATATCTTGTAGCTACTTGAAAGTCTGTTCCTGTTACACTACTGGGACGTGTCTGTCACCACAGAATGCTTGGAGAGCTGGCGGCACGGGAAGGTCTTTGGTGACTGCTGTGACTGTATACATTTCTACCTTGTTTTGGCTTGTCAGCAACCTGTGGAACTGCTGTTGTGTATCCAAGGTACGAGTTGTGTCAACATCCCAGTTTCCACATCACAGTAAGTTTGTTCAGCTCAGCAGTGTCCTTTCCAAGCTGTAAATGCTGGGTTATGGTGGCTCTTTGTCCTTCCTGTCCACGCTTCCAGTTTGCTTCCTCACTTTGTAGTGCATAAGGGCCCTACTTAAGTTTTAGGAAAGAGTTAATGAAATGTCAGAGTTTTACAGTGTCATGCTGTTAAATATCTCTAAGTTATGAAAGTGCAATAATTCCTTTTCCTTGTTTGTGTTCCTGGTGAGTGTTTCTTGCAGATTCTTATACTGATTAAGTATTTCTCTAGAATTGCAGCAGTTTGACTGAGTTGCTGTAATGCTGTGATTTATTTCTTAGCTCAGCCAAGTCAGAGAGTACCAAGGATATCTGTGGCTCAATTAACCAGGATGGAAAGGAGGAGTAAGTATATTCAGTTATGTGGAGAACTGTAAAGTCCTCTTTCCATTCTTGATGCATCACATGAAGAATGTTTTCAGGAGTCCATAGCTTAGCTCATCAGATTTTGCAGAGGAAAGAAGCTGCCCTAGGAATGTAATCTAATAAAATAGTTCTGCTGAAATAGTTTGAACTTTACCTTCCTAGAGAAAGTGACTAGAAATAAAATTTCACAGCACTAATCTTGCAGTAAAAATTGGCTTCAAGTGCAGACAAATAGTAAAGCTGCAAAACTAAACCTGTAAATAACTGTTAAAATGCAGCAGATTATTTTTATACCATGAAAGTCTTGATGTGGTTGTATTTCAGTGATACCAGTTCCAGTTCGTGTGCTTTTAATGCACAGATTTCCCCAGTGTTCTGTTACCTGCAGTAGGATTAATTATGAACCATTTTGAAGCCCTCATGTAAATGAGAACCAGGCTTGCCACGGTTTAGGCACAGACACTGTGTGCTGCCAGTCTTGAATAACTGGTATGTAATGGAACAGAGATGTTGAGACTCCTTATGGGACAGAACAGTATTTCCAGAAGTTAATATTTATAAAATTGCTTTAATTGCTCTCAGGTATTCGTGCTCTGTGTAAGGTTTTAATTTAAAATGAAGTTTTAACTGCTGTAGACTTCACTGTGATTTAAGCTGAACTATTCAGGATCCAGGGTTTATGGAACTGGTCCTTCTGCAGCTGCCTGTTTGACGTGTAAGCTGACCGCGCTGGTTCTCTCTGAGTTAATGATCTGCCTTTCTTTGTAAGCATAAAGTTCTCCACTGGATTTTACTGGATGGAACAGACAGAGATTTATGGTAAATCCAAGTTCAGCTGTAAAGTCAGCAAGAATGGGCAAGGTTATATGGTGTGCTCTGTAGGAGTCAGAATTCTGAATTCATGTCAGAATTGCTGAACAAAATGGAAAACAACGAGAAGCAGAATTTGAGGACGTGTTTGCAGAGTAAAGCACAGGGTTTGAGAAATGCTGTAGTTCAGACAAAATCCTGAAGAATTCACACATGATCACAGCGATTGATCACAATGATTCTTCTGTGTCATTACACTGAGACAGACTCACAAGTCAAACTTGGGGTGGGTGATTGCAGTGCACAGAAAGGTGGCACTCAGAAATCTTTAACTCTCCTCAGGCAAAAGTCTGCAAGGAAGTAGAGCCTTAGAATGTTGTGGTACCAGTCCTGAGAAACAACACCACACCAAACCACAGGGTGTTGTATCATGGCAAATTTTATACAGCAGAATAAAACTATGCCAGCCTTTGCTGTCAGATTTTGTAGCTGGTGGCATACCATCAAAAGCATGTCAAAATAAAAGTTTCACTTCTGTGTAGCAGAGCAGCATGCAGGGAAGGGACAGTCTTGTGCTTTGGGATGAAAATAGGTATTTGTTTTGTACTTTGCAGTGAGAGATGGGTGTTTATGTAGAGCTGGTCTGTAGTGTGTTCCTAATTTAGCATTTCAAGGCTGTCACCATCTTTTCCTGTGGGTTAGTTCTCAGAACTAGCACTTGTTCATATTGCACTTCCTTTAATGTCAGCTTTAACAAATAACTTGGTGTATCTTATGTAAGTACATCATGCAAAGGGTCGAACTGTATTTTGTGTGCATTGAATCCAAGATTCCCTCATTTAATGAAAAAGCCTGGTAAATTAACGACCACTGTTAATCACTGGAAGGAAGTGCTGGTTGTTAGTTTTCTGCTTTTCGTAGGAAGACCTTTCAGGGAGTGGTTATCCCCCTTAGTGGATGAAAAGACTGTCTGGATATACCCTCTAACAGATGTTTGTTAATCACTCCTGCCTTGAAATTTGTGGAAATAATACAATGACTCAAGCTTTATCTGCTGTGGCTTTATGCCCTTGCCCATTTACATAAGGAGTCTAGAAGGTGCAGGGTCCAGTCTGAACCTTGTGACTCTGTGGGAGGCTCTGCCTTAATGTTTGTGTTCTCGGGTCTCTGTGTGACTCATTCTGCCTCAGTAGGAACTGTTTGTCTGGGTGTTTCTTCCATGCAGTGATCAATCAGGTGAACCTTCACAGCAAACTTACTGCACCCTGTCAAACTACTGTTAAACTTCCATCACATTTATTGAACTGTCAAATTATTATTTGGCCTCAATAAACATTCTGCTGCTTCCCTCTTCAATGTGAGGTGCATTCACAACACGAGGCTATCAAAACTCCAGGTTTTGGCAAGTCTGGCATTTTGTGACAGCAATGCAGGGTTTTCCAGTTTCAAGGAACAAGGGAGAGCAAATGGATTTTTCCTTAAGCCTGTTCTGGAGGAGATGCATTCCTTTTCCCAGTGCACCCTTTACAAAACAAATCAACCATTTCTTTGGACTTAACCAGAACCCAGGAAAGGAGCCACAGTTCGTTGCTGTCTCAGAGTGCACATGAGGTAAAATACACTCATTGATTGTACACATTATACAATTTGCTGCACTTAAAGCTGAACCAATTTTCTTGATGCTTTTTCAAGGATCAACTGTTTTTCTGGCTTACTGTCTGGGATCATGTTAGCACTCCTCTCTGCTCTCAGCATTACTGAAGGACACTTTTCCCTGACTCTCTCCAGCCCAGCTTGTGTTATGTTCCGGCAGAAATCCACGTGGAGGGTTTGCAGGGATCCCCCATAGAGGGTCACTGCTTCCAGTGTCTGGTCAGTGATCCGCACACAGTTTTCCAGTTTGAGGGTCTTGAGGTGTGGGCAGTTCTTGAGAAGCTGTAAAATGCAGTCATCTGTAACATGGCCACATCCAGAGAGGGTCAGAGACAGCAGATTTGGACATCTGAAAGCAGGATGGTGACAGGTGAGATGGGAAAAATAAATCATAGAGCTTGGAGAAGCAAATAGCATCAAAGAATAGATACGAAGGCTAGAAAAACAGCTCCTCTGCCATCAGGGAGGGTAAAAAGGCACAAATAGGCGAGGGCATCTGTAGATCTTAATGTTCAGCTTTACTAAAGGTAAAGCTTACCTCCCTCCTTTGCTTTTTCTGTTGGTACCAACATCTCTAGCTCAGCGGGCAGAGGGGATGGGGAGGCCCATTTAAGCTGCAGCTGCCCTGTTTTTCCTTGAAGAGTTGGACGGTGCTGTGCTTCTCCAGGCTCAGCCAGTGGAGACCCAGTAAAGGAGATTCATTTCAGGATGAAGTTGAACAATTGAGGGAAGAGACTGCTGTGCAGACATGCTGAGCATGGGCAAGTAAGACACTCCCACTCTTGATTTTCAGGAATTTTGGATATATTTTAGCTCCTTGGATTTACTGAATAGGTGCCAGCTGCTACCTAAGGATGTTTGAACTCCACGCCGCTATTAAACTTCCTTTTGAAGGAGTCACTGAAACTGGTTAAGAACTCTACTGTTAAACAATCATGCAGCACATGAACAAAGCTTTTTCTTGCTGCCTGGGTAGCCCTGGGGAAGTACAGAAGAGGCCTGTTCCACGTGGGGTGTTGATGACTTGGAGCAGCTGTCCTGGAGCAGCTGCTGTGCTGAGCAGGGCCCTGTGCCCCAGCCTGCAGACCTGGGCTGTTTGGCTCCTGGCTCACACCTCTCTCCAGGCAGTGGCAGTTCAGCGTGCACCTGTCTGGCTCAGTAGAGCTTCGTGTTTCTGCCGTAGCACAGATCTGTGCTGATGTTGCTCTCATGAGGCCTCCAGACAGAACATGGTGGTTTGGGGGTTTTTTTGTTGTTTTTTTTAACCTCTCTTTAGTTACAAAAGGTTAGAGAAAAAAGCTGGCAGGGTCAAGAGAGGCTCTGACAGAACAGAACTTCCTTGAACTCAGGGACAAAAGCTGGATATTTCATTTGCATTTTTCTTTGTGCAGAATCCTACGAATTTAGTTTGACTGGGAATGCTTTCACTGAGTTGCAGCAAAAAGAGGCGGGACCTTGTATTATCCTTTGTAGGCACAGGTGTGCTGATCCTTTCCTAATTAAGATTTTTATCAATTGTTCTAGAACAGTTAGTTCAGAAATTTGGCACTCACAATAATGCCCTGTTTTGAAGCACCCTTTCAGACCTTGTACTGAGATTGCCCTGCTGCCGGCTCTCACCCAGACACTGTGTCCTGTCAGTATCCCAGTTGGCTTTTTTCAGTTGCTCCTTGCAAAGCAGAGGGCTGCCTGTGGCACACGGGTGCACCTTGTCGGGGTAGGCACTGCCAAGGCCCTTTGACTCTGGTCTGGGACACGGGCAGCCCTGGTGTCACTGACACACTGGGATTGGCTCTGGCCCCTGCGAGCCTCCCCAAGTAACTGAGCTGTTCTTAGCATAGCAGCACAGCTGTGCAAGAAACGCTGTGCACCCAGAGCTGCTTTTCTGCAGTGGCATTTCTTTTCCTTGTTGTAGTTCGTAAGAAGCTAAAGTTCAGCATAAAAGCAATATTTATTTCTTAGACTGAGCTAAATGTGACATTTAGTAACATGTTTAGTAAACTTGATTGTTATGATGTGTGTTTGAAATCAGGACTTTCCTGCAGGCACCCCCCAAGCACTGCCAGAATGGTAGAGTTCGGCTTAGCAGCAATGTGTAGGAGGCAGTATTATTGCACTTTCCCATATTAATGACTCTTAGAAAAAAAGAAGGGAAAGAAGGCTTAAGGAAGATGAATATGAAGTAGAGACTATTGCCACTGTAAAATGAACTTAACATTATAATAAAATTGTAAAGTCAAAGCACTCACATACTTATTGCTCCATGGCAGGCAGGCTCTATGGAGAACTGGAAATAGCTCTCACTTCACTCATCCAGGCAGTTACCTGCACACTCACACCCACAGAACGTACCTGTTGCAAACGTCTAGTAAAAAATCACTGACAGTGTTCTCATGCCTGTTACAGAAGTCTTTCTGGAAACTGTTTTTCATCCAATCCTCAATGTTACACACCTTGACTCTCTCAGAATACCAGCAGATGGATAAGTATTTTAAAGCAGGTCCCAGGAGAAAATTATCCTTCTTTAGTTCCACTGGAGAATGAAAGTTCAACAAAGACCACAGTAAAGGATCCTGAAACACTTCCAGCAACTGGTGACATGTTTTTGCTAAACTTTTCCTACTGTTTTTGTCTAGAAAAGAAAACAGATGTAAAAGGCATTCCCGGTTCAGCTGGGTTATGTGCATAGCCCCTCAGCAGTGGCAGAAAGAAGACTCTCTTGGCCTGTGGAGTAACAACAGTGCTGGAGGGGCTCAGGCTCACCAGAAGGCTGTTGCACATATATGGTTGTGGAATGGTGTTTATTTTTGGCTAACAACTGGTGCAGAAGCTCAGAATAGGGAAAGGGAAAGAACCATGCATGCAGCTCGTGTTCCTTTTGTCCAGGGGAATGGAATGGGCATGTACAATAGCAGTACTTGACTGTCGTGAAATGCTTCCTTAAAAGGGATTTTTTTTCCCCCCTTGCAGACACTTTTGGAGTTTAGCAAAGTTCCTGTGCTGAGTTACTGGAGTGGGGGTAGAGGTGCAGCTATAGCTGGCAGGAGTATCTTGGCCACTGTTTCCCAGTCAGGGGATCGGCCTTTCTGAGCAGCAGTTTTGTTTTGCCGTGTGCACAGTTTTAGTCTGTATTTGTTCATTGATTTTTCTGAGGTTGCACTTCTGATTCAAGGACTGTTTCACTGCATAATGAACTTGCACGCACAGCTTGTAAAAGGAGCTGAAAAATTCCTGGGTGCTTTGAAAAACACACACACAGAGTCTGCAGCTTCAGTTTCCAAGGCTCAGTTAGAGGCAGTGTCCTGCACACTGTTATTTGAGGCTGAGCTCTGATTCTATAAACAAAGCTGGTTGTGTCCCCACCTTCTGCAGGAGGGAAGTAGTGACACAGAGGCAGCCACGCATGGGAACAGCGAGGCTATGTTTAGCTCCTGTGGGCTTGTGCTTTTAACAGATGTCTTCTCTTAGCTTGAGTTTTACAAGTCGGGCTGTTCTGGTTTTGTAGGTTTAGTTCTGTTACCACAGAAACCTTTTCTCCACCCTTTAGTGGAAAAAGGAGATACAAAATCGGTTTTACAAGTAGAAATATTTGTTTTACAGTAATGGAGAAACTAGCAGAAATTTGCTCCTAGAAAAATAAAGCTATAGCAAGGCTAGGTTGGAATTAAAAGCAATAAGCAGCCTTTTCACCCTGTATTTTATATCCATCTTCTGCCTGGTATTAATACAAGAGAATAAATTCAACAAATCCATAGTAACAGCAAACAGAACAGGGGAAGTTTTTCAAGTGTCCTGCACATGTAGTAGCTGGGAGACTTCATGTGCATTTACCTGTGCATTTTAATTACAAATGTTTTAATATAGGGCAGGGTTGAGTGGGACACAAGTTTACAATTTCCTTTTTACCCTGAGAATGCAATTTAAAATTCAACTCTGAAAAACAAGATTTGAAATTTGTTTGCAGCCTACAACAGCTGCAGCTTCAGAGCTTGAGGAAGTGCATAATGTGTGTGTCTGAGCACAGCTGGCATACACAACAAAATGGCAATTGGCTTTCCTTCTTTAGTTAGTCATTTTCTACTAGATCCAGTAAGCTATGCTTGACAAGTGCCAGTCTTTTTGGTTTCATATCCTTCGTCTTTTAAACTTTTCCCTTGAAATGAGGAGATCCCTGCTCCCCACCCCTCCCATGCTCAAACAGGCTCTGGGCACTGCCACAAGTACTTTATGAAGCCACAAAAAGGACAAGAAGATTTCACATACCAGGCAAGGCAGTCACTGGGAAACAGCAGCTTCGATGGTGTGCCAGCAGGTGTTCTTCATTCTCATATTAGCATTCTCAACTCTCACTCTAAAGAACTTACCTTCATTTTTGAGCAGTTTAAACAGTTGCGACTGCTCAGTTAGACACACAGAACTATCTTTAAACAGTATTATTAAAAAAAAAACCCAAATGAAAACACTGACAAAGTCAGCAGTGCAAGGAGGCCACACAGAAGGGACACAACACAATCTGACATAAAAATTAACAGCAATTGGGTGACAGCTGTGGCCCTTTAAAATTGAATGGCAGATCCTCTTTGGTTATAGATGCTAAGTTTGGCAGAGGTGTTTACATAGTTAGGAACATTGAAATTGCTTTATTTTGTTTTTCCCAGAACAAGGTACAATACTCTGGCACCTGTGGTCAAAGGATTTACAATGATGTTGTTCTGCAAGCCTGTAGAAGGACAAGAGAAGTTTCACTTTCTAAGGAAAGGAGACACTTTAATGGCACATTTTCCATAAACACACCGTGTGATGAGATATAATTCACATTCATCCTGGAAATGCTCCAGAAACACACAAGATGAGCACAGTCAGTAATCCTCACTGAAAATTACACACAAGGTTTTAATGGTAAACAATTACAACTATGGCACTACAGTACTTGAGAATATCCTAAAGCACGTTGGAATCAGTTGTCAAGGTGCCCATGACCTCCTCAGTAAGACACAGACACATCAGTAATGAAACACTGCTGGGGAGACTTGAACACCACGTGTTGTACTTTCCACTGATTTAGTAAAATCCTTATAAAGGGCCTCCTGCTTTTGATACAAGTCCACTGTCCCTGCCTGTCTCAAAGTTTTAAACTCTCCTCTCTTGCTGATATTGGAGAGCTGGACATTTTGCAGTTTTGATTGACATAAATCTTGTCTCCAGTTGTATACATGGCTAAACAATTACTAACAAAAGGACAACCTGTGATTGGACAAATTTTGGTGAAAAATATGCAAGTCTTTGAACTGTAGAGAGCTGTTGCTGCTTGCAGAGCAGTCTCAAGCAAGAAAAAAATAATTCTTGCTCTCTAGTGTGTACTATGATCAGCAGTAAGTAGAAAAGAAACATTTGGCTTAAATGAAAGAGATATCCCCCCCCACAAGCTAGTAGATAAATATAGGATATACAAGTAAGGTTAAAAATGTAATACTAGGCCAGGTGCAGTATATGTTACTGGTTCAGTGCTCAGTTACTTTTTTTCTTTTTGACACCACACTGAATAGAATACAGTGGATAAGCAAAGTTCTCCACCAGGAAGAGAAATACTTGTGTTGCCACAACAAACTGTTCATACTGTCCATCTGGGTTTGCAGTGGGAGAAAGTTAAATTAGGAAAGGATTTACAATGTACTTGTTCCAGCAAAGCATATGGCTGAGTCCTGATCAGCACCTGCTGCAAGAACAGCCTGCTGTGATTGCTTTGTGTTCCCAGGCCAGGTCCCACACAGACCCTGCTGGAGACACCACTGCCCAGGAGCAAATGGTACTGAAAGAAAATGCTCAAGTGAGAACGTAACTCTGACCCAAACAATTACTGAGAAGTAGAAGCTGATTAAAATAAGTGAATGTTGCTGAAGATTACAAATTTAAATTTCTAAAAATACAGAAAAGGCACATTTACATCACTGTTTTGCAAGAACACTGCAGACACCTGACTATTGTAAGTTAAACTGCTGCTGGCCCAGAGCTAGTTGTGTATTTTAAGCTTGGCATTCTCAAAGGTAAAATTCTAAAGGAATCCAGTCCAAGCAGCATGCAGAGAAAATGCAGCTATAGCTGGCAGCTCCCCAGCTCCCTGTGAGCAGGAAGGGCAGTAACACAGTACAATGCTTCACCTGCCCACACCAGTGAAAGTGGCAAATAGCATTTTCTGCCTGGGTAGGTATCAGCACACTATTCTCACTGATTAGATGAAAGGCTCTGCCTTCAAGAAATGGAAGAATGGAAGGTGACAAACTATCTACAGTTTAAAGCACTGAAAAGTTCTATTTATTGTTCACCTTAAGACAACATCCTTATATATGTCACTGGATCAAATAATAACTAGTCTTACCTGTGTACATACTGATACCATTAGCTGTGCTGAATGCTTTCTGCAGTTTTAGATTAAGCCAATTTCTTGCTTTCCTGGTTCAAGATGCTGTAAAAAAGCTCTCAAGAATGCCACTGTACCAAAGCTGTGACTGTGATCTGTCCTGGCCCATGTACAGCCAGCAGGGCCCTGCTGTGCACTCCCTGTGCCCCAGGCTGAGCTGGGCCCCACTCCCTCTCCACCTCTGTGTCCTTCAGAAGCCTTAACTAAAATGGGCACTCACCTCTGGAGCTCCTGTGGCTTTTCAGACTGCTGTATTTTACTGTTAACTAAAAGGTGCTGTTTGAGGGTGGGACTCTGCCCTTACTGAGATTTTAGGAGTGTCCAGCACCTTGCTAGGCACAAGGGGCCAAATAAAAAGGATGGGCTGGGGGAGCAGATCTGAAATGCAGCATTTGTCGAATTTCACATTTTTGTCAGATTCCTGACTTTTGCAGTAGTCATTTTCCTGTCCCCTTTTTTCTCCTCTCTCATCATAGTAGCTGATATCCATTTGTCAAAACAGCAGTAGAGCTAAAATTGGTTTGGTTTTTTTTTTTTTTTAGCCTTTTTCCATTACCTAGCCAAGTGTTCATTAAGAGACTAGATAAAGATGCCACACCAGGCCAGTGTGTAATTGCCACAGCTCCCTGGATCTGTTCCAGTCACCAAGCACAGTTGGCTCATCACGTCCTCCCAGACAGACTTTGCTGGGAGAGACTGGGCCTCTTCCCTTGTGTTTGTATTTGAATTCCTAGAACAATTCCATGCAAAGCACCTGGAACACCATCTGCCTCCTTCTGGTTCCAAGTGAACTGCAGGCACAGAGCAGAGCTGGATTTAGACCTAAGGCTGTTTGCACAAACCCCAGCCCTTGAGGCTGCACTCCCAATTCCCACCAGGAAGGAAGGATGGGGTCCTACTGCCAGGGGAGTTTCCCACATTTTCAAGCAAGTAACTGTGGATTATCAAATTTCAGGATGACAGTCTAAAGCAAGAGATGTCTAATGCAATTCAGGTTCAGTTAAACATAAATCTCAACATAATTTAGAAAGGTAATTTTAAGATAATTGTTTTAAATTTGTAGGGGGTGAGGGGGCAGAGCACTTCTGAGCAATACTTGAATTAAATTGCAGTATTGATACCATTGAACCAACGTTTTATTTACAGTGATTCCTGAAAGTCAGCAGCCTGAATACACACCAATATAGCAGCAATTACCTGGTCTATTTGATGCCACATCTCCTCTCTTCTGAAGACAAAGAATGATTGGTCAGAGGTCACTAAGTTTCTTGCACGAGGGAAGATAGTACGTGCAAACAAATCTGTGATTTAAAGAGATTAATTCATATCTACATAACAGCACTGAGAACAGCACAAAGTTGTATTGCTCTTCATGATCAGAAGCACATTTATCTTGCTTGTAAGGAGTACAGAAAGTTTCTTTGATGTAAATGTGCCTTTAGAAAGTGAGAACTGAAAACATTAATATAAAAAAGTCAAATAACTATTTCATGAAACTATATATATAAAAATTGAGTTATCACAACTAAAGCAGCAAATCAAAATCTGCTGAGGTTTTCTGGTACAACTAAAAAAAGTTAGTTTGTGTCCAAGTTCAGTAAGTCAAATGCTACCATTGACACAACAAAACTAAAACCCACAAGAGGAAATTGAAAAGTGCACAATGAAATTAATAAGTCTTGGATCAAGTATTTATGGAAAAATGGAAATGTTTGTCCGGTGGACGTGATAAGTAAGAATGCAGAGGAGGTATTAAAGTTTCTCTGATCCAGGTTTGGCTTGGCGCTCCACGTAGAAGAGGATGTAGGCCTTGGCCTTGCCCACGGTGTCCTCGTCGGTCAGGGTGACGGTGCTGTCGTTGAAGTGGAACCAGCGGCCCTCGTGCGCGGCGTACGCGGTGTAATGGCCCGAGCCAACGCTGGCGGCGGTGAGAAACAACCGTCAGGGGACACTCACCCCTCCCCTGAGCCACTCCCTCCTGGGCTAAGGGACTGCCAGCAGCCTGGGGAAGGAAGGCTCTCACAGCCCTCCACAACAGCTGGTAAGGTGCCTCCCTTCTTGAGCTGGGGGGCCCAAAGGTCTCCATATTAAAGTTTTATAGTAAGTAAAATAATCACTGACTGGGAGGAGTGGAAAGGATTTTTTTACATAAAAACACATAGGTTTTTTGCAAGCAAGGCTTCTTGCAACACTGCACTTCCTGTTTGCTTATGAATACAGATCAAGTCATTATCTGTTATTATTCAAACATTAGCTACAAAAATCTTACTGTGGTCTATTTGCAGAGATCTTCCCCATTTTGGGCTAGGGAGACTCACGTGGTCTAAATATAATCAAAAGCACTCACAGCAAAACTAATCTCAGAATACCAAGAAGAAAATTTTTCAAGTTTGTTTTTCCTTTGTTGTCCATAGAGATTTTTTACAACTCGGAAGCACCAGTCAGATGCACCGTGTTGCTACATGGGCTGCCTTTAGTAGTCAAATCCAAGAGCTCAGACCATTCCTCCAGAGAAAGCAAAGGGACAGGCTCTCTGGACAGAACTGAGACAAATTCAGGCATCAGCAAAGTTTGGGTTACATTTCTTTAAGAAAACTTTCACAGCTCACACCCAGAGAGTGCCTGCCTAAATGACAAGAACACATTGTCTTGTCCCTACTACTGTTGCTGCCAACAGATCTGTCCAGGGATGGGAAAGGACTCCCAGCAACTCTACTTCAAAATATGCCCAGTAGCCAGCTCTGGGGTGTGCCTGTGAGCTTTCACTGCTGTAGCAGGAAAGGTAATGGTGGGGAACCTCTTGCACTGTGCCCATATTGGGGCTACAGTTGTTCCAAACATGCTCACACACTTCTTTAGCATAAATGCACATGCACCTTTCAGTGTGAATAAAAGAGGAAAATATGCTCCTATTTTGTAGTAAGAATTTTAAAAGGAGGCATTAACTTCTGGAAGGCCTCTGATTCATTCTCTTGGTTTAGGACTTTCCATTTGTAAAGGAACTGCTTTTCATTTCACAGGCTGTTTTCATTTCATCTCACACTTGTAGTCATTAACCCCAAAGGTTGCCAGTGGGCATTCAGAGGAGTGATTGCACAGGATCTAAATTAATTCAGCTTACTTCCAGGCCAGTTTGTAAACTACAGCTTATTTCCACCAGTTAAAATACATTCTCTAGGGACAGAAAGCCCTCCATCAACTCTGCAGTACTTCAGTGGGAGAAGGTGTGTGTCAAGACACGCCCACTCCAGGTACTCACCCTGAGCCATGATGCACCACCACAGCCACGAGGTCATACAGGCAGCTCTCTGGGCCACTGTTTTCAGGCTGTGGTTGAAAAAAAAACCAGAAAAGTCTGCAAATCTCAACAGCACCCACTATAATTTGTAATAAAGGCACATATCATGGAACAAATTTCTGCAGGAAGTGTCAGTACGTCTTCTTACCTCTAGCAAGTAGCATTTCATGTCTAGGCCTCGCAAGGGAAATTCAACATATGTATCGACCTTGTTCCTCAGATATGCTGTCCAGTGAAAGCGTTTCAAGTGTAAGCATAGCACCTGCAGGGGTACCATTAAAAAAAGGGGTGTTGAGAGGAAGGGGCTGAACTCAGTGCTAGAGCATAGGGGAGGGGTAGGTGTTGGTTGAGCCATGATTTCCTTTGACATACTGTCACACCCTTTTCATGCTTATACAAACCTTTGGTAGTTTCTGAATCCAGAATTTTTTGGTGGACTTCTGTTTCTTTTTGCATTTGTGACACATATACAGTTCTGTCTCATCAAGTTCTTCCAGGTCTGTAAAACTGCGAAGACAATCTAAAAAGAAGATACAAAAAACTCACCACCACACAAACCTGATTCAAGATGACATCAAGCAATTTTTGTAACGTGAAATACAAAAAATACAGCAATATAGGTGTGCTCATCTGCTGCATTCCAGTTCTATCCACCTGAGCAGCAAAAAGCTGTGTTATGTTTTAATACAATTTACCAAGTTGTAACATGCAGCTTTCCCTGTTCCT
This sequence comes from Atrichornis clamosus, assembly GCA_013400975.1. Taxonomy (NCBI): domain Eukaryota; kingdom Metazoa; phylum Chordata; class Aves; order Passeriformes; family Menuridae; genus Atrichornis; species Atrichornis clamosus. The sequence goes on from WBMZ01002040.1 coordinate 163,480, forward strand.
GAAAGCAGCTGTAAGTAATTTAAGAGAAAAAAAAACAGGCATTCACAAAATCTCCATCTTTCAAATAAGGTTCCATCCAACATTCAGCACAACTGCTTTTAAACAAAGCTAAATGACTTTCTAACAAGGAATATTCCACTTCTAAAGATGATCTGACTTTAGATACAAAGTGAACAGCCGACAACAACAGGGTTTTGTTCAGTATTTCACAATCTTCAGCAGGTATATTCACAAATCTGTAAAAAGTAACATCCTGTAGGAGGTCAGTAACAGCACTGCTGCCCAACCTGCTGGACTGATTTGTGTGGTTGAAATTCAGAACATCCAAGAGCCAGCCTTACTGTGGGCATGGGCACGTGCTTCCAAGGACAGAGCCCTAGCAAACAGCCACAGGCAACAGCACAGATGAGGTGGCTGGGATCACTGAAATACCTTAGAAATACTCTGACTAGGAAAAAAACGTCTGCTAGAATCCTCCTCGGTATTTAACTGGCCTCCTGAAGCACCTCCTGGCCCCAGTTCCTCACAGCACTATGTCAAGACACACCAACTGGGATAAGGCCTACATGAAAAATTATTTTGGCACCTTCTACAACAGAATCTTAGAAAATTAGATGGCACCAAGTCCCATCCCAGGTGAAAGCCTGCCCCTCTGAAATAGATACTCTGAGGTATCCTCTTAGCCCTGCTATGATTTAATTACCCAGGCACTCTTACCTCGTAGCGTGCACATTGGTCCACTTTCTTGGTTTTTAGTACGTTTATTTCTGAACTGACTTGGAATATCTAGCGAAAGGTCTAGAAAAGCAGAGATTTAAAAAACAAAATTAGGGCTGAATAAAACAATGCCTGGTCTTTTCAGGCTGAAACTCTGGTTCTGTGACATCTAACTATATCAAGCTTCAGATGTACTTTTCTGCCCTAAGTCACACAGTATTTTGAACCAAAGAGGCACCTTACCTAGGAATGGGTCAAACTTTCTAGATTCAGTCCCACATATTAGGCAGTTGACTTCATTTTGAAGAATGCCTCCAAAAATGGCTGTGACGACAGTAGATGCTCCATTTCTAGACAAAGCACATCAGAGAGGTACAGTCAGCCAGAATGTCTGAGCTGAATTCCCAACACCTGTTCCATGTTTGGTGTTCACACCTCCCACTGCTGGGCCGAGCCAATGGTCCATGTGGAACAGGGACCCGGAGCTCCTCCGGGACAGTCCCCACCCAGAGCTGCTGCCCACGGCAGTGCCTAGCGGCCCAGGACACTGTGTGGTGGCTGCACTGCTCATCTCGTACCCAAAGAAAGGGTGAACGGCGGTGCTCTGAGCAGATGCTCCAACTGTCAGTGTTGTGTTACGCTGGTTGCATTTCTACAGTGGAGCATCTACTTGATGCTCATACAGGTATAGGATTTTAACCCTGTAAGGCTGTATCTGAAACAAAAATCCTTCCCCTCCTGGGTAGGTCAAGTGTATTTTTGTTTGAATTCTACACCCTTTACTACACGTGCTTTTGACTTTTTTGCACTTCACTGCCTATGACATCTTAAGTTGCATAAACAATGTGCAGTATCAGCATTGTCCTCTAAGACTTCATTACTCTCCTACTTAATTTTTTTAGCAGGTTATGTAATAGGTCTGCTTCTCATAGTCCAATTTAAAAAAAATTTAAAAAGTTATGTTACATCATTATACAACTCCTGATCCTGCTGGTTTGTGCTCGCAGATCTGACACCAAGGCTTGCAGAAACCTGTGTTCCTTACCTGCCACTCCACCTACATCTTTCCAGTTCATCTGAATGCTTCTTGAGAAGGAGGAAACAGCTCCTCAAACAGACTGGTGCACAAGAAGAGCATTTGCAGCCTATTTGTTACTTTACTGGAGGCATTTAAGTGCACGTGACTTCACCAGAAGGCAGCTTACCCCACCTCACTGTGCATTTGAACTGCCATCCTCAAGATAATTTTACAGTACATAGGTGAACAAAGTTTAAATTCTCCTTGGATTTTGACATTCAAAATGCTGACCAAACAAAATTGGGTTAGTTTTCAAATACATGTCAATTCCACACACATTTTAAAATTCTTTTGTGGGATTTTTAAGCATCAGCAACACAACATAAATGCAGTAAGGAGCACAGTCTGAACTCTAGGCTTTCCCTAACAAAGCATCTATAAAATCCTGCATCTCTCAGGCCTGTTTACTGTGTCCTAATCAGTATAGGAAGGGAAAACTCAGTTTTCTGCAAGGAATTGATGACTTAGGGACCAAATGTGCAGGCTGAACTGACTTAATGTTCCTTCGTCAAGCAAATTAAAAGATTTTCTCTCTGTGACAGTTTCAATCTGAGACAAAACACTACTGGGACAGAGTTCAGAAACAACAGTATTTTGAGAAGTACAGAAAGAGGAGTGCAACACACAAATTACACCCGTTTCAAGTACACAGGATCATGAAAATCAAAATTACCCAGGAAAAAAAAGCAACAGCTGTAACTGTCAAGTGATACACAAATACAGCAAGATCATCTGCAAGAAAAATGACTTCAAGCTGTAACTGCATTGCTCAGTCATTAATCCAGGAGGTCTTTCTTGCTCCTGTAGCAGTCAGGCCATCTATCACCCTAAGACAATGATATTGTCTGGGGAGAAGAAAGAATTCTATAGGGGTGTAGAATAGAAAATAAAAGAGATTTTTATTTCTGAAAGACTAATAAAATGTCTTTACAACTTAACCTGTGCTCGCTCACACCCATGAAAACTGCTGATCTAAGACACTTCCTCTTGAAAGGACACAGATCCTACAGAACACTCATCTTTATAATCTGCAGCTTTGCACTTCCTAAAGTTACAGAGACATTAAAGAAAACTTAAGGAACGCAGTATTTGACATTTCAGAGCCACCACATGCAAAGGCATTAAGGCTTTGAAGAAATTAAAAACCACTTCTTACATGCAGCATTTGTTGCTTGCAGACAGGTTAGAGTTTTCTTGCAAAATTACTGAACGTGAAACGCCGTTGAAGCCGCCCTGGAGCTCCAGGTGTAGATGGTCCAAAAGGTAACGCATGAACTCATGGGCATCCTGCTGCTGGTATCCCCTGAAGGGAAAAGGAAACAACAGCAACAAAATCACAAAATATTCAGGTTGCTTTAGAGGTGAGACACAGCGAGCACCAGGGTCACAGGAAAAAGCTTTTGCTTGTTTAATCATACTGAGCAGACTTTACATATGGATTTGGTACCAAGAGTTTCCCAAGGAGCCTTTGCAAAGCACAGCAATGTCTAGACAAACTAAGTGACTTTGGTCCTTTGCTTGTGCTCTCTGCACGTCTCTTTGAGGATGGAGAAACATTTAAGAATAAACATTTCTGATAGGAAGAGAAAACAACAGGGAGCAGCAGACACCTGCCATGTGCTCGTAACTGGGTTAGCACAGCTGCCACATTCACTGGCCTCACCAGCCAGCCCGTGCCAGTGGCACCCCAGGACTGTGCCCATGGTAACTGAAGACAGTGGCTTCCCCTCTTTTTCCTTTGGCCCTGACTGTATTTGATTTGTACCTCAGCAGAACTGCTATGAATCTCAGACAGTGCACGATCTGTCCCTGCTTTGAATCTGACACAAATTATGGCCAATATACTGTAATCTCAAACCTGGTAAGATTTTCAAGAGACACCACAAAATGTGTTGTTCATGTGGGATGCACAGTCAGTATTTCTGAGTGGTTCTCATTCAGTCACTGATCTCACTCACTTTGGCAGGTCCAAGTGTTTGATTGTCTGCTCCCCTCCTCACCAAAGGCAAGAATTTAATCTCTGGGTTTGTTTTCCGCACACATCTTTCAGCACCAATATGAAGTCTGAATTAGGACAAGAGCACCATTTCTTCTAGGGTGAGACCTACAGCCATGTTCGGAATGGCATACCTCCCCTGCATACCCTCACACCATTTTCAGGGAGAGGGAGGCAGTGGTGGGATATTCAGAGCATCTCTGGAGCATTTGGATTTGGTGGCACAGGGCTCCAGTCTCAGAAGTGCCGTGCCATAAGCAGCAATGCTGTTCAATCACCAATATTATTTCACCACTAACAAACCTTACTGAAGAGAACAGAGAAGCCATCAGGGTAAAATGTGCCTTTTAAGTTGTTTAAGCTAAATCATGCACCAATTCAGCAAACAATTGCTGTTCACTTGCCATTAAGCTGCACACTGAGGCAAAGCAGAAAAGGACACAAACAGTGAAAGCTTTGTGCAACACTGACTGTAAGTATGTGCAAGTTGGTGTAGGCCTAGCTACAGAAATCCCTGCACAGTAGGAGCTGGCTTCCCCTCTGCCTCTTGTCCATTCTTTTAAGACATTTAATCAGACCTCTCCTTTTCCACCTCACTACTCCACCTAAGTGTTGGCAAGAGGTGTCACATAGGAATGTCTGGGAGAGAAAAACAGATGTTTGGATTTGGGGGGGTTTTTTTGCTAATGCTCAGGGGAGGGTAAATGTCCATAAGACTCACAGCAGAGTACCCAGAGTTGGAGAGAAATGAGAACAGACTCAGTGCAACAGAAGCATGCAATGTGAGGCTGATGTGCTTAGTGAAGAACACAGATATGTCCTACAAAAGTATTGCTAGGAGGTAACAGAATAAAAACGAAATAAAGCCTTTTCATCTTGTAGGAGTACTGTAATGTTTTCTTCCAAACTAGCAGCTTTAAAATAAATCAGTGAATCTGTATGCAGACACGTGGGCAGCACTGCCTACCAACCTGGCACACAGAAATACTGTTGCGCTTCAACAGGTCTGTACAGACAAAAATAGGACTTATTCTCCCAAAATTGCAAAATAATTATATATTTGTTGAGACAAAATAGTAAAACAGAACTCTACTTCAAAGCTGATGTTAATTGTGCACAATTTTGAAGTTGCTGAGGTAACACAGCATTTGCTTAGCTTACTGAATACAGATTTCTTCAATAACCACATAAGCAACCACATTAAACAGCTGAAGATTAAATTTACGGAAAGATTTTGCTTCTGACACCTTTTTGACATTAAAGAGCTCATAAAGGAGCTCTGAAGTACAAAGCACATTCGCTCTGCAACAAACAAACCTCTGGAATCATTCCACATTGTTGGCTGTGCTCCTGGTGCATGTATTTATACTTGCATACAAGTATGCTAATTATAGATAGAAAGTTCTTTGGATTTGTTAAAAAGCATAAGTAGAGATACAGATCTTTAAATGGACGCGATGACAGGGACAATGCACTGTTTAAAATAACTCCTTATGTTAAAGCCCTTCAGCAAAAAGCACAGTTCCTCTAATAGTCTGCTTGTGTAATAAAACTGATGTTCATCCACCTGAAGCAATTCAACTCAAGCCCATCCCCAACATTCTTTTTCCCACTGGCAAGAGGAGAGGCTGTAAACAGGAGCAGTTACCAGGAAAACAGAGCTCACAATTTGTACAGCAGTAAACCAGCAAAACACATCTTGCAACTCGGCATGAGGCTACAGAAGTCCCCTGGCACACAGCAGAACAGCACTCAGGGAGCAGGACTTGCACAGCAGTGTGAGAGCCCAGAGGCACTGCAGTTGTGCCTGGAGCAGCTACAAAGGGCACTCTCTGCCCCCTGGTGCAGTGTGAGACACAGGGGCACAGCAGCAGCTTTTTCTCTACCCTTCCTTAGGGAGAGCAGCACTTGCAGTCCTTCACAGCAGGCAGAACAAGCCTGTAACAACTGAAATCTCTTTGGACTAAAACAACGGAGCCACATTTCCAGCTGTTCCTCCCCCTGCCCCATCTCTTCAGGCTTCAGAACACACACCCAAGTGGCTGGTTTGCTGCTAACACGCTGCTGGCTCCATCTTGCTTTCACACATGCGTCCACCTGCCTTCTCCTCCCCCTCTCCCGTGAAGCACACAAGACAGAACTGGAATTTTAGCATCATTAGCTTTTACAAGGTACAATTAAGCACTCCCTAGATCATGTGGGAGTGGAGACTGCTAAAAGTAGCTGACTCTATTCTCCATTTGATTTTATGAGTTCCCTTATCCATTAAACATGGATATGCTCCCAGAAAACTGGGAATAAAAAGGGAAGAGGGAAAACCCCAACAAACAGCACTTTTTCTTTTAAAAGCTGTGATAGAATCCACAGTGCTGAAAATTTGCTTGAGGAACTTCAATGAACTTCCTCACTTGATCTAACAAGAATTAAAGAGAAGATTGCAATAGGGAAACTGGTCATGGACATTATGGACGATGTTTGTTTGCCTATAATGTTTTGGTCACTGCTTGCAACTACTGGTATTAAACTTCCTTGATTCTCATAAGCCAAGTGAAACATAACTGGCAGTGTGAAGCACAGAATTACCAGATTTGTGTTATTCAGGTTACTCAGTGAGCAGATGTGTTCACAGCATCTTTTCAGCACTGCTGGAGATACAACAGATAACAGAACATCTTTACTACCTGAGAACATGGAGCAACTTACCTTCATCTCAATATATCCTAACAGGTTTCAGTGCTCCTTTGAAAGAGGTGCAGGGGCCAGGACAGGGAGACCTTGGAGAGGAACGATACTCGGATTTACTTCAGTAACCTTCTTTTTCCCTTTCTCTTTCTTGTCTGTTTTGTCAGTATGGGCACAAAACACCAGTTACGCACAAGATTTTTCTCTTCTAGCCCTTATTTCATGTCCAGCTGGTGACTAAGTATTTTGAGAGAATCAAGGAAGTTTCAGCCAGTATGTTTGCATTTAGGCCTGTAGGTGCTTATCTTTCTTAAGCTGACTACAACACTTTATTATTGCAGCCAAGCTTGGGTTCTGTCAATATCCTGCACTTGGCACTTACCTACCAGTCTTTAGCTTGATTCTTTCACCCTTTGGAGCACTGGCTCAAAGGTACAACTACTACTGTTTCTCATTTGAGATGTTTGTCCTCTCTGACACTGCTACACATAGGCTTGTGATAGAAGGGCAGAAGAAAAAAAAAAAAGCAAGCACTACTGATGAACACAAATATCATCAAAGCAAGGATCCTTTTCAAAGCACACCTGTAGGCATATGGAAAGCTGCAGAGAGTGCATCCTGTGGATGCAGCCCATTTTAGAGTAGGACACCAGCAATACATGGTTGCATTCAAGAATATTGTTACTTTTTTAACAAAACTTACCTAAAATTTGGCATTATTTTCCAAACAACGTAAAATAAAGACTCTGGACTAAATGCAGTTTGGCTTCCTTGCCATAAAGCACAGAGTGTCTTTCTAAATTCTTCCACCAGTGAACTGTAAAGAAAGTAAAAGTTGGTGTTTAATGTGGATTTGTGTTACAACCCTTAGAGGTTTACTCACTCAATGATACAAGTATCAGACATTAGCCTGGTTAAGACTGTAACAGCTGGGTAAATATCTTTGCCAGTACCTTCAAAGATTTAATGTCCAAAATCCTGCTTAAGAGACATACAGGTTAGGAAAATTACATTCCAGATGTTCAGGACCCACCTGGAAATCTATCCACCTTTTGCCATTCTAGTGCAGATTCTGCTAACATCATCCCTGTAACACTCCCTCAGAAAGCCTACACATTGTGAAGCACTTCTAATTTTTTTGGTGGTAGTCGTAGCAGTATGTTGACTTGCAGTCACACCCCTATGACCCTATTTTAGCTGGAATTAAGTATCCTAATAACTGCAGCACAAATAACTAGGACTTAACACTACTAGGACTGTTACACTCCAGCACTATCTGTGTATCCAACGGCCTCTCCCTGCAGCACCAGACCTGTAACAGTGAACTGCAAGTGATACAAGTTTCTTTCCTTGTACCAACAACTATTTTTCTGTGACTCTGTCCCCTGCAACATCAAAATGTACAGTGGCCCCACGAGCCAAGGATTTGCTGTTTCCTGCCCAGCTCAGTGTAACAAGGCACACACAGCTTACACATTGTTATCCCCCTGGCTCCTGGTGTGGTAAGTTCGCCGTCCTGCCGTCTTCCCATTCCTCAGCTCCACCGCAGGCAACTCTTTGAAGTAACAGCAAAACTGTTGAATGTTACTAGGAAAAAGGAAACATTAATTAAATCCTTAAAGAGCAGAGGAAAAGGAGATTATGTATTCTAGAGCCTGTTCTTTGAAATGCATAAACACTACTTCATGCAGTGACATAGTATGGCAATCACAAACAGTTCAGGAGATAAGAAATACTTCAGCAAATACCTTCTGTAAGTAACTGAGCAGATCTGTAAATATCACTACCCCAACTACCCAAAAAAACATTTGGGCTCTGCTTTGACTAAGAGACACCATGCCAGACTGAGGCATCATTTCTTAATAACCCAGACTGCATCTGCTGACAAGGTTAACTCAGTATATTACACCAGCCTCAGCAGTCTCCTGTTCTGCCCAGGACAAGGCAGGTTTCCTCTGGATTGCTGCACCACAGGATGTGCCTCACACCAGGAAACACAACCTCATGGAACCCACACACCCCTGCTCCTGCAAACCCAGCTATGCTTTAGTCCAGTGGGAACCTGCCAAATTCACCTGCCCAATGCTACAGCACACAACCCCCTCAGAGGTGTGGGAAAGCTTTCCAAGGTACCTGAGGGACTGAAGGATTGCATTCATGAAACAAGTATTGCCCAGGTTCCGAAGGCCCGTGGCACAGAGGGCAGTGGTGCTTCCCTGCAAATGAGAACAAGTAAGTTAAAGAAAGATTTAGCATTGTTCCTCCACTCCCCCTGCCCAAGCCATCACTGTTGTATCAGCACAGATTGGAACAATAACCAACTACACCGAGTGCAGTTTCAAAGCCAAAGTAACCACCTCACCAGCTCAAACTGCCTTGAAGCTCCAGCTTGACAAGAAACCTGCTTCTTACTCATTCCTGTCAACAAGAAACTACACTACATCTTTCCATGGGCAAATAAATCTAGAATAAGACAAGACAAAATTAATCACTGGCTCTTATTGCCATATTGTGTGTAGATATGTTAAATATTCACACTGTAATACTGTTTCGTGAGAACTGGAGAGCAATTTTCCCTACAGAGCCTTTGAAAAATGAAAATACCAATCCTCAGCCATTTATTCCCATGTCTAACTCCAGGTCGTTTTTAAGTTACCAGCACTACTCTGAGTGGGATTTCATGGTGGCCAGGAGGGTTTTGGAAAGACAAGACAACAGCATTTATTTGGGAAAGAAAAAGTCAAGTTAGACTGTGCAAAGAAAAAGCAAAGTGTTTAATAAAGACAAACAAAATATACGCCATTTACAGTCTAGAACAATGAACCCACAGATGAGCTTGCTTTTTGTCAAATAATCTTCAGGGTGGGCGTGGAGGAGAGGGAAGAGAAATGTGGACAATGTTGCATTTATGATCCTAAAATCTGCAACACTTGGACACATTCCATTGTCTACAAAATATCACATGGGAAGTTCATCAAATTTTCAGGCATTCTTCATTGTTCTAACACAACTGAAAAGCTAGACTGTGTTTTAGCAGTAGTATCTCCAAGTGCAAACACCACAGTGTCCTTAGCACATTCTTTTCCCCTCCTTGCCCCAAGTGCCACAGCACAGCACTACTGCACACAGCAGTGTCCCTGCTGTTCCAGGTAAGGATCTAACGTGCCAACAATAAAAAGATCATCTGTTGTTACAGGCAATATTGAAGTATTAATAACACTCAGTAAGAAGAATAAAAGCAGCATTTAGTTCATGCTTTCCAATTCTGTCTTCCCCATATCTAAATGTTGCCTAGAATTTTCCTCCTGGTTTTTACCGGCTTAGAGTTTTCCAGACAATGATGCTGTCTATTGACACAGCCAGAAAGCCCCACTATTTCTCCCAGGTTTCCTCAATCTCTGCAAGCCTGGGGCAGTACAGGAAGCACAGACAGCACTTTCAGACAACCCCAAACTGACTGTAGGTAGTGCATCTTTTAAAGTAACTAAACCTCGCCAGACCTTGCCAAACAGCCACTGACTGCTTTGCTCCACCCCAGGCTTCTCTTCCCACTCCCATCCTCTCAGGCAGTTGTTCCTATGGCTGCAGGAGCTGCTGCCTCAGCTCCTTTTGGTGACTCTGCTGTCCCCACAGCCCAAGAGCTCTGCTCCATCTCTCCCTCATTTCCCAAAGGGTGCAAATGAAGCAGTTGAATAGAGTTGGTCAGTATCTCCCCTCTCCACCCTCAAATCTGGGAGAAATTAGGAAGATTAGAAAGTCCCTCAATCCAATCTGTGGAAAACAGAGACATTTGATTTGGGACATTCTTTGTCTGCAAGAAAATTATGCAGCCCTTCAGCCATCTAGTCAGGGCTGGATCCTCCTCTCCTGGGTGCTATTCTGCAGATCTGAAGCTCAAAGAGCAGAAAGATGAGAAGAAGAAAAGCTTTCAAAATAGTCCACAATTCCTCTTGAAAGCAAGTTTTACTAAGCTCTTTTTAAAAATTGGTGAAATTTTTTACTTTTTCCTAACAATTACTCTTATCCCCACCTCAGAGTACACCTCCTTCTTTGCCTTCAGCACCTGGGAGAAACATACCCTCCCCCACAAGAAATAACAGAGCTTGCCTGCTCAGAAAAGGAAAGCTCCATCTTGACATTAAACCCTTCTTAAGCCCAGGAAAGCTCACAGTCTACATCAACAGAAATGCAGCAGAATATCAAACATGCTTTTTCTGTGAAGGGGCTTTTCTAGGAGCGTGGCCAGAAGATGCAAAAGTTCACCAAGCAGAATTTGGGTCTAAGCCAAATAAAAACCCCCTAAACTCACTGCCCCAGATGTGTTGTACTTACGTTTACTTTTAACAGCTTGTTGTTCAGAGATGAGTTTTCCAATAATTTTCTTTTCCTATGTCTGTCCGATGTAAAGGCTGAACTGTTGGGAGTAATTAAAAGAGGTTCTTTACTACAAAACCAAAGTATTGTGTGGAAAGGACCACAGATAATGAACTCATGTTTAACACAGTGACTCCACATGCCATCAATTGTCCCTGACAGCAAACAGGCTCCCCCCTGCTACACGTGCTCTTCAGAGTTCAACTGGGCTGCACCTCCCTCAGGGAGCAGCCCCAGGGCCCATCAGGGAGTTAGTGCAGGATGTTGTGCTGCCACAGGGTGTGCCCTGAAGAGTGGCCTTATTAGCAGGCCACTTGTCATCTAAAATATTGATCTTTATCCTAGGTGAAAGAAATAAAATACTACTGTCAGAAGCATCATCTAAGCCTCTCAGAACAGAACTTCAACAAAATCAGGATGAAGTAAAGCTGCCAAAAATCAAAAATATCTCGAATGTTAGCACTTTTTATTACAGCTGACTTCTCTTACTTAAATAAAAATACATCAGGCTACAACACTTGTTTAATACTAAGTTACAAAAATATTTACTTATTCTTTTGGTAATCAATGAAAATTAATGGCTCTTCAATTACACCAGGAGATGATTTCTCTCTAATAGCAAAATCATAACTTGTTTCAAGATTTGGGGTCTTGGGTTTTGCGGGGGGAGGGGTGGTTTTTTGTGGAGATTTTTTTTAATTAAAAAGCCCCCCAAACATTTGAATACTACCAGTGCACAGAATGGAAGCCTCCACAGTATCATCTACCTCCCAAAAAGCTGGATCTCCTGGACATTTCCAAAACACTAATGTGCACTTCTCTTTATGCTTAAACACCTTTACACCTCATTACATACCTGAGAAGGCCATCAAAAGAGAATAGAAAATAATTAAAATGTTAGTATTACCTACCAAGTAATTCACACACTTAACTCAGGGAGGATCCAGACATTTCCCCAAATCACAGCAATTCCTTAGCAGGAGTCCTGTTTGAACTCTGGGTGTTCAGATGTATTTGGAAGCACTGACTGCACACGTACTTCTACTTGGCAGTGTACCAGATCTTTCAAGCAAACTGTGCAAACACCATTTGCTCTCTAGCACTGGCCACAGCATGTACATCACCCAGATCATAACATCTACTTTCCCACAGAACAGCACCAGACAAAGGCAAAGGAAAAAACATCTGTTCTGTAAATTCCAAGTTAATAAGCCTCCTTAATCTTGCTTGCAATCTTATTGCTTGCAAACCAAATCATACAATTAATATGAAGTCTACTTACACCTGCATTTTTTCTTCAGTTTCTCTGATTAAAAAATTACTGGTTTTTTGACAAAACTATTTCTGTTCTGTTCTGAAAAATCTCTCCCATTTATATGGAAATAGACAGTAATTATTGTCTAGGTAGGAAGAAAGTTAGTTGATATCTAAATTCCTGTATCATCGTATGCTGCTTCTGCAAGACTCACTGTATAAGAAACAAGACATACGAGATCAGACAAATCCATTTGTTCTGCACCTCTGCTTCTCAGTGATGAAAAGGTTATTATTTAAACATACACAGTGTCAGATAAATAGAAGGATCAAAATACACATAGTAGATACATAAATAAGACAGAAATACCACTTAAATGATGCAGTATTACAAGTCTGCCCAAAGCAGTCTGGATGCAAACAACTACTTACTTTTCCAAGTTCTGTAGGTGCTCTCTGACCTTTTGTACCAGGCCCAGCTTGGTATCATTGACTACAAAATCATCACAGCGATAACTGCAAGAAAAACAAGGATCAATCAGATCTGCAAAGCACCTCAGTGAAGCAGTTCAAACCACACAAGCTACGTGTGGGAAGCATCAAAGTGATCCAGTGAAAGATTACGAGGGGAACTGGGGAGCAAAACATCTCACACTGAGCTTGGTTCCCTCCAAGAACTCTCCCCAGCAAAAGAAGGTACAGGCACCATCTTATTACAGTTTTTCTTCTAGTTTAGTTCTTTATTAGACATCAGAAGCTTGATGTACTGCCTGTCCTAAGGCAGAACTCCAGTTCAACTAAAACTCAACCAGTGTAACCAAAAGCAGCATCAGTAGTCAGTCCACAGATTTATCAGAAAAGACCAACTGACATCTGGTAAACAGAATACAAAGGGTTTCTTAATTTTTTCACTATTTTAACACTGTAAAGTGCTAAACAGATACACACACAACATAAAAGTCTGTGCTATCAAAAAAAGACCAGGCAAGATGAACTAAGAGATCACTTGAGTTTCCCCAAGTCAGGCCAGAAGTCTGTGACAACCTGCACCTCGTGCTTAACCACAAATGTCACTCCATCACTCATCAGTTTTTGTACACGCTGTGAAGTGTCAAATTTCAGCTTCAAATTCTGGCAGGCGACTGAACTTGTCCTGTGAAGCAAACTGACTCTGGATAATTTTAATATCAGAACTGTAACTACATCTCTCCTTTCCCTTTGGCACAAGAGTGACTCAAACGCAAAATACATCATCATCACCTTGGGCTACTCCTCTGCTGGCGCAGATCCACACTTGCTTCCTAATTTAATGAAGCTACTGGCTTCAGGCACAACTGGAATTCACATCACTCTTTGTTGCACAAATCTGCAGTACTGCCAGTGTTAATTCAAACTCTAAATTCTTGAAAAGGCTACAGAGTTGAGAAAGTAAAGGTCCTTGCCACCAAATGGAGTCCTTAAGATCAGTCTGGTCAGGACCTCTTTCATTTTTGCCACTAAAGAGAAATTAATGACTCTCAAGATATCCAAACAATGCATGCAGCAGTTATGGGCACTTATGCAAGATCTAGAAATTATTAAGACTGTCAGTAATAGGTTTTTAAAATATTTTTAAAGATGGCCACAGACCTAGTCAGTTTGGAAGGGGGAAGAAATCTGTGAATGTGCTTATTTTTCAGCCATGTTTTTTTAGGTAGTCCTAGTCAGCTTTTTCAGCCACCTACAATGACCTCAGAGGAGCTCCTGCATTTGCCACTCTCACAGGACACCAGCCCCCCAGGCCGAGCATCAGAGCGCAGCAGCCCGGGCAGCTTTGCTTAGGTCTGGTGTAGGCGCAGAGAGCAGAGTGCGACTGGTGCCCTGTCCCCACCCCAGCTACACCAGCACAGTCACGCTGCTGCTCCGGCTGTGGAGCTCCTAACGCTGATAAGCAGGGAATGGATGCAGATACAGGCTCACTGAAAGCCTCTGAGAACTTACTGCTGAAACGTGATTTAATTGCTCCCATGCCCTGAAGATCACATTAACCTTATTTTCACGTACCATTTTAGCACTTTTCCCAAGATGGAAAAATAAAACCAAATATATCAGTAAATGTCAGGGTCCTTGCAACAGTGGAAAAGTAATTTTAAGATATACTTAAAATCAAGACAAACTTCTTCTATTTCTCTTTTTAATGGGCAGGTTTTTTTAAACCATCTCTTTTGCAACACTGAGGATTAAGCACTACTACTAGAAATAACAGCACTACCTCCAATCTATTTTGGATAAACCAAGTAAACAGAGTAAGAAGTAGTTTATGTCTAATAACTTAAATTTACTAAGCCCACACACCTTAAAGGTAAACTGCTGAGAAATTACATCCTATATGTGAAGCTGCCATTCAAAACAGATGCTTAATTTGTGATCCTCAGGATTATCACAAATTAACAAAACACCTCTTTTGCACACAGCAGTTCTACAACATGCTTTAACAGCAACGGCACAGAACCAATTCTATACCTTGCAGAGGGTCCCTTATATGGCTTAGCATGGTCTTTTCCTCTCTATACACTCTTTATTTTTAGTACCTCTGCTACCTCAAGGCCTGGTCTCTGCTGGCCTCATTTGCTTCTAAAATGGCAGTGAGCCAGTGAATGTATGCACTGCTCTGAGGAACACGAGTGCTTAGTGCTGCTACAGAGCTTGGGGGACAGAACCTCGTGCTGTGCTTAAAAGCCCTGACTGGATCTGAAAAATAACAGGATAGGAAAAATTAAGAAAACCTAAGTTTCCTTAGTTGTGCTAACACCTTATATGAGTAAACGAAGAGTTCAAGTTTTACTGTCTGGATAAAAGACTTTTTATCCTTTTTATTTTCACTGATTGTAGAATACAAAATAATGGTACAAAGCAATCTCATTTTCCAATGCTCATGCACTAGCACAGTAAGTCTGTTTTGTTTTTTAAATAGAACTACCATCACAAAAAGAAAGACTAAAAAAGAATTTCCCTAAGGCCTGGACAGTTGGTTATTTTTACATCAGCCAGAACACACACACACACTTCCCTGACACTCCCTGGTGTCCCTTTAAGGGATGACAAGGAGGCTAATGGGTGAGAAATCTGACCTGCAAACTGTGTCTGGGATTAAATGAACACAGGAAACATATTATGCAAATACATAAACAGGGCAGCCTTTCTTCTTCTCTTCCAACTGTCTGTGCAGTAGCACACAGAAAACCAATTTACAAGAGTCCTCTTTCAGGAAAGCAGAGTTCTTACACATATCATTTTACTTCTCATGCACAAAAAACCCACTGACACAGCAGGAGAAAGCATCCTATGATAGTCTGAAGACAAAAAAGATCTCTACCTCTTGTAAACTTTATGTTTAGTACTTTAGAACTAACTGAAAAAGGGTTTACCTCCAAAAAGTGGAATTCAGGACTGTTTTTCTCAGCAGTTAAGGTCTCAAATGTAATTGAGCCTGAGGGTTTAGTATTGCATCTACTGTCTCAAAAGTGACCAAGGATTCAAGAAGAGAGCTGTAGTCTCACAATATATAAAATATTAACATTCTCTCAACTTTTCTACTGTGAAGATTGAGCAGTTGAATAGGAGGACATAGAGTAAATAACAAAACCCTGTGGAAAGACTGTGTGACAGTTTATGACATGGCCAAAGGAAAGCAAAGGATCAAATGCTGCCTTCTTAGAAAGCCCATACAGGCCTGTTCACTGTTATTATCACGCAAGCTAAGAAACACAGTAAACTGGGATCCATGGGATAAAAGTGGAATAAGGGTATTCTACTCAACTTTGTGCAGTAAACAGAACTACAAATAAAAATATAAAAGCCAGTACTGCATGAAAATATCTTCATTATTTTTATAGTAGAAGTAAAATTCAATTAAGTCTTAGGACGGTATTTTCTTGACTTTCAAATTATTGAGGCCGCCCACATCGGTAGCATACAATATTCATCTTTACCTAAAAGTTCACTCAAAAGAACCATCAAGGCGTAAACTTAGCACTGTCTACTGGATTCATGTCTGAAGCCAACAAATAGCATTTCCAAATTCACTCTCCACAAGAGCTAACTATGTCTCCAATTTACCCAACTATTTACCCAACAATCTGCTTTAACTGGCAGCACTATTTGACAGCAGCAGCCCCCACATTACTGTCCAAAAGAAAGGGGCAGAAGTTGATCTGAATACCTCCTGCTTCATCTTTACACTTCTATGCTCACTTCAACTGGGTGCAGTAACAAATCCAAGTATCTTTGTCTCATTATCATGTGGGAAAAGCCTGGTATATCCTAAATGAAAACAAGATAAACTGCTTTTGAAACTTGTTCAGCTTCACATTAGCACAAGAGTCATAATTTCCTGGTGAATTACCCGCAACAGGAACTCCCCGAGGCAGGGCTGGATACAATTAGTTCCAGTTCATCCATAGATGGCTCAGCCCTGAACGCGATTACAGCAGAAAAGACAGCACATGCTGAACCAGCTCCCTTCTGTGCTACCACAAACATGAACACTCCCCAGGGGCCTGTCTACCTGCCCCTCAGCAGCACTGCTGGGTTCAGTAATTGCTCCCACAGCCCCCAGTCTGCCTGCTGGCATTTTGCAACGCCCACAGGGTGTTTGGGGTAAGGTCAGCAGGGTGCTCGGACTTGCTGGTGTAACTCATCAAGCCTCAGCAAGCTGCGAACATTATTTGTCATAATGGAGATATAATCAAGACTTCAAACACCCTGCTAAAGTTCCTCCACAGATTACTACCTTCAGAATGACTAGAAGACAGGTCATACTTCAAACAAAACAAAAAGCCACAACATAGAACTCAGTTGGTACTAGTATTAATTGGGAAAGTGAAATTAGCTTCCCACAGCTGTTCCAATGCTGGTAACCTGTGCATACGTATCCCTTAGAAAACTCTTCTATTTTCTGATGTTCTCGCATAAGAGCGGATAAAAATGCTGGTCATTTAAATAAAATGCAAATAAAAGCAAAATTCCCCTACATCACAAAGCTACTCAAACCTTTCTTCTATGCTTAAATGTCTACAGCTGCATGCACCATCTGAGCACCTTTTGAGTTGCTCCAAACAACAATTCTTCAGGTGAAACCACTTAACTGTAATTTTACTTGCAGGGGATAAAAATATGTTACAGAAGCATTCCTCATAAAACTGGATACAGAACCTTCAAAAAACAGAATTTTCCCTGATGAAGTGCCCAAAAGATACCCAGTTATTTGACCAAAATACCCATCACAGGAGCTCTACCCAGTAATTCTACAAGACCATGACACAGATTTCCCCGAGATTTACACTGTCCAACTCCTGCACTGCCACACTGCACAAGCAACAACACACACAGGAAACCACAGAGCACCTGTAAAGGGGGAGCACCTGACAACAGGTCTGCTTAAAGGTGAAGGGGATGGAAGACATTTAATGCAAAAAGCATTGCTTTCCAGAGACTCCCAGTCTTTGTTCTCGGGGAACAAGGAAGTAGGGGAATCCAACATTAGCAACATAAATATTAGGTTTCCCTATAAGAATCCCATACAACTAATCAGCCCAGGCCATTCTACTCCTTAAAGAAACATTTCTGATTCTTGTCCTTCCTCTTGCCAGAGACTTGATGCTGCTTCCCAACAGGATCCATCACTCTCCCAAACTCACGGAAGTTACACGCACAAACACAACTCAAGTTCAGCTCTCTCAGGCATGAACTACAGTGTACTGCTTTACTTTCTGAATTCTCACAAATAAAGGATATGTGAGAGGCTCAACAATTTGATGGAAGGAGTAACTACAACCAAACAGTTTGTACAGTTAAAAGGTTTGGGTCTCCACATACCCCAAAGCAAACAGAAGCAACTCCAAATCACAGAGCACTTATTTCAAAAAGTCTCTGCTGTTTAAGCCATTTGACCTGTGGGAGTTTACCCACAAGCAGTGCTACAAATACACATGCAAAAGCAGAGTGTTTTAAAAAGACAGGTCTGGAAATCAAAAGATGAAATGCTCAAAAATATGCGTAATGTACTGCTTCACAAGAGTCTGATGTTTTCACCTTCTAGTATATAAAAAGTTGTCAAATTACAGTGTTTAAACCCTTACCAGTATGTACTGTAACTACTGCAATCCATACACACGGTATGCTGAACTTTCTCCTGTTTTTCTGTTTTCTTATGATTGGTCATAGGAATCTGTGCATCTTCGTAATGCTTTTTTGCATGGCCATTCACGTATCTAAAACAAATGAAAAAGAAAAGAGTTCATACTTCTAAACAGCTAATAAACCTTCATTAAAAAAACAGGAATAGAAAAGGCATCCAATATCTATACAGGCATTAAAAAAGGCAATTCACTTGTGTGAAAACACTGGTTAAACTTTCTAACATTTTACCCCTTTAGTCTCTCATGTGGTCCAAACTAACCCCTCCATCTCGTTGTACCAAGTCCCAGGATCCGTGCTCTTAACAGGCTGATGCACTTTCAAAACTGAGAAAATCATAAGCTACCTTCTTCCATACCTGTAGTGCAGTTAGTTATCCACACTGCTTTCCCATATATTCTTCTTACAGCTCTACCTTTTTTCCACCCAGAACTCGTGGCTGTGATCATTTTAACAGTGAGCTGACCCCCATCCAAAAGCACTCCCATTTTCAGCTTTCCCATTCTGCAGCAAGATTCAATGTTTAGAGTCATCGAGTTCATGAACTCAAAGGGCTCTGGAGCTTAGGGTTACATAACTGAAAAAGAAATCTGAAATCCTACAGCTCTTTTGCTGACACAAACTTTGAGCATGAAAATGCTCATTGAGATATAGAAAATTAAGCATCTTTAATTTTAAAAAGTGTTATTACAAATGCAAGAGCCCTAAAGTATATTATATCTTCTCATACAATTATTTTCCATTCTAAGGATGGGAGCACTTTGGAAAGACAAAATGAACTGCATAAATAACTGACTCAATGTCTACCAACTGCACACAAGAAAGGCCATATGTGGACAATATTAATATTTTAAGATTAGCAACAATTAAAATATTTCAACTATTTATTTCACACCATCACATACCATGAAGTATCTCCCCCTCTCTTAGCTCTCACCAAGTATGAATGTATTAAATAAATCAAAAAGAGGGGGGGGGAAAAAAAAAGGGTTGGTGTTGCAAACTGTGAATAAGACATTATTAAAATTGTGGCACTTATTGCTACCCAGATCAAAGAAACAAAACCTGGAGTTTATTCACTCCACTTTAAAAGTCACTACATTTAATGATATTTTTCCAGAATAAGAGCACACCAGCACAGATGTTACCAAACAGATGAAAACATGTTCACATCTCAGATACTGTCTAAATGTCAACACTAACTGCATTCCATTAATATGTGCATCTCAAACATTTATGTAGCAGCACATTTTCTCCAATTATCCTGACATATAAATAACAGGACCCACTGCATCATTCCTCTACAACTCATTTAGTGCACTTCAACTAATACAGACATAAAGCAGGGGGAGTCTGAAGGGATTCTGATGGCAGCTATTCTTACAGGCTACGGCAATAACTTCAGTTCCAGAACAACACTGCAGTACATTTAAGCTATTTTCAGTCTCAGCTGGATAGCTGCTATTTCTCTCAAAATAAGCTGTGCCAACTTGTGGCTTTCCAACAATTCTTATTGGGTGTAACTTATCACAAAAGAAACACCTTCTACAGAATGAAACCTGAAAATAACCTACTAAATTATCAGTTCTCCAGGCACTTTTTGAACTGAGCAACCACATTTACAGTCTGCTTTTCTTTAAAAAGCCAACCAAACAAAACCCCCATATCTTGAGTATAATCTCTGGACTCTCATAAGGTAGCAAACAACCATGTTAAGTACTAACACACAATGTTAAACGAGATGATGAAAGGTTTATTTCAGGGAAATTTTGAATGAACTGCCTCAGAGTCAAGAAACAAAGGAAAAGGATTTGCACACTAACACTTTGTACCCACCTTCCACAATGCACACTTGAACACGTCAGACAGACCCAGGGGCTTTTATTTGACCGGCACACTATAAAAGATTGGAAAAAAAAAAAAAGTCAAATGAATGAAGTCTACTTGACTTTAAAATACAATACAAAAATATCACAAGGAAAAAACACTGGTAAACTTGACTATTTTTTCTTTTGGCTTTTAATAAGAGAGTCCACTGAACACACGAAAAAAGCTACAGCACTTCTGTTTCATAAAACTTATTCTACAGGAAACCATTTTAGAGAAGGTATTGCAAGAAAGCCTGGCAATCTGATAAGAAGCACACAGAATAAATTACAGTGCAGTGCATGACAGTACACACCATTTATACAATACCTATTCCCATGCTGCAGTGCTGATAAAGAATTTATACATAATCACTTTACCCTTTCAGTCAGCACAAGAAGCTGAAAGATTAAAATAATAAGAAATACCAGTGCTGTGCTTCACAATCCACTCAAGACATCAAAAGATGTTATCTAAGTTCTTGTCTTCTAAGTCTAGAAAATTTGAAACATGGATGTTTTAAGCTAAAGGGCTTAAACAGAAAAAAAAAAGGCAAATACTAAAAAAAGATGGACTGCCATCCCAGGGTAGGGTCATAGAAATGGGATATTCTAACTCCAATTCCAACCCAGTACCATGTCACTGTAAGAGGGATGCTATTAAATACAACACTTAGATTTGAATGAAGTAAAATTGTTAACTCTCCATGACCACAGATTTACAAAAGTAACATCACACTTTCAAATACCCAACTAATATAATGAGAAAATTAAAATAAAATGCTAAATGCACTGCTGCAAGGGCAGAAAACAGAAATACAACTTTGATTATCCCAAAAAAGACAAAAGGGAATGACACCAGATAATTTTTCTACACACCACAGATAATGGTCAGGGAATCCCAGAGGAAAAAGAAGACATTGGAAACATAAGGTTTTGTGAGGCCAGGGGGTAAAAGGACAAAGAGAAGAGGATTGACCCTGGTGTATATGTAAATTACTTATATTGTTATTTCTTGTGGGAAAGCTTTAGAACAGCCTTCCCATTCTGGAGTCACACCTCAGAACAACAACAGAAGCAGCATGGAAGCTGCTCCAGGGTAGGATCATCTGAGCAGGGTAATTCAGGACTTGTAGCAAAACTCAAAATTCGGTTCACCAAGCTACAAACCACGGTACATACCAAACTGTAAAGATGAAAGACTATCAGAGAAAACCAAGCTAAGAAAAGTAGTTTCTTTATCAAATTAAATGCTAATTGAAAAGTAAGGAAGGGGTCAATTTTGAATCAAGAGAGAACTGTCCAGTTTCGCTATTTAGAAGAGCTAATATATTTTTCTACTACCACATTTTACCCTTTCTATTTAAATCAGATGAAAAAAGATAGCTACACTGCATTCTAAACAACTGTTTTCTGGATTGGAATTCATTATTATAAATAGCTACTGTATTTCAATTCAAAAGCTAAATCCAAGGAATGTTTAAAATGAGAATTTTACTATGTTACCGGGGGGGGGGGTGTGGAAACCACATATTCCAGAAATATTTTTTGAAGTAACTACTTTAAACTCTTTAGTCAAGACTCCAGAATTGCTTCCTTCATCTTCCTTTACTTCAGAAACACATCTTCTCACACACCTCAGTTATCTGGCCTTGGTTCTCCAAAATTCAATTTTTCTATTTCTAAAGCTGATGGGTTCCCACAATGGTGATGACAATCTTGCTATAGATAGAGGGCAGCCAGCTAGAGCTGTTTTGGTTCACAGTTCAAGTCAGAAACACGGAAGAAATTTGTCTAATTGACCAAAATGTTACCAAGAAAACCAAAATTTGCCACTGGCAAACAGAAGAGAAAGGGAAGCCCTTAAATGGACATTATTTAATTTATTCCTTTAGCCCAGTTTAAAATGGGCTAAAGGAACCACCAGTCTACCCTGATACAATTTTATTTGCTTGAATTTCACAAACTGCACGGTAAAATATTAACCAGGAAACAGAAGCCAAAACCATTCATGCACTTAAACACAGATTAAGTGCCGTGTGAGCAAAGCACTACCCTACACTTTCCTTGCCAGGAACATGAGACAGTCTTCCTAGCATTAAAACCCTAGCAGAAATTTCCCACTTTGAAATATGTTTGCTTTCATTATGTTATCATGTATGGATGGAACTGGTTCTCCACCAGTAGGTCAAAACATCACCATGGAAAATATTGTTCTTACTTTCCATCCCATACCAGACAATTACAATTTCACATTCAGGTACTTTAAATACCTGCACTGCTTGTTTGTCAAGTGGTAAATTATACTGAAGTAGTGCTCAAGCTGCAGGTTTAAATGTTCTGCACAAAGCCAGTAAACAAGTCCAACTCTGCACAATGCCAAAAAAATCACATCCACTAAAATTTTCCATCTTTCATATCAGGGAATAGGAAAAGATGGCTCATTTGTTTACTTTAACTTTTAGGAAGAACTTTGCTCCAATTGCATCACATTAGAAATGTGTGGTTTATCTTCTGCACAAACATCTCCACCCACAAAGAACTCACACAACATGGAAGTGACTCTCACTAAGATTAAACATAGAATCCCATATTAAATCTGTGATCTCCAATTGTTGTGTTCTGAGAGAATTACACAACTGATTTTTTAAAAGGTTGCTGAAGATTGCATTCTGTATTTCTCTGAATTTGCCTCAGTAGATAGCTGCATTAAAGCCTGGCTCTCCAGATATTCTTTAGTTCAGATCCTGAAGCAGTCATCATCTTGTTACTAAATGAATTAAATTAAACTGGAAGTTTCAGGCATTAGTCAGGACTCTATCAGGACAGGACCATGAAGTGCACAGCAAAATCATAGTCACTTCCCTGAACGACTTAAAATCTAAATTAGACAGTCTGGCTTCATCTGTGAAGAGACTGCACATTATTCCTTTCAGATAAGGTGCTGACACGAAGGCTCAAGGCTTAAAAGTAGACCAGGAGAGCAAGAGAGAGAGAGAGAACCATAGCAAATCCCTTCTCAACTCAATAAATGAGCCCTGAAAGTTTACCTTTAAAACAGACTTGGGTGTTCTGGACTTTCACGACAGACAGTTACACTTAATCATGAGGAAAGTCTCTCAAACCCATTTGTATAGGTACAAATATATTCACTCAATAATCAGTTTTCCAATTGGGATTTGGGTTTTCAGCTTGCTTTTCTTTTAGCACTATTTAGAAAAGAGGGGTTGCATTAAGTTATCATCCTTTACTTTGGATTACAGTTATGTTCAAACATCGTAATCACGTTTAAAAAATTATCTGTGTTTGTTATGCCTTATTTAGTGGTATACAAAGTGGCTGCTTTCTCAGCTTGAACAAAGGTGGCTATGAAACAGTTACCAGCTGCCTCAACTTGCTGTATTTTTGAATAGCTTCAAGTGGTAGGGCAAAGATGATACTAACATGTTAAAAGAAAAGGGAAAACAAAACTGCAATGCCACAGTCTCATCTGAGGCAGCATCATTTGCCACTTTACATGAAAATCATCTTGTTCAGAAGCTTAGAAACACTATTTTTCATCGTGTAATAGGAAGGATTCTTTTACAGAATGATTTCTCTCAGTAAAATCTGAGTACTCATTTGTTACACAGCCTACAAAGCTCTCTGTAAATGAAGAAGAGTATCAATCCATCCCCAGGAGAGCGAAGGCTCATACGTAACTATAGGAACATTCAGAGACGTCCCTGCAGCTTCGACTTTTTGGAAATCTCCCAGATAACATTCACTGAGCTATGCCAAGTAGAATGAGCAAGATATGGCTAATCAGTTTGGTGTTCTCACCACAGAGTCCCCACCCCATCCCACCCTCATGATCACACAAATATGTACTTCTCATGCTTGACTTTTTTTTCCTTACTGAAAACACTCAAAGTGCAGCTTTGTGAAGTATGAATGCTCCTGGCCAACACCGCATTTCCTTCACAGCAAAGATGCAGATTTCCACTGAAGGAAAGTTACAACCATGTAAAAGTACACAATCAACCTGTGAAATGAATAGGTTTGTTTAAACAGCACACTGCATAGCTGAGAAACTGGCAATAGAAAAAAGCAGCAGGAAGAGGAGGAGACAAACAGGAAGCAGTTTCTGTAAAGCAGCCAAGTTCACAAACCTGCAAGATGCAGTGTCCACCAGAGATCTGGCAGCAGCACAGCCATGCCATCGACGCAGCACAAGTGACCCGGGGCCAGAGCTGCTACAGAACTGTGCTTACAGCCAGGGTTTAAAATAGCCCTTTATTGCATCGCTAAAGGAAAGACCACAAAATATCAGCACATTAAGAGCAATACTTCGGTCCTTCTGTTAAAAGCACATTTAACAGAAACAAGATTAGGGTCACTAAGCTATTTCAAATAGCCCCCACAGCCTTTACAAAACAGCCTGGACTTCGCTCTCAAAAGGAACCGTAGCAACACTCCTATGTTACTTGTACATTAATGGTTACACTTCAGTAACACAGTGACCTGCACAGACACATCTCTGGACTAACTGACCTCTGGCCAGTTCACTTTATATTCACACAGTAGGTCAGCTACAGCGAAACAAGCTACACTGAAAAAAACCCACTGCTGCTCCACTCAGCAGCTGCACAAGGAGCAATCTTTACACACTTGTGGTGTCAGTGGTAGAACTGACACTGTGCTGAACAAACCACGGCACAAACACGAGCACTTGGTACAAACATGAGCACTGGGTGACAAACACGTACATCTGCCACATATGTACAGTACGCTGCGTGTGTAACAGGTATGTACGTGCTACCCGTGTGCACACGTGAATTTCACACACGTGCCTCTCCAAAACAACCCACAGGAACTGTGTTTAAAGAAATGGACTCCTTTTCCTTTCCCACACCTTTAACTTAATTTTGCCCTAAAAATCCCTCAGTGCCCCGTTTAATTAGGATTTAGTAGCAGTTGTCCCATTTTGCTCCTTAAAGAACCTGACAACTGCAGCAAAAGAGAGCTGGGTAGTCTCCATTAGCAACATGTGAAGAAAAAAAAGCAGCAACAATCTGCATACCGAAATGAGAAACCCCTTTTTGTAAAACATGATCCTTCTTTCTGTGACACATTTGGCCTAGGGAATCCAGTGTAAAGCTACCTTCTCCAAAGATCTGGAAGTAAAGGTGAGAGATATTTCCAAGCAAAAATCCTGGTGAGAATACAAAATTCTGCACAAGTATTTAACCAAAATTATACAAACCCCATTAGTAACAGCATTTCAAATGCAAAGATCTTCAGTCACAGGATTCAGAGCATTTCTCAGAAAGCCCATTTCCATTTTACAGATGAGAACGAGCAATTGAGAAACTTACCAAAAGAATTTTATCAGCATAGATGAGAACTGAGCCTATTAACTCATAATACACCCTTAGTCCTTTAAATCATTTTAACTGCAGGCAAGGGAAAGATATCCCAAAACTCATCACTCTACACAAAACGTGTGACTTGCCAAAACAGCTCCGAATTTACCATTAAACTTCCCGTATGCAATACACAACAGGTATCAGGTGTCTGAGAGCCATCTATGAAAGCTTGCATTTTATGTAGGGAGTTACGAAGTTACCTACCTATGAGAAACATCAAGGACACAAACATGTTCCATGTGGTTCCTCCTCTGGGCTTACATGCTCAAGTTCCAAAAAGGTTCTGCCCACTACCAGAATGTACAGCTCTGGAACTCCCTCGGGATGCAGGCACAACACTTCAAAGACTAAACAGGTCAGCGGAGGAGTTTTCTACACAAAATCTCCATTCACCCAAGATGTGAACATCTCGAGTGTGATGCCACACCTACTACTCCTGAAAGACCTTTACAGACTAATCCTAAGTGCTGCAGGAGGACTCACAATTCCTTCCCACGAATAAGTACTTCTTCAGGGGAACAGTGAGACAAAGCAAGAGAGAGAGAGTGTGAAACTTGCACCAAGCACAGCAATTGCAGCTTTCACCTAGGCTGCAGGCTCCACAGCAAGGAATATCCACGCACTCTATATTCAAACTGCACCACCTGAAACACTCAGTTGTTAGCATTGAGACTGGATTTCCCATCAAGATGAACTGACCAAATCACGACATCACTGAGCTGTGTGCACTTTCCTTCTGGCCCACAGACCCTGTTAAAACCAGCATATACAATCAAACAGCATCTCAAGGCAAAAGTTAAAGGTCTTCCTCATCACAGAAAATCAGTCAGGATTGCAGAACAAGTGGATATGTGCAGAATTGGACATTCTGGCATTGAAAAAGCACTTTACTGCTAGAATCAAAGAAGTCTTAAAGAATATAGGTATCCTCCAAGGTACATGAGTATTTTTACCAGCAGCAGATAAAAATCCAAAACAGGCAATAAGAGTTATTCAGTACTAAGTACACATGTATTAACACAACTGATCAGGGTCCCAGTTTCTGACGTCACATTCATTTACTTCAAAAGGCAGTTCCTACAAGTATATACACAAGCTTTATTATTATCTGACCCTACTGTATGTTTACATTCAGGAGGAGTCAAACGTTCTTAAATGAGTATCTCAACTAAGCATGACAGTAAAATCGTAAGACAGGGCAGGCTTTAACATACACGGAAGTGCAGTAAGAACGTTAACATTATTTTATAGTCTAGGAGTAGGGTCTTAGAACTTAAAAGACAGAGTTAAATGGTTGTTGATTGTGGGTTTTTTGTTTGGGTGGGGAATGTTTAAAGTGTATATGCATTTGAGAAAAGTATCTGCTTCACCTTTCAAGAAGGCCAGTCAATTCCAGGTGAGTAACTGTAATGAAAGGTGACTGAAAAAGGAAGTAAATGTTACAAGAGTATTTTTTAAACCTCTGAGGAGACTAAAGCCCCATTCTAGACAAGGAATGCAGGAAAAAGGAAGGTTACAGGCTTTGAAAACTAGGTATGTGTTCTACACTTAGAAGCCAGCTGGTTTTACCGTCCAGGTTTTAAAGATCCTACACTCAATCCTACACTCAATCCCATTACAAATAGTTCATAAGTGCACTGAATTTGCTCTAAACTCTTTAACATTATGAAAAAAATATTCTATTTAACAATATTTTACATAAGTTTCATTTGTTAGACAACTTCATTTTAGAAAAACAGCATTCTAGTCTAAATGAAACCAGCAGAAGGGGAAAAGGTTTTTAATTATACTGTTTTAAATGTTTTGTTTTAAAATGAGCTAACACATACGTAACTACAGGAAAAGTTAAGACTAGATGAAATTTCTATTACATTTATATCAAAGCATGAGAATTTGCAAGGAAGCAAATTTTCTGGTAAGCATTACTAAACATACAAAAATGTTCAACTCCTCTTTCATAATGAAATAATGTCCCAACACTATCAAGTCTTAGCCTGACTCAAATCATATTCAAATGTAAAAGAATTCAAATAAGACTCCAAAGAATATTTAAAGAAAGAAACAAACAAACAAACCAACCAACCTCACTTACAGATGGAAAGTGGAACCCAAGTTATTTCTTCTGTCTTTATCTTCCAGCCAAAACAAGAAATATTAAGTTTTTAGTGAGAAAAACAAGTTATTTCGTGATAGTTTGTGAACTTATGATGATCAACTAATATTTGTGCTAATGCATACCTGTACATGTGGTTTCCTCCTCCTTGTGCTAAATAAAAGCATTGCTCAGTCTCACATAAAAAATTTCACAGATGATTACAGCAAACCATTTCCATTTACAGTGGAAAACCATATATAATTTAGACATACTAAACAACTACTGAGTAAGAATATAAAACACTGTAAGTGAACAATTTTTCATAGAATAAGTAGGTCATTGAAGTGCCAAACACATTCCTAATGCTGAACAATGTCAGAGAACAACGTGATCAGCTTCATCTGCATGAAATTCCCCTCCCCGTTCCGCTCACCCACACTGGCTGCAGTTCGGCATCCTGATTATGCAATCGAAAATTCCACCCTGAAAAACGTGGACGTTACAAAAATGCAGGGGTTTTTATTTGCCTCTCTTCTCAAGGCAGTAGTGGAAAAGCAGGCAGGGAGGTAAGGAAAACTTCTAAGCCATGTAAAGAGTTCCCCAGGAAGTGGCTGAACAAACTCGGGGGAGGAGGTGCCAAAGCAGAGTCAGGTCACCTGCAGCAGCAGCGCGGACACAGGGAGCTCACTGTGCTGCTGCTCCGGTACGGGCGAGCAAAGAGAATGGGCACCACCAACCACACACAGACATTTAGCTCTCGGAATACACCACTGCCTTTTCTTTCGAGAATTTAATCTTTCTACACATTAAGTCAAACTTTAGGACAATGGAGACATGTCAGCAGCTGATCTTCCGGCATCTACTACATAAATCGCATCCTACCTGAAAGCAACTGTGAAAAATATGCATTACTACAGAAAGAAAAAAGAAAAAAAAAGTAAAACATCAGAGGCAGTCTGATTTTAATCAAAAAGCATGGCCAAAAGCACTTTTTAAAAACGTTTGCCTCTATTTGTCCCTTACACTCTAAAAACGTTTTTTAGTTGTTTAGCTACTTTGATAACTAATTAGCATCCAAATTTACATACATCTATTTTAAAATTAAATGCTTTTAGTCCTCACAGAAAAACAGATATTGTTCCTCAGTGTAGTAGTAGCATGTAAAAAAAAAAAAATAGTCCATTTTTATGTTAGAGCAAGAAACACAAATCCTCATTTTCAGACAGCAGCCAGAAAAAACACAGCAAAAAGCAAACAGTGTAACATCATTTTTAAATCCCTAAGGAAAGGAATTCTGAGGAAGTTAGCAATCAATAGCAGCTCAAAACATTCAAGCTGGGAATAGGAGGGAAAAGAGAGGAAAACCAGAAAGAAATCTTGCTTTCTTTATATAACCTAGTAACTAACCTATTTGTTTGTAGCCACCATTATTGCATTCCTACTTCCCCAATACCAGTAAAAGTCACATTACTAACCAACCCTGTGACAACAACAAAAAAAAAAGAAATCGGATGCTCAGTGAACAAAAAGTTTACCAAATCAAAACCCAAGGGTAAAAAACCAAACAAATTAAAAGGGTCACAGCTTTTTGGACAAAATGCACCTATTTTGAC
This sequence comes from Atrichornis clamosus, assembly GCA_013400975.1. Classification (NCBI taxonomy): domain Eukaryota; kingdom Metazoa; phylum Chordata; class Aves; order Passeriformes; family Menuridae; genus Atrichornis; species Atrichornis clamosus. The sequence continues at coordinate 192,739 of WBMZ01002040.1, forward strand.
ACAGACAAGTAGATGCTCATATTCTCACCTATGAAGTACCTTGAAAAGTCTCTATTTCCCTGCTTGATGTTGATAAGGACCTTCAAGCCCCATCCTCAAACCTAAGAGTATCATCTTGCTTTACAGGCAAAAAGCTGTCTGCTTGCACTACTGGGGGCAGGCCAACTTCCAGAATCACCACCTTGTTCTGCCAGGCTGCCTGTGGCTATTGTGATTAGATTCAAATGGGTAATAAAATCAGTCACAGAAATTTCAAACTACATTTACAAGATTCAAAATTAAGCAAGATATTCCAAAGGGGGTAACTCTAGATGATTGCTTTGACATATCAGATAAGACTGCTAAAGGGTAAGTGTACTCATCATGTTAAGTACCATTTAGCACACTTTCTTACAATCAAAGAAAAGAATTGTTAAGGACACAAAATCTTACACTACTCCCATAACAAGGACACCATAAAGCAATGAATACAACTCCAATTCACTGTACAGTAAAATCTGTTTCCTCCAACAATATCAAAACAGAAACTGCAACAGTCTTAACTAGTTTCCAGGTCTAAATTTCTGATTAAATTGCACTTTCTAATCTCTATGGGTTATTTTAATTAATGGCCTTTAACCACTTTTTACCTAGGTAATGAATGTTTGTTAAAGTAAAGCATGAACAGGTTACTAAATGAAGTGAGTTGCACTGATCAAATGAGAAATGGCACAAAGCTTAATTTCATTTCAAACACTGGGTTTGAAACTTTCACTCTATCAACCTCAAACACACACGTGCCAAAAAAAGAAAAAAAAAAGAAAATTAACTAGTCTAAGTCTGTCAGCCTCAGCACCTTGACACGATCGGACAAAAAAAGAATAATGCACTGATATTGTTTAACACCTGCATACCTTTAAGAGCTTGGGACAGGCAGGTGAAAATTATCCTGCTTACATTTAAACCAGCTGTAATGAGATTTGCCCTAATCTGTGGGTAAATCAAGAGTCTTTCATGCACACATGAGTGTCTCATCCTGCTTCCACAATGCCTCAGACTATCCTGTCTCCTTATGTGGTACACTTTGAAGAGTCATTTCAAAACACTGGATACTTCAGAACAGTCAGTAGTAAAATTTGTCCTTCAAAGTTCATCTTCAAAATCATCATGAAGATTAGATCTCATTTCTCAACAAAGGCAATGTGTTAAATGTCTGCTGCTTTTCTCTGAAGCATCTTTTCCCCCTGCTAATGTTCATGTTTTGTGATGGATTATGATTTTGTTGAGTGTAAACAAATTTTTCAAAAGAAAATGTAGAAAATATTAATCACCACCAATTTAAGTTTACTGACTTTTAAAAGATGCTAAGTATTACTTTTTTGATTAAAAGGAAACTTACATCTAACTTATAAGACCAAAATTAAGACTTTTATCCAATCTCAATAAACCTGCATCTTCTAACAGAACTTGTTCCAAAGCACTATGCTCTGTTTCACAGGCCAAGACAACTGCTGACCCCACAGTCAGCTTGCACATCAGTATCTGATTCAAACGGAAAAAAAAACCAAAACCAATTTTAATGAAAACAAGACTGAGCCTAAAAAAACTAAATCCAACAAGCTTTACTTAAAATGACAGCCAAGGAATGAACCTAAGAAGCTGTAACAGCCTATACAGTGGAGTTACTAACAAGCATTCCTGCAATGCAGTGACCCAGAGAAAAAGATGAAAGACTACCCAACTTTGAAATTAAAGTGACTGAATAAAAAGGGTAATTTTTTTTTTACATACTTGTTTTGTCATTTAAATTACACAATAAATCCAGCAATTTCCAGGCCAAATTAATTTTCTGGTTTGTAGGGTGACAAATAATCCTCACACATACAATACAGACCATTAGGTCCACACACTTTACATGAGTTTACCCTGAGTTTACACGCAGAGGAGTGAACAGATTTTTCTTAGGAAGAAGGTCCTACCTACCCCCTCCAGTTTCACCAAGTTTCCCTCCTCCTATATTCTATTAATCATGGAAAGAAAGAAGAAATCAGGACCTCTAATAATAAAATTGGAAAAGCAAATGGAGACAGAAATACTCATGGAGATGGAGAAGAAACACTAACAAGCAGCTGGGATGAAAAGGAAAGCCAAGAGGGTTAAAGTCTGTACCTGAGCTTTTACAGTATACTTGTTTTGGCACTGACTGCAACAGTCCAAAGCCAAAAATCACAGTGTGGCAGAATGGCGTTACCTACCCCAGTGAAACCAGAACAGTGTGACTAATTTAACTGAGAAAACAAAACCTGATGGGAGGCGGGGGGGGGAAGCAGCAAACAGAAACAACATCAAAAGCAGCCTGACCCAGTGCAGTCATGTTCTTGAAAGTTCTCCTCAGTCCAAAATGCTCACTCTCAAATATAAACAAAGCATTCAGGGGTATTTGGGGTTATCCTGAACTAACTGAATTTACCAAATATTTCAGTAACTTACTTTAAAAACCAAAATACTCAGCATAAACTCAGCATGTGGATTTCCACCATAATCACTGTTCACTAGGCCTCAAACAGCTTCCTCTTGCTGACTCTCCTGCCTTTTTTACTGCCAGCATCATTTCCAAATGCCACAATGTATGTTTCTGACCACCAATTACAACTCTTACTCAACAGAACTCAGAATGCAAGAAACATGCCAGGCACGTATATATTCAGCTTTTGCAGGAAATACCAGTCTACAGCCAGAACTGCTCTTCAAAACCTAACAAAATTAAGCTACTTAAGGGGGAAAAAAAGTGTTCAACTGACAGGGATCTGAAAAGCAGTTTTAAGCATCCTTCACAAGTGCAATTCACCTTTAAAAAAACCCAAATATCAGAAACTCTATTTCAGCAGACACAATCCTACAAGTCTGCAGTTGTTCTTCTAAAGACAGAACTTCAAATTCTACATTGAACAATCAATGAGTCCAGTGAGAACAATTAATGAATCCTCAACCACACTGAAAAAAAACTGGACAACCTCTCCAGACTTTCCCAGGTGTGCTTAGAAGATTGCAATCTCACTTAGGTGAGAGGCATGGCTCCCTGTGGTTTGATGAGTCTATGAAAAGTTGTTGAGAAATACCACATCTGAGCTGTTCCAGAGTACTTTTCATAATTACATTATTTGCACAACAGTGTTGAAGGTGTGGCACGTCACACAAATTCAATAGATTCAGTCTGTGACACTTTGCAGTCCTGCCAATGCCTCCAGCTACTCTGCTCCCCACTTCAGCAAGTTTCAGAAATTGAAATGCATGGAAAGACTGTACTCTAATTGGAATTAGCAGATATCTGCATGCACTATTTCAGTGACAGCATTGATTAAAAGCCATTTTCAGTATCTGCACCATTTCTACTTTACATATCCATTTCCTCCTAAATGCCCACTTACAACAACAATCTGCCTATAGAGCTGAAAAAAAATCGTTGTGCTCTCTTTTGATAGTCTTGAAGCTCCTCAAAGCAAAGACATGCTGCTTCTGCACTGCTTACTGTACAGAGCACACCTGAGGGGATTAAATTCAGGGGAAGCACACCATTTTCTAAACAGGGGGGGCTTAAACTCACACTTCCGACCCACGTAACAGTAACACAAGAGAAGATCTAGAGACACTTAAAAATGACCACACAGCATTACTTACTAACTGAGAGCAAAACCATTCATACTTGGATCACATCCTTGTTGTCAGTGTTTCCTCTCAGTGCCTTTTAAATAATCTTTCTTCATCATAAGACCTGCAAAACACCTCTGGCAGGAAGCTTTCAAGGGAAACTCATTTAGACCAAAGGAGCAACTCAGGCTGATGCACATGCTCCTCCAAGCAACTCGCTACCTTCAGTAAAGCTGGCTTCCAAGTACCAGCACCTAATGCAACGCTCCTCCAATGCATACTGACATAATACTCAAGATCAAATAACAATATTCAAAAGAACCTCCATATTACCTTGTGAAGTTCTTGTTGCAATCAACTTTTTGTGGAGAGACAAGGAAAAGGTACTTAATCAATGTGCACCACTCAGCAAGGCAACTCCAGCTCCCCAAATCTCTGAAACACCAGATAATGATAAAAATAGCCACTGGCAGTCTGAACTAAAACTCACTCTCCAACGTATTCTGCAGTGTTTTGCTATCACTGGCACATCAGGTGGCTGCCAGAAAGTTCCCTGGATCACTATCCTTTTCTGGAAAGGTCAGCAGCAACTAGGAACAGGACTGACAAGTTCTGAGTCAAAGACAATGTACTTGATGAAAGATGCCTTGTAATTACAGACTGCAGAAAACTACCTTCCAAATATTTTTCTACAACTGGGAAAATACCACCAGCAAACAGAACTAGAAGCATAGAACCTTAGAAAACAGCATCAAAAGTAATAGGAAATGCATTAAATTTTGACAAGGTATTTATTTACACACAGCATTTGCTGTGTAATTTTATATTATCAAGTTACAGCAAAAGCAGCAAATAAGATATGGTATTTACTGTGACTTGACATAAACCAGTATTACGTATCTTTAAAAAAATTAATGTCACTAAAATGAGTACAAACAAGAAGAAGACAGTACTCTATATAATATTGGAGCGTTAATGTAACAATAATCACGTATGACTAGCTGGAAGTGAGAACTAAGGCACTACATTTTACTATATGAGTAGAAATGCAACATTTATTTTTTTTAAAATCCACAATTTCACTTGCTTTAAATTAACAAGGGCCTGCTGTTTGTTCACTGGAATGTTTTAAATTCAACCTACCTAGCTTTTTTCTCTAGCCACTTGTTAAGATTTCAACAGTTATCTGCGTGAGTACTGTGTGACTTATCTTTATCTTCTTAAAAAGCATTACAAACAAAAAACTCCCCTAGATATGGTACTGTAATTATTCAGTTCCCAAGGAGCCGAGCACCTTCCTCCTGCCTCCGTGCTGTAAAATAAATCAGGTGATTGACCAGCAATCACCTGGCTCTGCCTGTAAGTGCTTGTTTGGAAGAAACATCTCTGAACAACAAAGAAAACTTGTTCTAACCACTGAACTTCTTTGTTGAAAAGTAGAATGCCTAACAGAGTAGCTGTAAAACTGGCTATTTTTTTTATGCTGGGAAGTTACATTAATACCTCAGCATATATTTCTAGTTTTGGTACTTTTATCTTTTACAAGTTCTCTGAAGGGTGGTTCCATACTGCCATATGCTTCTTGTTGACAACCCTGCTTACCCTTGATATTCTGAAGATAACAGATGGACCTACAGAGTTAAACTTCTTGTCAATAATATTTTTCCTTTTTTTTTTTTTTTTAAAAAACCATTAGGGACAACAATTTTTCCTGTACTTCTCCTTTCCCTCTAATCATTTCACCACGACTCTACTGTGAAGGGTACACCCTCTAAATCAAATGCATTACAAAGAAAAATAACTGGTTCTGCCAAAGGAAGCAGCAACGTTACCACACCTTGGCTCCCGGAAACTGCAATCAGGGAAGAAGTTAAGTAAGCAGCAGCCTTCCCACACGAAGGCACTGACACTGCAAAACAAAGGACAACCATCTTTCCTTCAAAAAAAGGAACACCTTAAAATATACCCAGCCCTTCAGTGCTCCCTGGTCGGTGATTCCCAAAGGAGACTTTCTCTGCAGTGCCTACCGGCACAAGTCGCACTGCTCTTCTGAGTGGGGCCTACTTCCTACTTCAGACCGATGTGGTTGCGTCTACTTTTGTACCGCGTATAACTAAACTACAGCAAACACAAACAACGAGAGCAAACATCAGGGGTTATCTGCGTACAAGAGTGCGGTGATCCATTAGAAAGCTAAATTTAAGACACCTCGTGCATGGTACGTTTAAAGGGAAAGCCCCTGAACCAACAAGATCATGCGAGAGACAGTAGTGACGACAGGGTATTTGCATTATTAAATAAAAAAGCAAAGTACTAAAAAAAGACGACCCGTCCACTCCTACCAACCCAGAGGTAAATCAGCGTGACTCCCAAACCCTCACAAACCACCCTCACTGAGATGCTCCTTGGATTGAAGGGGGGTCCCAAGCGATGCCTTCAGCCGCAACAGTCCAATTAAAACTACACTCTCTAAAGTCCTTCCAAAAACGTGTGTAAAAAAGAAAAAAAAGTAATCTCAAACCGATTTAAAGAACACACTAACCCTGCAGCTGCCACCGGCTCCTTTCCTCTCAGCCGTGGTCCCGGGGCAGAGCCGAGCACGCAGCTCCTCCGGCAGACAAAAGGAGCGCGGACCGCGGCCGCACACGTCTCCGCGGCGGCGAGGCGGGGGGCGCCGACCCCGCCGGGACAAAGTCCGCTGCCCGCCCCGGGCCGGACAGCGCTGCGCGGGGGAGCCGGGGCAGGGCCAGGGTGTGAGGGCAGCCCCCACTCCTGCCACTACACGCGGCTCCCCCGCGGCCGCATCTGCGGGTGGAAGGCGCAGCCCCCCCTCAGAGGGTCCCGCGGCGCGGCCCCGGCGGGTGGAGGCCGGGGCAGCCGCCCTCCCCCGCGCCCCCGGGCCCTCCCCCGGCCGCGGGACGCCCTCCCGCCGCCGGGCAGCGAGGACAAAGGAGCGGCCGGGCCACCTCGGGCCGGGAGGGCCGCGCAGCGCAGGCCGCACTCACCGCTGCAGCACCAGGAGGAGGGCGAGCCCTGCGGGAACTTGGCCGAGTCGGGCGCGATGCAGACGCTGGAGCCGAGGTGCGGGCACTCCATGGCGGGCGCGAGGGAGCGGGGCGGGCGGGCGGCTCCTCCCGGCGCTACAGCGGCGGCGCCCCGCGCACAACAGCCATCTTAAGGCCGGCCTCCCGCTCCGCTCCGCCGCCGGCCGGGACGGGCTTTGCGGGCAGCCGCCCTGCCTCCCGTCCGCACGCAGCGCTCCGCCCGCCGGGCTTTGCGGGCAGCCGCCCGCCCCGAGAAACCAGCGACGAGGGCACGGCCGGCGCTGTAGGGGAGCGGTCTCCAAAGATTATAGTGTGGTTTGGGTTGGAAGGAACTTGAAAATCACCTCGTTCCAACGCTCTGCGGTGGGCAGGGACACTTTCCACTAGAGCAAGTTGCTCCAAGTCTCGTCTAACCTGGCCTGAAACACTTCCAGGGATGGGGCATCCACAACTTCCCTGGGCAACCTGTGCTAGGCCCTTACGACCCTCACAGTAAAGAATATCCTAACAGCTAATCTAAACCTGCTCTCTTTCAATTTGAACCCATTCTCCCTTGTCCTGTATCACCACCCGCTCTGCCAAACAGTCTTGCCCTATCTTTCCTGTAAGTTTCTTTCAGGTACTGGAGGGCTGCAGTGAGGTCACCCCAAAGCTTCTCTTTTCCAGGCTGAACAATCCCAATTCTCTCAGCCGTTCCTCACAGCAGAGCTGCTCCAGCCCTCTGATCATCTTGGTGGCCTCCTCTGGACTCGCTCCAGCGGCTCCTTGGCCTACCTGTACTGGAATCTCAGAGCTGGAGGCAGCACGTCAGGTGAGATCTACACCAGAGCAGAGGGGCAGAATCCACCCCTCCCCTGCTGCCCGCGGGGCTCCAGATGGGGCCCAGGACACGTTTGGCTTTCTGGACTGCATGCACTGATTGACAGCTCGTGTCCAGCCTATCATCCAATGTTCTGTTCCTTAAAATACACAGCCTGAGATATGTGCCAGCTTTTTATTTAAAGAATTAATTGGCCTCAAATTTAGCTTGTCACTGAATTTCCTACTCTATGCCTGTAATCTTTAAGTGGTAATAAAAGTACAGATGTTGTATTACAGCTTTACCAGACAATGCAGAATAACAGTTTTATGGCTCAGCAATTTGCATGCCTATGCTGGATCAATACCAATATGCAGTTTCTTTTCAAAGAGAACAAATAAAGTCCACCAAAGGAAAAAGTGGGTTTTTTTTTAATCTAAGGAGCTGTGGCTCCTTCTGCATATTAGGCGTTTTAGACCTTACCATAACTCATGTGAGAAACACAATTTTGCCACTGGTTTTGCCTGTTGTGTGACCTTTGCATAGGCACGGAAAGCATCTATCTCAATGTATTTTATGTGGCACTGCACTATTTCATAGAAGAATATTTTAGAAACTGATTATTCTGTATGGATTTTTAGATTAGATACTTTAAATATTCATATCAAAGATCTCTTGGTGGTCATAAATCTCCTTGGCAGAACACCATTCCTTGCCCCTTTGTTCTTTTTGCACCCTGTTTACACAAGAGTGAAAAATTCAGAGCATGAAAGATCCAATTCTCCACAGCATCAGAAACTATTTTGACTACACTCCATGGAATTAGTTTGTATTTCTAGCTATGTAGCTAGAAGCAGAATTCGGTCATAGATACCAAACTGTGAATTAAATGGCTGCAAATGTTACCTTGACACAAGACCATGGATCTTCCTCACACAATCCCCCATCCTTCAAAGTTATCATATTTGATCTATTAGGTAACATTCCCAACATATATTTTACATTTTACTGAAAGTATGTATTTATGTCATTTTCTAACAAGCATTGTATAAATAGAGAAAAAAATAACTGGGAAAACAATATTTAAATTTGTTTCATACAACACAACTTTGATATACATCTAAGGATTTCTTGTACAAATTTAAGGAGCAAAAAGGTGGTCATGTTAGCATGTTTTACATTAGCCAAGGGGTCCTTTCGTTTACTCTCCACCCTCTGCCACCATATGTAATGAAGACAGACATTAAATTAAAGCAGCAGTTAGAATGCAGTTGCTTTGTGTCTTTTCTAACCAACGCATCCATTTAATCCTCTTGTTGTGCCCCACCCATCCTTACACACAAACAATGAGTAAGAAACCTCAATTAGATATGCTCTTCTCATTTTCCCCTTGTACCAGCATCACTTGGCCTTCTCTAAGCAGTATAAACCAGACCTTAACTAAAACAGTCAGTTCTTACCTCTGTGTGAATTATGTTAGCAGTATATTTAGTCTTTCAGAAGTAAGGAAACTGGTTAACAAGATTAAATATGGTAAAATAAACATGTTTATATGCTTTTGGTTTTCTAGTTTCACATTAGAACTGCTAATATTGACTTTACACCTTGTTGCTTTGCAAGATAATAATGGAGTTTTCTTCCTTCTTTCATTTGTGGGTTGACAGCCATTCACTGAAACTAAAGAGAGTAATTCTGAACTAAAATGTGCCTGTTTCTTTGTTTTAGTTGCCATGCCCACAGTAAATGTGGTAGCCTTTAAATTTTTTAATCTCTGGTTGCCAAGATAAATACTTAAGTAAAGATTATTTGATCTGTCAGGGAGTCATGATGCATAGCAGTTATCACATATGTGAGGATGCATAAGGACAAGTATATTTCTAATGCAGCTTCTTTTTCTACTGAAAAATAATTGATCACTAATGCAACTCTGAGCACTCAGATCTCAAAAGCTTTACTTACAACAAGGGTAGTTTTAAGTGGCTTGTGGTGAGGCATAGACCTTGAATGCAGAGGAAAATTGGAGTAGAAGCTCTGGGTATAATTTTCCTTTTTGGTTTTCTTTTCCAGTTAGATTTCTTCAGTACAAATCCCTTGTTGTGGAACCAGAGTCTCATCTCTTGCTCCCATCCTTCCTCAGATCAGACTAATTTAGATTATAGCTTATATAAATCTGACAGGCATGCTCATAATGGGTAGAATCAGGAGCTTGTGATTTAGCATTATATAGTAGAAATTTCTGTTTAATATAGGACATCATCATCTCTACTACAACAGAGATATTCCACACAACATCCTCTTTTGGGATATATGTAGTCATCCATCTATGCTATAGGCTCTGCCTGAGAGCATCTAAACTTAGAATTTGGTCCTGAATTGGTATCTTGCATATATACTAAGAATTTACAGTGGGAAAGCTTGCCTAGAGAGTTCTTTAGTTCTTCTGTATTCCTCAGAAATAAAATCAGTAGTCTTAAATATTTGAAAACATTAACTTGCCTCCCATGTGTATATATTATGGTATGGTCTGATGATGCAGTGGAAACGTTTTTCCTTGTGATCTTGGCTTCCTTCAGAATCACTAGATGAATATCACTCAGTGGATCAAGGGAAGCAGATTGTTGCCTTAGATGACTTCTGCACTTGCTGTAGAAATTGGAGAGTGTGGAATGAAGAAGGGATGATGCTGGTGACGTGTAGTGAATGCTAACCTGAAGAACTAGAATTTAATTCAGTCTTTGCCACACAATTCTTTCATACCAACTGGCAAATTATTTAAACCAGCTTCTTCACAAAGCAGACCTGTTTGCTTGTGTTAGAAGACTAACAGCCTCCTCAACTACAGCTGTGAAAAGAGGCCAGCTCTGTTCCGAGCACACACATTGGACTCTTCCTATCTCTATGGATACATATCCATCCTCCATTTCTAGATTAAATGCATAAAGATAGAAAGAATATCATCTCTCATAGCATATTTCTTCTTTTCTAAGTGGTAAACTCAGAATGAGTGAGATTGACAGATGCCCTGAACACTCAGCTGCAATGAGTATTAGCGAGCCTTTTGCTCTGAACACTGTCATGGCTTAACCCCAACTGGCAACTAAGCACCATGCAGCCTCTCACAGCAAACACTCTGAACACACTATGTGCCAATCCAGACCTAGCAGCAACTTGATAGATTGGGCTTTCACCTCTAATTTCCCAAAGGTGTGGAAGTGAAACATTCAGATACAATGGCAATAGCAATGGAGACCACAGAAACCCATCACAAGGAAATGAGTTCTTTACTCAGTGAAGGTGCAACTCTGAGGCAGATGCTGGCATGGAAAATATCAACAGAAAGCAGCAGAATATAGGTAAGCTCTAGCACAAGGTCTCAAAACCTTTGCTGGAGGTTGGTCAAGCAGCTCTGTGAGTTCTATACCATCTGCAGTGGACAGCTGCAGCCTGTGTATGAAACTACATTACAGCACATTAAATATCACAAGCACATTTCTGGTGGCATGTTGTCTCATTAACAAATCTGTTTCCATTTCCTGTATGTCCTCTGAAAATAAAGGTCACATGCTTTTTCAGTGTTTGATCATAAAAAACCAAACACCTGCCTTTACAAGGTTCAAGATCCTTCTATAAAGGCAAAGATCTCCAAGATGAAGAACAAAGATTTAAAGGCAGGCAGAGCAAGCATCTGTGACAGAATATGGAGCATGGGATTAAAGCATGCAAACGGGCAGGACTCCCTTCCCAGCATGCCCAGGACACTGCCGAACACATCCCTTGAGGGGGCGGTGTGACACCAGGCATGGAGCCTTTAGAGGTTCCAAACCTTGCCTGCTCTGCACTATCCCAGCTTGAACACAATGCAAGGGGATAAATAAAGGTGAATGTGATTGATCTGTATGGTGGGAATTTTGAATAAACCAATGGGCACGTGAAAAATATATGGTACAAATCAACTAAATGGTTTTCATAAGGTAGTATTTGTACAGACAAAGAGTTATTTTTAATTCACACTTTAAACAAATGCCTGAAAGTTCTCACATGTCTGGCAGCTTTCACCACCAGCTTCATCAATTGTTTACTTTCCTCCAGAGTCTGTTCAATAATGCAAGTGCATCAGGGTGACATCCAGCAGTATTAATTAATGTCACTGGCATTTAGTAATTTTTTTTGTATTTATTTTGGGGGTTTTGTATTTATTTGGGGGGGGGGTTGTATTTATTATGTAAACTTTATATTATATTCTTTCCAAATGCTGTCTTGAAAGTAATGATTCTGTATTTGTGCTTAAGCTACTTTTAAGACCATCCCTTCTGAATCAGAAAAAACATTTTATAGCCAAGTTAATTAATTTCTCTTCATTACAACTGAACAAGGCTTACTCACTAATTTTTGGCAAACGAGGGAACTACAGTTATATTAAAAAAAAAAAATTAGGCAGCTCAGCTTACATACTGTGTCAGAGCATGGAAAAGAACTTCCAAGCATCCTGTTGAAAGAAAACCTTGTAGTACCTATTTGCCTACAAAATAGTTGGGATGAGCCTATCTGCCTATCCATTTGATCAAGAAAGGGAAAACTATTCAAAAGCACTTGAGTAACTCCAGAACCTAAAACTCACTAGTATTATTTCTTGTGTCACAAGGGGCAAAGCTACAGCTGTTTCTAAGCCACAAACACTGCATCTTTAAAAGATATTCAGGTTTTCAGTTTCACTGCTATGATTAGTTTGTTAATGAATCTAAGGACAACAGAAAATAGCAGTCACAAAAATTATAAGAAATATTACTCGTGATAATCTGGGAGGATTGGGAAGATAATGAAATGGTACAGAATTATACTATTTCAGATAAAATTTAGGAATCAGAATGTGAAATCTACTTGCCAGTGAAAAGAACATGTATAGCAACTATTGTAAAAGAAATACTTAAATTAATTTCTGAAGTTCCATCCCAAACACAAATAGTAGGATGGGAAAGTCCCCGGATGAACTGGATGAACTAATATGACTTTTTTCATTTCTAACCTCTGTTATTATATCTAAATGTATATACTAATTATATCTGTAGAATATTACTACAGTAAAAGTATCATAGGTATCTGTGAAGTGCAACTGTACACAAATGATATCACTTTTCCTGCTACATTAAACAAGACTGTTGACAGTCAAAGCCCGCTACAAGCTATTTCTGCTTGTTTGCTGTAAGCTACAAAGGCATCCCACCTGTCTCTCTACTGCACGTACGCTTCCAGTTTTGTACTGCACACATATTAGATCTTGGTTCTACTTTACTGTCCACAAAGAACTGTAAATACTAACACTAAAGGTGCCAGTAACTCAGACCATTTTGGTTCTGAAGTGTTTTGACTTCAGAGCAAAGTATCCCTGCGAAAACTTGCCACTGTACACAAAGACAGTATATATATACTTCACTGATAGCTAAGTTGAGTGAGACTTGTGTTAGCTCACAAATGGCACCTTTTATTCTCTCTGGAGATCCACTCATTACCAGGGAAACTGGAATTTTTTTGCCATGTCACCAGAATGATATTATTTGTTATTATGTTACTCTTCAGGCCCAGTTATTCATAATGTCGAGTAGCAATCTGAACTGTGACACAGGAGACCATTGGTCCAGATTTCCTTTCCTCACTCCCTTCACTTAACATCTGTGAATTCAAGGACTGAAATGTTTCTGCTCCAGCTGGAACTTGAAAATTGAGATGGCAAAATACAGTGAGAGGGAGATATTCAGCTTGTTCTGAAATAGGAAGCTGCCGGGACACCCTGTGAGCAGAACTAAATCTTTCAAAGCAATCTTGCCAAGCTCCAAACACTCCAAGTTACTGGGCTGCTGATCAGATTTGTGCAGCTAATGTAGAAAAACTCTTCATGCATTGCCAGTCAGTGAAGAAGTTATTCCTATTCACCTCTGTAAGCAAATGGTTGCAGGAGTTCATGGTTCTGTAATAAGTTCGTTCCTATTCAGAAATGTTCTCAATCTCCAGTGCTGGCCTACGCTGGTCCCCTTTGACCTTATTTGCTTTGATAATGTGGTTATCACTGTATGAAATATCATGTTGCAGCTCTGGACACAAGACTGCTGCAGGAAACAAGCTGGTGGGAGAACTCCAACAGCTCCATGTTCCAGGGCTGCCTGAAAAATCCCCTTGTGGGGAGGTTTCAAACCAGCAGCTGCACCACTGGTGCACTGCCTTCCCAAAGGGAGCACATGCCAGCAGATGTGGACTCCCTGCATTCCTGGATGACAATATTTTAAAGATTTTTGGGACATATTATTAAAATAAGGCCGAATGCATTTAATTTAAAATTTTTTCATGCCTTCATGCAAAGGACTGGCCCCCATTTCATTCTCCCCCCACCCCTAACTCACTGGCTTTTCAGTCACTATTAAGATATTTACATTTCTGGGAAACTACTACACTGACTTCTTTCACGTTGGCTTTTAAAGCCGACATATGACTGGCAAAGTGTTTACCAGCCAGACAAACCAAGCAAGCTTTTTATGTCTCCAAAGATAATAAAACAGTGCTTGGAGCACAGCTTGCCTTGAGTTTCTGCGTGAAGCTCAACATAAGGAGACAGCTATTTTAATCATCCTGTAGTTGCTTAAGCATAGGTTCTCCTGTTGATTTAGAACAGTCTCAACCCAGAACACTAAGCCATAAATACATTTGGACCTGAGGCTGAAGCAGAGTTAATATTCATCTCTCTGGTTTTATTTTAAAATGTACCTTTAGACCTCTTGATGTGTAGCAGAGTCAGTGAGTCACTCCAGACAATTTAAAGATATTTTGGAAAAAGCTGTAAAGTGAGTTTTTGGGTTTATTTTTCTTTCCTTTTTTTCCTTTTTTTCCCCCCCCAGTCACAAGCAGACTTGGCTTCGTTATTTGGGGTGGTTTTTTTACAGAAAAACTAGAGTTGCATAGGAGCTAATGAGCACATAACATCCCTCAGCCACATAAGACACTCCAAGAGAGATGAAGCACTTCTGGTCAGACTCTAAGCAGACATCCTGGGTTGATGAAACTGGTGGAGTGGTGACAAGGGGTCTTTGCCTCATGTGCAGCAGCATCAACTGCAGTGAACCTCTGTGCTCAGAGCAAAGGGCACAACTGGAAGGAGGAAATTGGTCATTTCTCCAAACTTCCCCAGTTCAGTACTGCCTTACGGGTCTGGCTGGCTGCAATGTGGAAAGTATGCACCACCTACAGAAGCTGACAGAGGTGTAGAGACAGAAATTAAGCAGAAGGAAGTCATTCAGAGAGTCAGAAACTGATATCCAGCATGGGGACTCCTGGCACCATGTCCAGATCACTCTCTTCTAGCCTGCCAGCTTAGAACGTAGACAAGGCCAGAACTGACAGTATCTGAATGCCTCTGTCTTCCCTTCAGTTGCTGTTCCCTTCAGTGTCTCACGTTTAAGCTCTTGAGCCAACACCATGACCATGTGTGGTGAATGAAGGAGACAGCAGAGGCCAGCAACAAAAATGATCCTGTTATTCTGAGGAGTATTTCTGGCATGATCCAGGGATGCAAAGCAATGAGGAGAAAGCTGTGTTCCATCTTTAGCGGAACGCCTCGCTTTGCTGTGCTCTGTTTCATGACTTGTTTGCTTGAGCCTTTTTTAACCACACTTTTGGGCTTTCCAGTGTGTGCAGACAGGACAAATATAGTGACTCACAAGCATATACCTATTATTTAGTTGTTAAATAAAGCCCACCTGAGCACACCATGAATTCACATTTTAGGTTTGCTGGAAACTTCTGCTGGAAACATGTTCTGGTCTGTTGCCACCTTTCAGGGATCCTTTCTTATCCCCCCCACACAGGCAGATCCTCAGCTTGTTTTTAAATTAGTACATAGAAGCTCTGTTAGTCATAGCAGTGACCACAAAAAAGGTTTTGCTTTTGAAACTCTTTCCTTATTTCATGCAGCTTTCCTAGGTAACCTTTCTTAACATAGGATATCATTTGTGCTTTTCATGTGGTGGCAGGGTCACCATGCTGGTAGGTGACAAGGAAATTTGTTGGAGCCTGTTTTAGATAACAGATCTTCTTGCAAATCATTCATGTGGTCACCTCTATGAACAACACAGCCCACTGCCCCAAGTGAGCCCTGGGAACCCTCTTGTGTCTGAGGTGATCCTCATGCCCTCGAGGTTCTATAGAATAAGCCATGCCCTTGCAGAGCGTGCAGCAACCATGACCAGTCCCTACACCTACAGGCCAAAGCAGTGTATCCACCTCATTTCTGTGACTGAGAACCTCTGTTAAGTCATATTATTTATTAGAACCAAAAAGCTTAATTAGCTTTCTATATAGTCAGTTTGTTATTCATTATATATATCCTCCACATGCAACTAAGTAGATAGTTAACAGGTCCTTTTCTCAGAAACTGAATGTAGTGCCTTGAAATTAACTGGCAATATATTTGGAGTTTTGACTCACATGCATGCCAAGATTAGAAATATTTCTAACTGGTTATAGTCACAGCCACCACAAATACAGCAGTCAGTCTGCTTCTTTTATGGGTGCTGCTTCACCTATTCTAAGCATCATAGTTTCGTCTTCTAAGCACTAATTGGGTCTTCCCAACAGCTGGGACCTAAAGTTAAGTTGCTTTACAGTCATGTTTTACTGTAATAGGTTAAATTCAGTCCAGAAATTCAAGAGAAATTAATCCTTCTGAAGACATACCCTGAACAAAACCAATATATGCACTCAGAGGGAGCCTTAGGTCTGTGCCTGAAGTGATCTTATGTGCTCCTGTAAATCTGTTTAAGAGCTGACTTCAGGGAAGACAGGCTCTAAATCTGAATATTAGCATGAACAGAAAAAAAATGTTGGGGAAATTGATTGGAATTTGTGCAAGTAGTCACACACAACAGTACCTGGCCTTCCCTTACAGGAGATTCTGGAGTGCTGCTCTGCTCAGTCTGCCAGTTCCCAGCCCATTTAGCAGGTACTTCAGAACATGCAAGAACCCTTGAATATGGCTGCATTGGGCTATTCTGCCATAGCAGAAACTTCTTCCATAAGGGCATAATATTTTGGGGAGGGCAGATGGGAGTTTGCTAACATATAGGGAATTTCAAAGAGGTAGAATATAATTTAGAGGGCAGGGCATTGGATTTATGAATTCCTGCTCTAACTCTATAGCTTGCAATGAGCAGGGATCAGTAACTTGGTTTTGTGCATCATCTTCAATATGAATGATTTTTTAAAAAGCAGTTCTTACCTTGAAAACTTGCAGCTGTAATGAAAATGAGGCAGGAACAAAATGAAAACACAGCATAAAAACATCTACCATTATGTACTGCACCTCAGGATGCACATTCAGATGTAATACAAGCAAAGATACTGAACAATTTCCTGAATTGCACAGTAGCTTAGAAATGCAGTTTGAGAGACTGAAAGGCTTGAAGGAAGATCATGTCAAGGAAACAAGGAACTTGCTTGAGTTACAAATGCCACTCATAAAATCCCATAATTTGGAAATGGTCAGTTTAACAATAGAGTATCTTTTCTAAGGGAGTCAGTGTCAAAGAGGAGACAACAAATACTGAAGCTCTGAACAATACGTTTACACAGCTAAAGACTCCAAGAGACTTAATGGCGGTGTGCACTAACATTTCAAACATAGACATCAAGGTTTATACTCCAGCACAGTTCAAATGTGAAAGTAGGGCTCAATTTAAAGGCTCTCTTGTGTCACTGATGCAAACTGCCTGACACCAAGACTCCTCAAGCACTGTTAGGGTTTCTGAGACAACTGTGCTCCATCTGTCTGTCAGTGCTGTGCCCTTCCTCAGACAGCTCTGGGGTTAAACCTTTTGCTTGCAGACAGCAGTTACATGGGTTTGTATGATTTGAGCCTTGCATCCAGGCACTCTCACTGGGCCCCATTTCCAGCAGTGCCCCCAACACCCACTAACCTCACAACCTGGGGGGTGGGTGAGACCCCACTAGATGGCCCTATGACCCAGACTGATTTTAGTTACTGCAGACAGTGAGATAATTGCTTCTTTTGGATCCAACTGACCCCCTTTGCTTCTGTTTACAGTATGCAAGGGGCTTCATAGTCTGTTTGTTACGGCCATTTCTCCATATGTTTGCTAAAAGGTTTTTTAAAGAAATGCAGTATCAGCATCTCCTCTGACCATTGACACTGCTCACATCAGAACCTTATTTTCTGTTTTATTACAACTTCATCTTTGAAGCTGAACACACCAGCAGAAGGAGTGAGTGTGTTCAGTCAAATGCTCACAAAATTTGCACATGAAAACTCCAAATGTACTCTCTAATGAGAATGCCTCATCTTATCCATTTGCCTTAAACTTGTCCTACATGCTTCCCACTATCACATTAGTCTATGCATTATTACTGCCTTGGCAAACACCACTA
Source organism: Atrichornis clamosus (assembly GCA_013400975.1). Lineage (NCBI taxonomy): Eukaryota > Metazoa > Chordata > Aves > Passeriformes > Menuridae > Atrichornis > Atrichornis clamosus. The sequence goes on from WBMZ01002040.1 coordinate 210,634, forward strand.
AAGTTAGGAGACAGTGCAAGTTAAAGAGTGATAAACACACACTGCAGAATTTCAACCTGACCTTTCAAATTCAGGATCCAAATCTACTGCTTCTCATGAGCCCTACCAATCTATGAAAATCCTGCTCTGTCTCTGCCTTGGTCTGGTGCTGAAATGAAAACCAACTGCTAGCAACCTAAAGTGTCTTAACTCTAGAATAAAATGCAAGCCCCATGTGGTTTGTGCAGAATACAGGCAGGTGACTGTGTCGGGGAGCTTTTTTTCTCATTTTCTATGGCTTGTATTTTGGAAGCAAAGGGCCTTCTATCCAGCCAGCCTTGAAAGCATAAGCACTGCCTGGAATTCCTCTCATAGATGTGCAGCCAAACTGGCTTCTGCTATAGCAGAAACTGGGGGAGGAGAGGTGTAGATTGTGAAAATGCAAAAAAGGATGAGGGACAATCTAAGAATCAGAGTGTACTTCATCATGGTGAACTTTTCAAGAACAGCGGCAGAAAAGATGAAGGAAGGAGATAAGAAAACATAGTTTGACAGATAGCTCAGTCCATAGCCTCCTACAAAACACAGTCTTTTTGTAGAGTAGGTAATTTGCAGCTGTTGATACCAGCCTGAGCAGCTTGTCAGACAGGCTGCCAGCTATGTGAAGGCTGATGACTAAAGCACTTATTCTACAGAAACCGACAAAATTATGTTTCCAAATTTCCATCAGGTTAGGGAAGGTCCCGCATGCAGCAACAACTGTGTGCAGGTAACCCACATGCTTAACACACCCAGCATGCCTTTCTGTACAAACATGGTGGACAGTGTCCCTGTGTTTTGGACAATGGCACTTGAAAAGTTGTGTTAAAAACATTTTCTCTATAGCTGACACCCTCCTCCTCTTGATTACATCTGCCTGAACCTAAACAAGCAGAATTACAATCTAGGTTTACAAAATGCCAAGAAGTATGAGAGAGGAAGTGTTCCCAACCATAGCTGCTTTCTAAAAGGCTATAAGACACTAATTAATTGCTGCTCCTCCCTGCAGCCTCCCTCCACCTGGATTGGGAGGATTGGGCTATGGATGAACAGCAGCAATAGATCAGGATTGTGCTTTACAGCAGGGCCCTACCTGGGATCTAGGCAGAAGTGAGCCATGCTCCAGACAACTTTCCTTTCCCCTTATCAACCTCATAAATGATGGTAGGGAAAAATTAGCAAGTCTAACAACATTGAGCAATTAAACAGTAGTTGATAAATAAAGATGTTGAAAATAAAGTTTGACCAATCAATACTAATACATGTTACAAAGCTGTAACTGATATGTAGCAAGAAGTTAATAACAATTATATATAATAATGTACAGAAATAAAAGCAATAGTCTCTTCAACCCCACCTTCAGCTCCTCAGCTATCCATGGTGCACTCAGTTTAAGATGTTATTCCTCAATCACCTACAGAAGAGCACATTAATTTATACTCTGTGCTCCTCTTTACTCCTCTCCATACATGTCCGGAACACAACATCAGATTCTGGGGCTGTTTCTTCATGAATTTTCACTCCTCCCTACTTCATGTGTTCTTCTGATTCCCAAAGCTTTCAGCATAAAAAAAAGCTTTTCCTGATACATTGGATGGTTCTTATGGGAAGTGTCCATGGTCCCTTTGAGTTATTACCAGTCCCACACAGAGCCTCACTTCTCTTTCCTTCCCTCCAGTCCTCACAGTGGGCCATTATACTACATCAGACTGATCCAAAAATGGGAGCTGAGGGACACACTCAGAAATAGGCTAGAAAGACTCTGCTGTGGTATGGCCCAAAAGAGGACAGCTTTTTAAAGCATTTTTGTCTCTGCTAAATAATTTCTCAAGTTCCATGTTTAAATTCCCTAAGTGCTAGAGTCTGCCCTATGAGGACCTCACTAAAACTGAGGTAATGAAGAATATGATCAGTTTTCTGAGGGTGTTGTGACTTAGAGGCAGGTCTGATTACATCATTTGTTTTGGGTTGAGTCTCAGGAGCTTTATAAAAAGCAGTCCTAAAGGCAAGGAGAGAGAAAAGGGGAGAGGAGGGCAATAACTCATTAGCAGAAGCTCTGTATGTGTGCATTCTGCTATTTGCCACATGTCTGCAAGGGAATTTCTTCAGTGCAAAGAAACCTGTGAACTGCTGGAATATTATAAGTCTTTCCTTGAGATGTCAGCCAAGAGCTTCAGTATAGTCACAGTGGCTACTGTGCTTATTTTCTTCCTTAAGATACAACTCTCAATGCAAGCGCCGTTGAATGGTAAAGTCTTTCAGCTTTCTCTTTTATTGACACTTGTACCTTAGAGTCGCTGTGTATGCAGAAAATTGACATCTTTTAATTATTACTATGCAATACCATGCTCAAAGTTGTATATTGTTGCAGTTGTTTGGAATTAGTATCCTTATTTCAATTCCTCAGAATGGGTATTCAGACATATACAGGAAAGAGAAATTTGTCCTCTGATTTAGTTGGCATTACAGACTTCTTGCATGCTCAGTATGCCTTGCTTTGTGATCTTTTTATTTCTCATAGACTGCTTCTTTCAGAGTTAGTGGAAGCATCACACCTTTTCCTCTGCCGTGTTTATTTTTAAACCAAAGAAAATAAAAGCCATCCCTGTGAAGTGCCCCATACATTAGAGCTCATTCTCTTATATTTAAACAGGACTAGTTTCATGAGGTCAGCACTCCTCACTCTCTTTTCAGGAGTTAATATTAATCTATTCAAGCTGATTATAATCAATTTTCATTCTTTCAAACTAATTTAATCCACCTGGTGTTATTATAGGATACGAGGGAGAATCATTGTAAAGTGTTGTGCTAGAGAACTTACTCAGCACATACATTCACGGGACAAAAATCCAGAAGGTTCAAACATAATCCAGAGCTGTCAGCTCATGCAGAGCTCTGCCAGGACAAGCATTTTACCAGGTTTTTTGCATGAGCAGCATAAGGCATGGAATTCAAACTTTTAAGGTCATTCTCTTATTTTGTGCATACATTCTCTGAAAAATGCCTATCTTCTCTAGCAGAATCTGCCACCTGAAGGGCAGGGGTCCCTAGAACTTGGTGCTTTCCAGAATAACAGAATAAATCTTGATGCTTTCCAGGTGCTTTCTGTGACCACATAGAAGGTTTGGAATTGAAAGGATGTGTTGGAAAGATATGTCTTGTGACACATCCTGAAGGGAATGGTGGAGAGTTCCTATCTCAGAATTAGTAACCGGGTACCAAGAAATGGCAATAGCTAGAGTATCTGCTCATCTCAGACACCTTCCCAAGTAGATTAGCACAACTACAACCACTCCCACTTTCCCAGTTCCCAAGCGACATTGGAAATGTATTTTTATCCTGGCTATTGATCAGTCGAATGCAGACACACTGGCTCTAGGAACCTCCTCTGCCATGCATGGGCATGTAACTGTGTTAGTCATCAATACTCATCCCAACAGGAACAAAGAGGCAGCAGGGTGTTCACGGACACAGAGCTCTTACATGTTCCCTTCTAGACATGAATCCTCCAATTTGGGAGACTGTGGGCCAGTCTGCCTAACCCCCATTTCATTATCAGGCAGAATAAGGGTAATAGCAGTCTTGCTCACAGTCTGAGGCTGGCAGCTCTCTATGTTCATTCAGACAAAATCAAGGAGATTCTGCCATCTGGTCATCTGTTCATCTCCTGATCCAAAGCAGATGAAAAATAAGCATAAATGTGCCTCATCCCTGCCTACACCAGTTGCTGTGATTGTGCTCATCAGCAAAGTCATAATGGCAGTGAACTGCAGATCATCAAAATGCTCACAGGCTAAGGAATATTTCACGTGGCAGAAGACTTGAAGCTTTCATTTACTTTTGTGTCAAGTGGCATAACTGACCAAAATATTGAAAATACTTGAATTGATTGTTTTAAGGGTGTTGTAGGTTATAAAAATTATAGTTTTGACATCTCATACACATTTTAACGGTCAGTAAGAGCACTGTAGTTAGGCCACATTTCCTCAAACTCGGCTCAAATGAGAATATTTCTAAAACCTGCTGCCAGTCAGTTGCTATCTTTATGCAAGTTTTACCTACAGAATGTGCTGACCAGAGAACACAAGCAACCCCTAAAAAACTCTGCAGAGAGAAGGGAAGAGGAGAATGAGGTGTCTGAAAATCCTGAAATCTAAGACATGAATTCTTCTACAAGAGGAACCTGGGGATTTGAGCCAGGATGATTACATAGACCTTGTTTTGAAAATTCCTGTGTAAAAGAACAAGTCACATTGGTCCTAACAAACTGAAAGCAGAGAGTTTAGTGTTCCTAGCACGTATCAGTACAAAAGAGCTAAGTACAGTTGGTTTGCACATCCCTATGAATTAATCCCAAACGTTTCACACAACATTCTTGGGGAAGAGCTGTATTTGTGACCACACTTCAGAGCACAAGAAATGCAGTCAAGAACCATGTATTGAGCGGACATGTGCATGTAATGATAAGTATTTGACTGCATGCATGCACACACAGGCACACTGAGTGTTTACAAGATTTGTATTTCAAGCAAAAATAAAATTAAATTTGCAGAGAGTAAAGATCAGCAATAGCCTGATAACCAAAACTGTTCAGATCTGTCAGGACAAGCACCTCTAATATGCAGTAAGCTGAATAATTGTAAGTAGGTTTCAGGACCAGGAAAAAAATTATTTAAAAGAGCATTTAATAAGTCAAGACATTTTCAGAAAAATGTAGAGATGCTGTACCAAGTTCAGTACCTTAAGCAATGGATGAGTATTGATCATTTTAACGGTCACTCACACTCCCTTGGATTCTCTGAATTATATGGGTTCATGTATCATACTTCCTTTTTTAGAAGTCCATCTATTCACTTATGTCCATCATTTCTCAGTGTAGCAACTGGCAATCCACTGATGTTTTTCAAACTCCTCAACAAGGCATAGGGGGTTCTTTGTACTTACACCCCATTTATATTCCTTAGCTTCCTAACCAGAAAAAGAGCCAGAGATGTACCTACGTACAAAGTCTGTGGCTATTCCACTAAAAGAAAAAAAAAAAAAAAAAGGACTGACAGGAGTTTTACTCAAGATTTAAGTGACCACAAGAAAGTCACCCCTATGGACAGGATCACAGGGATAATTATAATTTGGGTGAAAAAGGTTCATAAAGTGTCATAAAGTGTGAAAGTGTCTGTTTTGCTCAACCGTTGGGTGTAGAAAGATAGATAAAAGTATTGCAAAATTCAGTACATGGGTTTAAATAAGCAATTTTTTTCTTTACAGAGTAAGATCAATTTCAAATATTCACACTAATATTTCCTTTGTCTTTAAACAGGGTCCAAATGGTCTTATATTGGTAAGTACTGATTTGTACATACTAAGTTACGGCTTTCTTCTGTACTGTAACGACAACCTGTCAGATGTATTCTTGTGAGTAATTACTGGGATCACAACCTTTACCCAGCTTTGGATCTGGTCAATTTTCTTGAAATCTGTTGTTCATCCATCAGGTTTCATATCTGTGTGACTGAGAGACAATTACTGAATTCTAAACTGCCTTGTGGAATGACAGGAACATCAGCAGACTAAAGCTGGCCCTACAACTGCAGGGGGTCCCCAAAGCCCTCTGTTTTCTCACCAGTCACAGGCCAGAAGCACATTTCAGCCTAGTTCTGCAAAGAGCATTCTCTCCCTACCCATAAGAGTCTTCTTTTTCAAGTAGAGTCAGAGTTCAGCAAGTCACTTGTATCGTGTTCCTGGAGATCCCAGCAATGACAAAGAAGAATAAATCATATTTAGGAAAGCAGTGTTAATTTGTAAATAATGCTTTTAGTCAGCTACTAACTCAGAAGGACTTGGTGGCTGCTCAGAAAATGAATTATCTAGAGGTTTTCTTTATATTGATCAAATCCTCTAGCTAGGTATTTCCTCATTCAGAGCAGCATTTTACATGCCACATGCACACAGAGAAGCAGGCAGTACTGAGAATCTCAGAAAAAAATGCTTGTTCTTATGCTTTTGGTGCTGCTCCAAGACAACACAAAGAACCTCTGAGACTGAACTTGCTGCTAAGAACTCCTCCCTTTGGCTGTGCTCCAGTTTACCTGACTCGCTGCACATACGCAGAAGGAAAACTGTCAGCTGCACGTCTGTAGGTATTTGTCTATCTCCCAGTGTCCATGCACACACTTTACATTCTCAAAAGGGAAAAAAAGCTTGACAGTTTGATTAACAGAAGCCTGGGTTTTACACCTTGACAGCAGCCATCAGATAAGCCTAACCCTGCTGGGTAGTGAGGAAAACAAGATTTTATTCGCTACCATCAAAGTAGAAGTTTTGCCCTCCTTCCAAGAGTAATGCTTGTTTAAATTAGTTACTTCTCCCTTTCTGGGAATTTGGGTACCAGTGTCTATTTCAGAGTGTATTATTCTGTGTCCAACTTCATCAATTCTTGTTAAGCTCTTCCAAACTGCAATCTGATTTCTACATTCTAACACGTACCAGAGGACAGAGGGAAGGCTCAGAGAACAGATTATCTTTTTCCTTCAACTACTGATTTCAAAATATATCTAGAAAAACATATAAAGCAAATATATAAAAGCAACTTCAAAAAACTAAAACAGCAGCTGAACTTGTACAGAATAGCACAGAAAAGCAGAGGTAGAACATTGCTCTACAGAGAGAAAAACAGCTGTTAGAGAGACTGCACTATGCCAGAAAAGAGCCTCTCCATACTCTTTCACCAAACCTGGCTCCTTATGGCAGCCTATACCTTCCACCATTTACCTTCGCCCCTGAAACACTTTGCAATGCCTCTCACTTAAAATTAAGTCAATAGGAAGGGAAAGAAAACCAGGCCATTATAATCACAGTGCAGACTGATGTTAAGGTGAGGGTCAAGGTACAAGATGAAAGGTGAAGGAGAAATCTGGGTGCTCACTGTCAGAGATTTCTAATTGTTGAGTAGGACAATATGTAAAACTGAATGTTGATACACTGTTAGCAGCTCAGGGCATAGTGGCAAAGCAAGATGACACGGCATGTGATTAGCTCTTATCTTTTCAGCATAAGCTTTCCAAAGAAATGAGAGTTTGCCTTGCCTGTAATGGAAACTACTACCTAAGATACAACAAATACAAAGGCTAAACCTCTCCTATATTTGCTTCTTTCTTAGCCAAACTGCAGCAATGCTATTTGTTCTTCCTGGTTTCACTAACCCTGTACATAGCCCAAGAAAAAGTGCCCAGAGGAAACACCAGAGTCCAGCGAGCCCCTGGTGACACAGGCTTGCTTTGTGTTCTCTTACAGGCTGCTCCACCTTCTGTAAAATGGACAAAGTAGATCAAGCCTATCATAAGAAAAGTGTTTTCATTTAAAGAACTAAACAAATGGTTCTGATGTCCCACAGCTCTGGACAGCATGTGCAGGCAGCTTTTGGCAATGCTGCTGTGTGGCCGTGAGGTGCAGGCTGAAGTCCTCTGCCCTAAAAGAAAACAGGCAGAAGTGGATGTTAGGCTTCAGTTTGTTGGATTCTGGCTCTGTTTCTGTAGTGTAAGTGGGTTGGAATGAAATCAGAGAACCAGAATCATCCCTTCAGAGTGGACAAGCAGCTACAATGGAGAAAACTAGCTTTACTGACAAGTTTAAAGTAATAGTGCCAAAGGAATTATTAACATGCTTTAGCAGTAATAGTGTCAACAGAAGTATTAATGTACTTTAGCATGTGAGGAAACAACTTCATGCTGCAATGTAGACACAAGAGCTGTTGTTAACAGACATCAGGCTAATTTTACTTGCTAACTCTTTTATTCTACTGTTGCCAAATATTCCAATTCAGCGAGGTGCTGAGAACCTGTGCTAAGACCCCTCTACTTCCCTTTAGCAATGGCCAGCTTTAGTGCACACACTCGGACATGCCCCAGATTTCTCACACAGCACTTGAACACGGTAGAGGGGACAGCTGCAGCCCTTGGCAATTCCTCTATCTCACAAGCTTCTCTCTGGACACGTATGTGGAAGATACACACATACTGGCTCCGTGTGCACAGAGTGGTATGACTGAGCTCTGAGCAAAATGGAAACCATGTGGTCACATTACCATAGCAGGGAGCCTGAACTCAGCCTTCACTACCAACTGAGCCCTGAGCAAACGGCCGCTTTACAGCTTCTAGCTGGCTAAAACCAGGCAAAGTCTCTTTTGCAGCTCTGCCTGGCTGCAAAAATACCACAGGCATTCCCTGTGTTCCTGACCCAATGCATTTTACTACACTTAGTTTACTTCAGATCATGAGAACTTGGATAGCCTGTGAGAAGCTTGAGCAACACGAATATTAATAGGCCATCAGGGCAACAGTCTGTTGGTAATACTGATGTCTCACAGGCCTATTTTCTCCTTATTTTAAATGAGCCAATGTACACATCCTGGGAGAAGACACCACTGTTCTTAAAGGAACATCTGTCCTGCATTGCCCAGCAGCACCAGTGCTGTGGGGCTGGCTGGAAAGCTAAAAGCTGTCAAAGGAGGTGTGCAATGGACACATGCAGCCTTGGTGCTGAGGGTGTTTTGCTCAGCTCACAGGGCAGCTGGGCAGCCAGACTATAGAGAGAATTATCCACAGACATCTTTAATAAAGTAGCCATGAGGGCACAGTCAGGCTCTGGGCTATTTACAGTGTAGTAGGGGAACATGGTCCTGGAAACTCATGTCAAAAGCAGTACCCCACAAGCTGGATTTGAGCAGCCTGAGTTTGCATTCCCTAGGACAGGGAGTGTTCTTGGCAGCACTGGGAGCAGTGGAAGCAGGAAGGGTCCTACTTCCACTCATACCAACAGCTCTCTATCCTAATTTATTCACTCCAACAGCTGAATTATGGTGTTGAGGGGGCAGTACAGGCCCATGGCACAACCATTTCTGTGCTGCCACAGTCCTGATGGGATCCTCATAGCAGCAAATACCTTCTGAAATGCCTGGGTCTTTCCTTTGTCACAAATGTTTCACAAAAAGGAAATTAACTTTGAAGATAATTTTGCAATGCTTCTTATGTTAGTATCTTTTGGGACTTGTAGCACAGGCCAATCTTAATACATCCACATGCTGTTCTTTATTCAATAGTGATCAGACAAAGCCTTTGTAAACATGATGTGATTTCCACTGAATTTATCTGAATGTGCTGGCACAGGAAAAGGAAAATCTGGTTCACAATCAATCATTCATTTTCAGCAGACCTAGCTGAGAAATGCCTTCCAGCTGTGTGGTTTATCTACCATGAAAATCTCAATTTCACATATGCAAACCCAAGTTGAGTTCAGCTCTTTGAGACAGGAGTTTTGAGGCACTGAAATTAGAAAGACTACGTGACAAAAGGCAGAATTTCTACAAAAACTGGTTTTGTATCCAAAAAGGGGGTTTGTTTGGTTTTGTTGGGGTTTTTTAATTGAGCAGGAGTAAGAAACAAGCAAAAGCTGCTGTAGGTTAAAGGCCTGTGAATGGACTTGCAGCTTTATGTCAAAGAAAAGATAACTGTTAGTAAAGATCAAGGTACATAAAGACCGTGATAATTACATCATTTTATAGAAAAGACAAAAGATTTCCTTCTGAACTGGTGATGTAGGTGTAGAAGTTACCATATTCTGTTGCCAACTCTTAAGGCCATTCAATTCATCCAAGCACAGTACTGAAAAAATGATTGGTACTTCATGACATGATTTTCACTAGCTGGGACTAGACTTGTATTTTATACATCAATTACCTATTTAATTATCAAGTCTCCAAACCTATGGTATGTAATGTATTAAAGTCTTCTTGCAAACTCACTATGTTATCAAGCCTTTTTAAATTATTGAAGTCTTTTTACAATAAAGGCTTCTCACCAATTTTTCTGACACTGCTGTGGTCTTAGCTCCTTGGAAAGGGTTAAATTTCAGCGTCATTGTCTTGCACAGCAAGTTTAAATCTAAGAATGGATCATTTCCTGATGGGTATTTTCCTGGGAAATATTCCTGCATTCATGTTCCATAGTATAGAATTTATGCTCTTGTGGATGTATTTGTTATTTGCCAAAAAATAGGTAGAGGATAGTCTTCTATAATGTCAGCATAACATTTATTAGCTTTTTTCAGTAACTTTAAGATAGTATCATGAGGATCTAAGAGGAGAGAAAATGATGTGATTGTCAGTGAACTGGAGTCAAAGATGTAAGTTACAGCAACAGCAAGGCCTATTTATACTCAAAAGCACTGACTGAGTCTGAGTATCCACACTGCAAACAATGTCACATGCTAACCGAGGTCTTGTAGAATCTTAAACAGCTTTACCAAGGAAGTAAGTCTGTCTGTAAGCACCAGAATTGATCTTGCCAATTCTGTCACATGCACGGTGTTTAAGTCAGATTCAGCCACAATATCCATATATTTGGCAACTGTCTTTCATGTAAATAAAGTGAGCCCCTAAAAGTATCATCCTGACCGTTCATTTCCTTCAGAAAATACCCGAGCCTGCTTTGCCACTGATGACCTGACCTTCAAAGAAGCCACAGGGAATATTATAGGTTTGGAAAAGAAGCCTTCTAATCAAAGACTCAAGGGACTCAATCTACTTAAAGAGAAGTGAGAACTTATATCCTCTGTTATAAGTACTTCAGTGAGGAACAAAAGTATGGGAACAGCAGGCTCACAGTGGAAAGCAAGCTGCCAAGGAGAGTAATTATCCATTGGGCACCAATGAAGTATCTTTCACCTGCCATGCTTAAAGGAAGAGTAGATGTTTATTCCCTTCTGAAAGACATGGACTCACTGCAGTAGAAATTGATCCAGGAAGACCCAGTGTCCTGTGTTATACAGATCAGGCTGGGTGTCCCAAAGGACCTTCCTGTCTTGGAAAGAATCATGATGAATGTTCAGAGACAAGGAGAAACACAAGTTTCAAGCACCTCTTCTGGTATTTAAATTCAAATAGTCTCAGCTTACAGTTTGCAAACAGCTGCTAGCTGTTAATGTGTAATTAAATCAAAGACACAATTAAAATTCTCCTGATATTATCTATTCTTTGTAGATCCTACCTCGGGCAAAAGACTGGGATGAAGAAAAGTTTTGCTAGAGTTTGAGCAAGTTATTGCAGGTCAAATTATCATAACAGCTTCCATTTTTGCAAGTTAGCTTTTCACTGTGGGTTATGCAATCCTGCTAGATAGAGCCAGACAGTTGTACAGTAAGGAAAAGTCTGTGAGGGCCTGATGTAATCAGGCCTATCTCTAGGTCATAACACCCTCAGAAAACTGATCATATCTTTAATTACCTCAGTTTCAGTGAGGTCCCTTTAAAAAAAAAAAAAAAAGTCTGACAAATTCAGAAAAGGCTTCTTTTCCAAATTCTGTGTGAAGGCTGACATGGGGTAATTTTTATGTTAATTGCATAGTTAAGGTTTGACAAATGTGTCTCTGTTAATTCACACAGGTCCTGATGGAGAGAAGGCCTGGCCAAAGAAATACCCATTTTGTGGAGGCGTATTCCAATCACCAATTGATTTCCACAAGGATATTCTCCAGTATGATTCTAATCTCTTGCCTTTAGAATTCATAGGCTATAATGTGCCCTCCACCGATCAGTTCACATTGATCAATAATGGTCATTCAGGTAAGGGAGCTCACTGACAGCACGGAATGGTAAAGGAAACAGCTGCAGGAACTTGGTGGGTTTTTTACTTCATGGGTGAACTATTTTGATTATCAGATCAAATTAAGTTGTGATGATAAAGCCTTCACATCAGCATACCTCCATCTACAGAACAGACTAGAGAAACTTGGGAATGTACTAAGTACAAATGGATTCCCAGTAAATCAAATTTTAAATAAAGAATTTTAATATAAACCCTAGGCATGTCAGAATTAATTCCCAAGCTTTTCCTCTTACTTTGGTTGTGGTGCTCCAAAACAGAAACAGACTTTGTGATTCTGTTAAAAAGAGATTGACTGATAAAATATGTGTAATTGGTCTCTGACATTCCAGTCTGATCAAAGCAACTCAACTGAATTACATGGGGGCATGGGGAAAAGGGAAAATAAAAGGTAGGAGCACCATTCTGTTCTTTTGACTTGAGATAGAAACCTTTTTACTGTAAGGTAAGATAGATAGATAAGAAGACAGAAAAATAATTAGAAGTAGAGTACAAACATGCCCTCCTCACCATAGTACTAAATCAAAGTGTCAGTAGAGTAGGGAAAAGCAGAGATGATGCTGCCTCATAAAGGTCTCCTCTATTGACACAACACACAATACCAGTGAATGAGTCCCACCATTTTTCCTTCCTTCCTGAAACATTTGAAGACACAGAAATAAGAACAGTTATAAAGCCCTCCTTCTTTGTATCCTTCTTTATGGTATAAGCATCAAAATAATCTGTGTTATAAAATGACCTCTGCTCTGCTCTCACATGCTTGGTTAAAAGATAACCAACATGCAAAAGTCTCCTTTTTTATCATTCTTTCAGTGAAGTTAACCTGCTCTATTGAACATCATAAGCCCATTCTTCAGTAAGGGCCAACCCCTTGGGACAGATTCCTGGTTTTCCTCTTGATCAACTTCTCCATTAAACACAGGTTGCTTTAGACTGGAATGGCTGGAACAACCTTTCCTTGTGAGCCTTCTTTTCCTAAAAGTCTTTCTTGGTCCTGGGTGAAAGACTGTACTGTCACAGCTGAATGTACTGGGCTGATGTAAGTGACAGGCAATAGGCAGAGAAGGAAACTTTGTCACTGTGGAATTGAACAGTGCCAGAGTGCAGCAGGAGACAAAAGAACAGCACTGAAAGCCTGTCCTTCACATAACAGCCACACAGGTAAAAGAAAATTCCGTGGTGAGCCTACATCACTACCACTGTCAGCTCTCACCAAGTTTGATTACTTCCTAGTGAAAACCAAGACAAAAATACATCGCCCTCAGTAAAAGTGGGAATTCATTTCTAATGTCAATGCCCTCCTAGAAAGCAGTAGAGATGCATCCTCACTTAGACACAAATTAATTGCTCTGAGTAATAAAAAATTAGCCTCTGTTGGAGTGATCATTATACCTTCTGCTGCTACTTTCCCTTTCAGGCAGAGAGGAAATCATCAGGATGCTTAGTCTTGTGACGTCAGTCATTCCTACATATAATTAATGTTCTTCACCAGCCAGCTCATCCAGACACAATTACCTACTTCAGCTAGACGGAAAACAGTAGAACTCAAAAAAACCTTTTTAGGACCAGCCTAAAAATACATAGGTTCACAGCTATTACTCCACTAAGGTTTTGAGCCTTGTTTCCCCTGAAAAACATGTCCAGGACACTCCAAAAACAAACTGTATTCATGCTTGAAAATAGTGAATATAAATTGCAAAAAAATCGATCTGTTCTTAACATGAGCTGTTGCTTTTTGAAGTACAAAATGCCTCAAGTGAACAACTGAGAAGTTTCTGCTGAGTTGAGAATTACTACTGTAATTTCTACAGACACATACACACAAATAACCCAGCCTGCCTTCCCCACTGGATAGCATTCGTGAGCAGAAGGGAGGGGAATACATACAAAGGTCTCCCTCCAATACATCAAGAGAGGAAATGCAAGTTCTTAAAGCCTGGGATTATCTTGGTGCTTGACATCAATGTTCTGGGTTTGGGGAGCACTGAGGAGAGGGGGTAGCTTATTTGGTTTTGTCATGTGCTCCTCAAAGAAGATTAAGAGGCAGAGGAGTCCCATGTAACAGGAGATATAAATCACCATGAGAAATATTAATTAAGCCATTTTCAACCTTTATAAGGGGATTGAAAAAAGGCACATGAGCCTAAATTTTGCCTTGAATATCACTAATCATTTCTTCAATAAGTCTGAGATAAACTTGCATTCTTAAGGGAAAAGAAAGATTTCCATTAGCAACAATTGTCACATTCACTTCCTTTATTTAAGAAAATAGAAAATGGTATGTTCTACGTTTTCCTGATCTACCTAGAAAGGCTTAGAGAGAACTGAAGTGTTTACCTCCTACCACAGACTGAGATGGATTTGAGTTCAGAATCTGCTTTTTTCATGCTCCATACGTAATATACTTAGAGAGGGTATTTTTATTTGCCCTGTTCTTGAGAGCCACGGTGCCACTTGCTGCCATCTGGTTTTGGTCTGCTTACAGTGAAAATGTACCTGTCACCTACTATGTCCATCAGAAACCTCCCGTTTGAATACACTGCATCTCAGCTTCACCTGCACTGGGGAAACAGAAACAAGTCAGAAGGCTCCGAGCACACAGTCAGTGGGAAGCATTTTGCAGCAGAGGTAAGAGAAGCTCAGATCATGGAAAGAAACAAAGAAGGTTGGGCAGGTCCCACTGTTTTAAAGTGAGATCTGTGTCTTGGGTATATGACTGTAAAAGACTGTGAAATTCTAAGCCAAGTATTTATGAGCTGGGTGTACTAAAAGAATGTATTGTACACCACAAAAAAGATGGACACAGATGTACTATCACTGAGTCAGGGAGGTAGACTTTAGGTTCTAAACTCAGAGCTGGCACCACCTGAGGTAACTTTTAGCTGTGTGACACTACTGCTCAGCTTACCTTTACTCACCTTCTTCTATCCAGTGAAGAACTATTTGTTATCTTTTCTAACCCTAAGTTATGGATTTGGGAATAGATTTTGATAAGCAGTACCAATCAGATATTTACCCCAAAATGATTAAAAGAGAAATCAGTCAGAATAATTTTCTTGCATAACAGCACCTTAGGAATCCATTTCTACTCTAGTTATATTTAACACTGGGTTTTGAGTTCTAAATATTTGTTATTTTCTGAGAAAAATGTACTACTACTACAGTCAAGAGTCCTTGAAGCTGAAGTCATAGATCCTCTTTCTTCCCTCATTATGGGGTGTGTGGGGTATGTGTAACTCACCTACAGCACTGCTAGGGGTGGGAGTCCTTTTGCCTTTCTCCGAAAAGATCTTACCACTACACCCAGAAATTACGGAAGGAACTCCCTGCATTATCTTATGGTGAGGTGGCTGCACTGGTCCCTTTTGGCTATGAAACATAAATATGAGCATGACCCAGAAGTTATTGTAACAAAATATCTCCTTCTTTGTAGCTGCATATTGTACATTACAACTCTGAGAAATACCCAGATATAACAGCAGCAATGGACAAAGCAGATGGACTGGCAGTTTTGGCTATTCTCCTCGAGGTAGGATACAGGATCTTTTTTTTCTGTTTGTTTAGAGTATGCTTTCAATCATTCAGTTATGAGAGACCTTTCATGTACAAAATTACCTGGATTATTTAACAATACAGTAGCTGAATAAAGGTTCTTCCTTTTCTCTTTCACAAAAAGGAAGGGTCAAATTTCAGCAGCACATACAAAAACAAGAATAGATTTTAAGAAAAGAGGAATTCTGAATATTTCCTCATATTTTTCAGTAAATTGACTATTTTAAATCCATTTTTGCATTTATTTACAAACTAATGATTGGTAGAGTTTATCAAACAAGAGCAAACAAGGGGCAACAGTGAATTTCAAGCTCACTTACTCAAAGCTGCCTACTGCAGCATGAAGCAGTTTTAATGCAGCAGAGAGGCACAACCCTGCTCTGACCACTACATGTAATTAGGATTTAACCACACGTCTCCCTGCTAACTTCCCAGATTCTTTGAATCACAGATTACAGTAAACAAGTACATTCAGTGACCATTTCAAGATGATAGAAGGGCAGCTTTCCAATTTAAAGTCCCACATACAAAGACAATAATATTCTTAAACAAAAGAAAAAAATTAGTAGTTTGTACATATCTAATTCTCCTGTTTCTTGAGGATTAAAACTCCTCAATAAGATAACTGTAAAGATAATTTTTAAATGTAAGGATTTTCTGCAACATAACAAACCAAAAGCCCAAGTTTCCACATTTCCATCAAAGAAGTGAAAATGTTCTAGTTAGCAGACAAATCTCTCAATATTATCCAAGCTCACTTCCTAGCTTTGGATTTTGACAGTAATTTTGTGTTAAATTTGAGTTCATTTGGAAGTTGTAGCAGTGAAAAATGTCAGAGTATTGTATATTATGCTAGGGAATAATACTGGGATTCTGGTTATTTCTACGCAATGGTGTTTGAAAATCAAATTAGGGAACAATGGAGATTAGGTCTTTGAAAAGCTTTTCGACAGCTGGTGGCTATTACAATTGATGTAAGGACACCAGTTTACTGTGTCTGGTTGTCAGAGGAGTTGCTAAGCACCAGCTCTGAAGAATTAATTAAAAAAGCATTGATTATTAGACTGAAAAGCTGCTGGTAGCAGTTGGAAAATACGGCCTTGTGTGATAGTTGAGTTATAGCGCTTGCCAGACAGTTGAGTTGTAGCCCTTGCCAAGTGGCTCTGTGGTACCAAATGATGTGATTCTTTATCTTCCTGGACTGTGAGGAGCAGCAGACTAAAAAACGTTTGTGGGTGGAAAAATGTGGCTTTGACTGGAAACCAGCAGATGATCTGAGAAGCCTGGCAGTTGAGAACTTATGGCTGCAATGTTCTCAGAGGAAATGGTTTCTCTTCATTTCCACAGCACTCTGAGCAGGCAAGGGCAACAGGGTCTTTCAAGTGCACACAAAAGGTCTACCCTGCAGATTTTAAGGCAGCATTATGATAAAGCAGCTCTGATAGCTCTGGAGTAGGAGGAAATTGTGGTTCTGAGGATAGAGGTAACGTTTGAGTTATAAAATACTTATTCCACTCTACTACATGAGTATCTGAACAGTGGAGACACTTGTCTAGGACAGGCCAGAAGCACAGACTCATATTCAGACTGGTGATTCACACAGCTGTTGATAATGTGATTATTGCAGATTGGACCCTTCAACCCATCCTATGAAAAGATCTTCAGGCACTTCCGGAATGTGAAATACAAGGGTGAGTGGCTGTATCAGACTGAGAATGGCTGAGGGTGTCAGATGCCACCCTGACAGGGACTGAGCCGACTGAAGAAACAGCCCAGAGATCCCAGACAAACGTGTCACAAGCTGTGAAAGTCTTCCAAATGCAGGGCATTTCTGGGAGGAGCATATGGCTAGCATGCTCCATGTGATTCTGACTGGGCCTTATTTCTTGCACATGGCATTTTTTAATTAATATGGCCACAGTTCATCTTAGAGGATTTTGATTTCGTATCTAAGGCAAGATTTGTACATAGAAAACTTGTAAAAGCTGTATTCCTCATTAAACTGGGATCATCTCTGCTAAAAGGTATTTTTCTTATGCTATGACACTGAAAACATCCTACCTACTGAAAAGCAAATTGACTGATCTGTGTAGTAATTATGCAACATTTAACACAAATCCCCTTTTTTAGATCAGAAGGTCCTAGTCCCTGGTTTCAATGTCCAAGAGCTGCTTCCTGACAGCCTGGATGAGTATTATCGCTATGAAGGATCCCTGACAACTCCTCCCTGCTACCCGAGCGTTCTCTGGACAGTTTTCCGGCACCCTGTTAAAATTTCTCAAGAGCAGGCAAGTTTCAATAGAGCACATTTTCCTGATTGGTGTCTGCTAAAGAACAGTACATGCATATTCTCATTTCCTGGATTTCTCTTAGAGTCCTGTAAAACTGAAAGGTGACCACTGCTAAAATCCTTTAAGTGGGGAGGACAGCGCAGAACTGACGTAAATCAATAGGCAATGCTGTTTGTACGTAGTACATTTTCAGTTGACCAGAATAAATAAAGGACAATCAACACAGCAATTGGTACAGTATCGGCTTGAAAAAAAATCACAGTCAAGTGAAATTAATTTCTGTTTTCATTATGTACTTACTCCCTGCTTTAAATCTTTCTGTGAGTTACTTGCAGATTGTTTTATTCAGGCTCCATGTCTGAACACTATTCACTAAGTATTTTAGTGCCACTTTGATCCTGATTGACTTAGGTATGGTAGGCTGGATAGATGTTAAGTTTCTAAAAAGCATGTGTTGTGTTATTTACCATTTTTCAATCCCCTAGCTTTTCTCCCAACTTACATTTTTTGTATTCATCTAATGAACTTCTTTTGCTCTTAGATGGCCATGAATATAGACTGTAAACTCACAACCACTATCCTCTGATTCACCTAATTATAGACACAGGTGGAAAACGTTATAATCAAAATCTCTGATCAAATTACTGCATGCTCCTTATTTTGAAAATACATTCTCACCTTTGTCCACTCTGTCAGACCATGTCTCTACCACAGTAAAGAATTCTTTCAACAAGTAGCCTTTACTACTACTTAGGAGTTAGACAGTGCCAGGGAGAACATGCTGGAAAAGGCTCCCATGTTTCCTCCCATCCAGGTTTCCTGGCAGATAATCACTAAGCAGTAGTTTTGTCAGGATGTGATCAAAACAGAGGTATGGATTTGGAGATGTCACATGGTTTACACATTATTCTGTATTTGTGCTCATAGGCCACACACTTTATCATTATTTAATGTATCCTCTTCCCTTTGATTACCCCTTTGATTTCAAACACACTCCCAGTGATCATACACTGGCACTGCTTTCTCTGTATTCCGGGAGCTGAGCAGGGTGCTTCCTTTTATAGTTACTGGCACTGGAAACAGCCATGTACTGCACCGAGAGTGATGACCCAGAACCCCTGGAAATGGTTGATAACTTCAGAAATGTTCAGGAATTCCATGAAAGACTGGTTTTTATCTCCTTCCGTGAAGGTAAGTTGTATGAATGCTTCTGTGCAGACACAGTGCACAGTGATTTGTGTAAAGTTGAAGTACTGAGGTGGCAGTCCCGCTGCACTGTACCACTGCAAAAACACAGCAATCTCTGTGATTGCGCCCATCTTCCCTGCAGTTCACTTTATTGCCTTTTCTTCTCTTATTTCATGGGCAACTGTGCAAGAATAAGGTATTCACAGAGTGTATAAGCATTTTTTTTTTCCCCCAGTGGGTATCAGGCAAGCCCTGCAACCCTTCTGATCAAAGGCAAGGACATAAAAGAAGGAAGACATGACTGGCCTTGTCATGCTTGGCAAAAGTATTTGCTGTCACTCCAAATACAAAACAGCTCCACAGCTGAGCTGTTTCAGTCAGTGTAAGTGCTTAAGCTGGCCTTGTCTCACCAGTGACATTTGCTGGTTTTCAGCAATGTCAGGCTTGATTTTATGCAGACCACTCATTTAAAGGGAATCACAACTCTGCCTTTCAGGGACACCGTTTTGGGGAGATTACATAGAATCAGAAGAGGTCCTTGAGGAATTCAAACTTGGCAAACAAAAATAATTCATAACACTGGATAGTATGATCCAGTGTTCCAACTTAAAAAAAAAAAGCAAACAACCCGAATATCTTATGAGGAAGAACTGATTTAAAAGCTTAACTATGCAGTGTTACACAATGACCATGCCTAGGTTTGGTGGGGGTCTTTGCACAAAAGTCTGTGTCTGTGGTGAGAAACTGAGCTGTTCCCCACAGTAAATATATTTTTTGTGGAAAATTTATTGTTCCAACTTCTTTGTTGTCTTGCAAACAAATACTCTGAAGCATCTGTGAAGTTGGCACATACACTGAAAGCAGATGAATCTAGGCAAGCCACTACGCTATTTGAAATTGAGAGTAAAAGATTTCTAAAAGAAAAAGCAGACTTCACAAAAAAGATTGGCTAAGCAGTAAACTTTCAAATTAATAAAATGTGTTGGCACATTATTTCAACTTTGCCTGTCAGCTTCTTCACTGTTTAGATAAAAGAACAGAAAACACAGGAGTTGTCCATTTTGGGCACTTTCACACCACAGCCACTGCAGGAACAGTTCCCTGCAAGGCACACTGCAGTACCTGCTCTTGCCATTCCCCTCTGCAGACAGACCCTTTCATAACATATCTCTTCTAATATAAAGCTATAAAGGAGAAGAGTGAAAATTAGAGATCAGCCAAAAGAAATCCCAGGCAAAACATTTCTCTGAAATCAGAGAAGATTTAGATTTGTCGCAAAAAGTTGGCTGATCTCTTAAAATGAGAATTACACTAGTAGTTCTCTTGTTGCTAGATTCTAAACATAATGAATAAGAAAATGACAAGTTTACTAAATTATCAACAATCCTTAACAGCCCCATGATTAATATACAAACTGGTATTAGTGGAACAAACAATATTTTGAGTAAACTAAAAGATGAATGGTGAAAGACAGAAAGAAGTCGAGTATGTCAGTCTTTTTTCTGCCTTTATGGATTGTCCAACTAGAAGAATGCCCCCTATGGCATTCTTATATGACCACAAAGAGATTAAAACATTCTCCAATCTCAAACACTGGCTGCCAACTAGAGAGCTAGTTGGGTCCAGAATGACTATTTTAGTAATCCTCTTTAAATCTCTGCTCAAGTCAAATTATGTATAATGATTTTAACCAGCAGAATTTGCAAATCAGCTGCCAAGTTTCTGAGACTAAGCTTCCTCTGCAGGATCTTAAATCTCTGCACAAACATTCTACTGTAGCAATGCCATTGCAGAAGCACTTCCTGAAGTAACAGAAGTTCCAGAATGAGCAGCTCCCTTGCGATTAAGACTGGTTCACACTGGAATCCCAGTGATCCAACTTTTACATTTTCTATCCCCATCCCCTATTTATCAAAATTCAGTACCTGGTGGGCTTGGCAAGGGCATGTTGTCAATTCCTAACCACACCTACGAGCCACTGATCTTCTAAGTCGGACTGGCCAGTCAGAAATGAGAGATGCAGTTTTCCATCTGTTTCTTAAGCTGATCTTTCAGCACATGGCTATATTCTCTCTGTAAATCACACTCAATACTTACTAGTAGAAGGTAGAGAGTTACAATCCATGATCCCAGTAACTGAAAATCAGACACTATGCTTTTCATCCAGGAATCTCTGAACACCTCACAGAAATAGGGTAAGCATTATTTCCATCTATGGGGGAAAATTTGACCCAGATGTGACTTTCTCAAAATTGTTGCTGTGAACCAGAGCCAAACCAAATAATAACATTTGATTCTCCCTCTGTTAAGCCCCATTATTTGGCTCCCACACAGGGATGACACCAGCCATAAAAGCATTTGCAATGTATCTCTAAAGCTGGCACGACTTAGCAGAGTTAAATTGTGTGGGTTATTTTATTGCCCATCCTGCTGTTCGTACCCCAGAACTGGTCTCTGTGGCTATGAAAGACATTGCTCAGTGCTACTTTGATAGAACCCCCATTCAGTCTAAGTACATTTAATTACAAAAGCTCATTGACTCTACCAGTGAACCATGGAAGAAATGTTCAACCTGTTTCAAAAAAGGTATTCATTGCCCCTGTAATCTCACATTCCACTTACTACAATCACAAAAGCTCCCTCACAGGTGCAGTCCCTCACCTAAAGGGGAAAAAAATGAAAGAAAGGAAGAAGAAAAAAAAGAAACCAGAAGAAAAAAAGGCTCCCATCAAAGCCCAATTAAGTACACCTGGTTGCTGAAGTGCCCAGCCAGATGCAGTCAGCTGTACCACACAGGAACAGAGCACACCTATTAAGAAGGGAAGGAGAGGCCATGCACAGAATCATGGCTTGGGCCAGACAACCACAGAAATTTGTAAAAGAAATCCTATTGTGCACACCTAGGCCCCTACTAAGCAGGTTTTCAGAGCAACTTTTCTGCCTTTTCAGTGACAAGCCTGAGAGCTGCCACCTTCACCTGAGCACAGATGCAACAAGATGGGGCCACTGGCTTGTGTTTTGTATCAAAACTGCAAATGACTGAAGTGTTCAGTCATCCACATTTCTGACGCCAGTAATTAATATCCAAATTGATGCTATTAATAAGAACTACATTTCAAAAAGCCTCTAATATTAAAGGATTGCACAACAAAACTCACGTTTATAATGTATTCTGTCTGTCAGCAATCTCTTCCAATAAAATCAGCTCCACATACATGCAGCTGGAATGTGTTGATGTTAAAACCATCCACAGCCTGCGAATTAAATAGGAATTTGTGTCTAGTTTTGGTTATGGTACCATGTTGAAATACTATCTAATTAAATCTCCTAAGAAAAACCTGTCATCAGACAGAAATGCTCCCTACCTTTCCTCTTCAAACTACAAGCTCTTTTTCTACAGTTATCTATTTGGTGTTATAATTTTTTTGTCCACTTGACACACCTTTACTAAAACAAAAACCACCCTTTGTAAAATAACTCTTCTTCAATTCCATGGATTGTGGGCTTCTCCCATTCAGTTGGACTTAAAATTAATGGGTTAAATAGGATAGGGTTAAACTCCATGTTTTACATTCCTGTTTTATCAACAGCTGATTTAATAAGAGAAAATATTTAGATGAAATACATGAACCCTGTCAGTTTGACTCTGGTGTTGCTTAGAGGGAAAAAGTCATTTGATAAAATATAAAAAACAATGTGTAATTGAATTAAGAAAATGTAGTTAAGAAAAGGGAGCTCACCTTCAGGATCTTTAGGGAGGATGAAATAAATAAAAAATACTTTCATTGCCAAAAGTGTACATGAAGGTCCCTACCAAACAGAGCAATTCTTAACATCTCTATGGAAAAAAGAGATCACTCAGTTCTTCAAACTAATATCCCGAATACATTTTTACCTTCTTTGATGCCTTTAAGCAATGTTCCCAACAGCCAAGCAGATAATTTTTCAGCTGTCCACATTCAGTGGTGCTCACCTTGAAAAAACAAAAGGCATCAAATTTAACATCCTTGGTTGCCTGGCTTTAGTTCTTTGGTTTTGCTTCTGATCTCTTAGATACTACAGCACAAAAATCAAGAGTTTCTGACCTGTCGTGCCAGTGCCTGAACACTGGCATTGTGACTTTGGCACATGTCTAATGCCACAGCATTGCGAACTGTGGATCCAGTTGTGGGATTAGGACCTTTCAGTCCATCTGTGCAAAGTGACCCATTCCATAGTCACAAAGTGGTATGACCAGGCTGTAGGAAAGTTCTGGATGCAGAAGGCAAATGTTAAAACAGATTAGAGGTGAACCCTCACCTCTCAAGTGAATCATTTAACAATGTTGCATGCTTTTCCCCTTTTCCTAGGTGTTGTTGTTTCTGTTGTGATAGCCTGCATTCTGGGAGTTCTCATCATTCTTGCAGTAGTCTTCTGGCTACTGAAGAAGAAAAGGTAAGAGGTCTGGCTGTCACATCATAAAAAAATTCAAACCAAATTTTTCCTCTGACACAAAGAAGTGCTTGTGTGTCCAAAACTTTGTATATTTTTTATACTGGTAAGGTTTGATGTTTTATAAAGCATGATCTCTTCCTACAAACTTTGGTTTGGATTTATTATTGTAGACATTATTTCCCCTCTATCATATCAGGCTGGGCTGATAACAGACTTACCCAGTTTTTCAGTTTCTCAAATGCCATTTGTTCTCTTTCTTGTTCTTTTTGGTGGCATTGCTGCTCCTAATTGCTTTTCAAATCCATTTTTTCCTAGAACTATAAGTGAAATAAGGAGAATGGAATTTTAGGAAAACCTCTCCCAAAGGTCACAACATTTTAGGGGAAGAAATAGGTACTGCAAAAAGATCATTAAGCCACTGTTTGCCAACAAAGCCAAACCCTGGAAAAAAATCCAAGATTATAAATTTTCTTACAGCCTGATCCCTTTGCATTCAGCATTGACTCTGCACACAGAATGTGTTCTGAAATATTTGTAACAATAAGCTATTGTGACATTTGCACTGATAAAATAACCTTGTGCATGCATAATGGACCATTTTAAGTAACTAATTGTGCTTTTCCTTCACTGGCATTACAATAATTTGATAATTTTGTTTTATTTTAGCTGCAAAAAGGGAAGGGAAGACAACAGAGGAGTCATCTACAAACCAAGCATGTACAAGGAAGAAGAAGACGTCTCCAAAATTTGATACCCTGCTCTGTCACAAAAGCCCTTTTTCATTCATAGCACTGATTTATTTTGGATTGGTGAAACACTTCTCTTGTTCTTGGCTAATGATAAGCCTCAAGAGAGTTCTAAAAACAGATACCAGCCAAAAGTATTCTGTAGGCCTTGTTCTCTTGTTTTCCAGGGAGATATGATCAATGAATATCCCTGAGCTGAATTCCTCACCACATTCTTTTCATGTCTGCTGCTTACTGAGTCTGGGTGTTTTAATTGATTTTACAGTTAATCCTAAACTCCAGTTTTATGGTTTGTTTAGCACAGGTTTTCCCACAGGTATTCACATCTGAACACACTTATTAAGCTACAAGCACTCTTCCCTGCTAAATCAAGGTATTGGTTTCAGCATCATATAAAAAAGATGAAGGGCAAACTGTATTTGACATCAGAATTTGAACTGGGTTATTCAGCAGATACAGTTTTTAAAAGCACAGCAAAAGATGCCAGTGCATTCACCAGTGGAATTGTAGTATTAGAGGAAAAGACAAGTGTAAATGCAGTGAAAGCCACAGGGATTATTAATGGGGTTCAAGCCCAGGAACTCAGTGCTGAGAAAACACTACTGCTAAAGGAACAGCTCACTTTCCAGTTGTTACACAGCCTCCCAAATCTGTTATGGAAGTCAGGCCCTGTCTGTCACTGGAATTAAAGAAGAATTTCTTATTCTCCTGCTCTTATTTATAAAGTATGTATGAATGATGTGGAGATAATGCAGTTGCTGCTGCTTTTAAGCACACTTGTCATTTAATCATGAAATCCTGATTGATTTTATAGTATATATTACAGTTGCAATTACACAATAGATGTGTTTTCTGATTTAGTTCTCTGAGTTAGTAATCTAATTCCTAGAAAGAAATCTAAGTTATCTTTTCAAACCTCATAAGCGAGACACTTAAGCCTCATTACGCATTTTTGGAAGTGAGAAGCGTTAACCTAACTCTGTTTTCACTGAAGACAATGTGGATGTCATTGACTTCAGGAAGAATAGGGTGTATCCAGCCTAGCCCCAAAGTATACAGAATTCCTCTTGAACCTGACATCTATAGTGAGGATCTGAAATGCTTGTGCTTCAGTATTCACATAGGAAGTGACAGAGCACAGGATTA
The DNA here is from genome assembly GCA_013400975.1 of Atrichornis clamosus. Lineage (NCBI taxonomy): Eukaryota > Metazoa > Chordata > Aves > Passeriformes > Menuridae > Atrichornis > Atrichornis clamosus. The sequence continues at coordinate 235,662 of WBMZ01002040.1, forward strand.
TACGTAAAATAACTTCAGGTCTGAATGCTGCTAAACACTACTGGGGAAATTTCAGTCTGAACTTTATACTTAGATCCCTTTTGTATTCAATAGCAGCACCACGACTTTTGTGATTTTATAAACTCTGTGTTTTCTTCTTTAAAGATGGCAGATGCAGACTGTTTCAGCATAGAGTGTTCTAGGTTCTTCCCCTTCCATCCCCAAGAAAACTGTGATATCAAAAGCAAGTTTTTTAGTGCAAGGAGAAATAACTTTTTAATATTTACTGTACATGAAATTTAGGAGCACAATTTTACACCCAAGTACAATGCATATGCCAGCATTTTTATCTCACATAAACAAGCACATAAAGATCATCCTGTTGAAATGTTTGAAATTACTTAAAAAGCAGCATTTGTGTGCTACAGGGAACATTACTTACTCTGAATAAAGGTGTTTAAAGACAAGATTAGACAATAAGTTTTTATTCCCTTTCTTGGTTTCTCTTGTTTCTTCTAGAAGGGTAACATTTTATTGTGTATTTTAATCTTCAACTCAACTGATTAGAAACATCCATCAAACACTTTCTTTTGCATGCAGCATCCTTGACACCTGTAGAAAGATCCATAAAGACCTCAGCCAAGAACTATATGCTTGCTGTGAGGAAAATATTCACAGTACCAGTAAAGGAAACATATTAAACATATTACAAATTTGGCAGAAAATGTCTCCTTCAGAATCATTTCTTAAGCAAAAGAACAAATTGAAGAGGGATTCACACAAATCATATTCCTGCTACTCCCACTTATAACACCCTCTAATTTCATGGAGTCCTCCTATAAAATCCATGCTGCCTTTGAAAATGCAAGCATATGGGAAGTACTGTTTTTCTTTAATATTGTATTACCAGTTTGCACTACCAGTGGTCCCTGAGCTTAAAGAATCTAAACCCGTATGTTTTCTGGTCTCTGTAGCCACTCTCATTTAATAAACCTATAGAAGTGTCGCATTTTCTTTAATAGTTTCCAGCAGATTTCTTTTGTCACTTTTACATGTAGAATATGTCCAGAAAAAAATCAGACATGATCAGAAAGACAGATGTAGTTAACCTGCTACGCTAGTAAATTCAACCAACTTAGAAAAATCTCTATTAATTTCTTTTTAAATGGAATGACCCACCTTTGAGACTCCAATAGCTGAAATAAAGCCTAAATAACTTAAGCCAGTGAAGTGGAAGAGCTAGATGCTACAAAGAGCATAGAGCTCTCCTCCATTTCCTTGTGATAGAAGGAAATCCCTTCCTGTGTGTGACAACACCCTGCAGTGTGACTATGAAATCTCCAGTCCCAACTCAGGAGTAGACACTTCCTGTAAGCAAATACAAACATCCTCACAGAGGTGCTTTACTGACTGATTTACTTCCTTGCTCAGGCAAGAATTCCTCCTCTCAGGAAGAGGTTATCAAAACAGCAGCTACCAGGTTTTGTTTTTTTTAGTTCAGAAAGCAGAACTTACTTCAGGACATCCTATCATAGTTTATATAACTAAGTTTGAGATCAACTTGGTACAAAGTTGATTTCAAACTTGTCTGAACTGCCTGACCAGTCACAAGACTACTCTGCTAAAAGGTATGTGCAGTGGGATTGTGATAAATATCTTATTTTTACATTTTCTCCACTATGAAGAGTGTAGGGGTACAACACCTCTCGGATAACTATATGTGTTTCAAAATTTGCCAAGGAAACATTGAGTCAAAAAAATTCCTCATGTATTATCTCTAATGTACGAAAACAAATCCCAAAGGATTACTTTTAATATATACACCTAAAAGTTAATGCCCAACAAAAGCAAAATTTGAATTCTGAAAAAGCATATTAAATACAGAAGCTTTAGGGGGGGAAAAAAAGCCTTTTTTACTTCAGCTAAAATGGTGAAAAGGAAATGGAGTCGTTTTGCTATTGCAAAGCTTAATGTGTTGAAGTAAAATGTTATTTTCCTTAATTCTGTAGCAAGATTAATCAATACATTAATTCACATCTAAGACCTAATCCTCAATTTTAAATCTTTTCCTTAGTTAAACACATAACTTTAATATTGAATCATTTGTCTTATTATTGCAGAAAGCTACAACTGAACTATTAAGATGCTCAGATGTCTGGTACCCATGAGAAGGTTTGAACTGTGCACTTCAAACTACTGCCTGACAAAAACCAAGTTAAAAAGTAAACAAATACTGATATTTAAAAAAATAAAGATAGTTAAACCAAGTACCAGGAATGTAACATCCAAAGCTGTTCATATGAGAAGAGATGGCTGGTGTCGAACAGCTGGGGAGGTGAAATCAAAAGGTATTTTAAAGAAATCAGAGATTTTTTTAAAGCCAGGGCCCTGTAATAATCAGTGTGTTGGCTGCAGCTGTCTGTGCCCATTTCATGCCTTTCAGTGCTCAGGATCAGCAGACCCAGTAACTCAACAAACTACAAAGATACACAGGAAAAACATTTCTATCTCATGGCTGGGCAGCTGGATACCCAGACTTGGACTGCTGCTGGGCGGAATATTCCCTTCAACTTTCACACTACAAGTAGATCATCAGGTTGTACCTCTGTGTGTTTTATAGGGGCTTGATGGCCTGCCCCACTTTTCACTTCCCCTTCTGCCAAGACCTTAAAGAAATGAAACGGGTGAACTCTCAGTGCTCGATGCCATCAAGTGGCTCAGAACAACCAGCACCCCTGTCAACCACTGCTTTTTTACTATTTGCTAGAAATCAAATTTTCTGAAATTCTAAAAGAAAACTGTAAATAGTTATTCTTATGCACTGGGTATATTTTGTAAAAATCAGTTATTGAGTTAATTGTGTTTTTAACCACAAACATAGCTTAGGACATAAAAATTCAAAAGATGCTAGGTTTTTATTTTTACCTTGCAAGGAATATTTCAACCTTATTAACACTTTCACTTTATTTTATTTTTCTTGTTTTTTCCTTCTATTTAAAAGACATTTTCCTTCGTCACTAAAAAATGTAGATTGGAGCTTAACCTACCATACACATCTTTTAAAAAAGGCAATATTTATACGTTCTGCATTTCAAAAATGTCAGATAATCAGAAATATTACAATAAAGTAAAATCTGACACCTTGTTTCACTTTTGGCTGCATATTCAGCAGGAAATGTTTACAGAGATTTCAAAATCCCTCTACTTCCCAACAAAAGCAAACAGGAGACTTTGTAACACACACGCAAAATTTCCCACCACATCCACCTTTCAGAGTGAACGAAAAACCGTGAGTGACTGGCTGGATGGCCCTGCAGTGCTGTGCAACACTTGGGGGAGGTGTCCAAGTGCCCAGAACGTGCAGGGTGACCCAGGGATCCAGCACCAGGCTGTGCTGAAGTCTCCATTCCTTTAACGTGCATGATTAGGATGTGCTTGGCTCTTCACAAAATACCTAAAAGGTAACAAAGAGACAGTGGTTTGGAAACCTTGGGAAACAAGGCAGCTCACACAACCAGTTAAACGTTTTGGTGGGTTTAAATCGTTTGATTATGGTAAAAGTTCCAGAGGCTCTGCCCACATTCTAACAAAGAACTGTAACCCACTTACTGCATGGATTTGGACAACTTAAGTATTCACTACTTCTTCTCAAGCTTATAAAGTTGTTCCATAACTAACCTAACCCATTGTACCTTGTTCACTTGTAGAAGACTTTCTACTACAATACAGCAGCTACAATTTTATAACATCATTTCTCACTGAGGAAAAACTGACGGCCAGCAGTTCAAACCCAAAATTAGAATCTTTCAAAATATGTAATTTTATTAATAAAAAGCATTCCTGTGAATGTAAAGTTCTATTTTGCCATTCTCACAACAAAAGTTGTTCAAGCTATTTTGCAAAAATGGTTTTGGAAGCCTCTCCATTTCTGAACAGCTAAACAGAATATTAAGTGGTTAAACTTGGAAATAATATCCATCACTTGTACCTAAGTCTGAGACAGCACATGAATTGTGACACTGCACCAAATTACCACATGCCTTTTCTATGGGAAATTATGGAACATCAGTTCCCCTAACAACTTTTAGCATGTTACATGAAACTGCACAAAGTTTCTTCCGTGATATCCCGGAAGTACAGCAAGAGATATAAGTGAGCCACTGTTAACTCTGTTCCTTTCAGTTCTTAGTCCACAGAGAAATGCAGAGCTACAGTCAGTGGATGAAAACCACTATGCCTCAAATGAAGTAATATGTGTATCACAATTCACATTACTGCAGATACTTAAAGACCCTCAAACAATTCTACATTTAAAATGTGGATTTTTGTCAAGTCAGGTCTCACTGTTACATCAGTAAAATATGCAAATGCATATAAAACTAAAAGTTGATGACAATTTAAAAGAACAGAACTTTAAAATTTTGCACATTTTCATTAATACATTAGTTTTATTTGATCAAAACACCTATATTGCAAAAAACCTCAATAGGTTAAAAAAACAAAAAAGAACTCAGACGTGTAATTGTTTTCTTTTAGAAGCATAACTAACAACTGTTACTAAAAAGAGTATGTAAGACAGCTTCTGATTCCAGAGAAGTGAAATGGCACCATCTAGTGACTCTCACATGAGAAAGTCAAGTCAGGAAAATTGTCACTTCTTTTACTTCCTCTCAACACCATATAGTCAAGTTTGGAAACAATAGCAAAAGGAAATGCAAAAATAAACATGAATGCCAGAACACTTATTATGGAACAAGGAATTGAAAGTCAAGGGTTATGCTCAAGGATTATTCTTCTACCAAACTAAGTACCTATAATTCTTTAGTGTATTAAAATATTTTTGGAGATACATACAATATAAATTTAATAGTTACATACTACTGTCCCAAACATCTTCCCAGGAACACCAAATATGTTTTAAGCAATGGCAACAATAGCTTATTAAAGAGGCATCTATCAATTATTAACACACAAAACTGTCAAAATTTATCAATAAAAATTGAGTCACTTTGGATGCATCTCATTCTTCAGTCATAAAATCAAATATGGCAGCAGCCCCTTCAATTAATAATCACACCTCATATTTGCACAGGCACCAGGAGTTTACGTTCACTGATTCACTTTCCCAGCAGGTTGCCTAAAAGCTGCCAGCACAGAACATTTCTAAGCTGTTTTTACAGAACTAAACTCTTAGAGCTTCTGTACAGATTGCATAGGTTTTATAAAATCTCCCATGGGTTCATCCATTAGAAAAATATGGACAAAAGCAAAATGTTTGCTAGGCTTTATAATTTTTTCTCCTTAGTGGTTTTCTTAAAGGAATATCTTGAACAAAACCTTAGTAACCTTTTTCTCAACCAGAAGTCATGTGCCCTCTGGAGGACTGTCAAGGAGGGCTTTTCCTTTTGCAATTGCTACACAAAGGGGTTGCACAGACATTTTTCACCACTTTCCTCTTTTGTTCTTTGCTTTCCATGTGTATTTAATAAACACTAAGAACAGTTTCTTGCTTTGCTAGAAAAGTTAGGTCTCTAGCAAACGCCATTACTCTAAATTTTTAGGGTGTCTCTCTCCCTAAAAAGTAGGGCATGTTGAAATTATAGCATCAAAGAATTATCTTTTTTTATACACTGAGAGACTGAAAATATTTTGTGAAGAACATTACAGTGATCTGTAGCTCTGCTGGCTCCTTGCTTATTTATAGCTCTATGGCAGGGCAAAGAATATTACCTATTCCTAATAACACCAAGATAAATAAGGTTAACCGTTTATTGTAGCAGGGTCTAAAGTCACCCAGAAAAGCAACAGCCAGGAAAGCTGGCATTGCTCCATGCTGCTGCAATCTCCAGCAAGAACAAGAGAAAAAACTCATCAGGAAAATCACAGAAGAGCAAGCTACTACCAGCTACTACAATTTAATAGGAAAACTTGATACATTAAATATAAACTTTGTTTTAAACTCTCTTTCTTTCCAAAACGTGGCCCTTCTTGTGAAAGAAAATTCAGGAGTTAACTAATAGAGTTAACCCTATTAGTTGTGTTTGACCTTGAATTTGCACCAAAGAAACAAATTTTAAAATTACAGTTCCTAAGTTTTATTATTTAAGGCTGCAATAATTTTATTTTCTATTATTAAAACTAACTCTTGAGAAATTATGTTGTCACAAGAGAATTGTGATACTGATTAGTGTTAGCTGTTTGTCCAATGTGATTCCACACTTAAATAACCTTCAGTGAATAAGAAATACCATGTGACTCACTTCCAAACTCTGTCACAGGTAAGTCAGAATAGTTTCTGGAGCAGCAAAGAAAACACCACTCCAAAGATGAGCACAGTCTTCCATACTGATGCTTAATGGCTACCCCCAATTTGCACAATACCAAAATATACAAGGGAAGGAAGCAGCAGGGAGACCAGCCAGATGAAAGCCTGTGAATCAAAGAGGGGACAAAACCCCTGAACTGTTTCACATATTGCATTTGCCACAAGCATTTTAAATTTCTGCAAAGTACCTCTATAAGGCAAATAAATTGGTTCAAGAGTTACAGAATAAATACCACAAAAGAAATACATGCTAAAGAAAAGTGCATTTCCCATAAAAAGAAACTATTTTTAAAGAGAAATTTAAACTAGCAATTTCATCTCTCATGCGGACAAGGTGATTAAAAACCAGTTAAATAACTCTACCCATTTAAGCAAACTACATTACCGGTGAAAGAGAAAGGACTACTAGCTTAATTACACAGTAGAAAACAGAAAAGCAGGAATAGCTTCTAAAAACACTTCTGGTGAAGTCTGTTTTCTGCCGTAGCTATGGTTCTTGGGAATACCTGCTAGGCACCAAAAACGAAACAGTGAGTCGAAATGAACATGCACAAAAGTGCATATGAAATAGTACGTATGAAAATGAAGGGCCTGCCCAGGCATGGGAGGCATAAATGCCCCAGCCTGGGTAGGGGGAGTTCGGGGCTTGGCGTGCCCCGGCTGGGGCACCGTGGTTCCCGGGCAGGGCAGAGGCCGCGCACCCCCAGGCCCAGGGCGCACCCCGGACGTGCCGCTCACCGTAACTCAGCTTTGGGAGCTCCCTCAGGCACGCCCCGGGGATAACCAAACCGCGGTGACCACCACGTGAAGATCCCTGGGTTTTGCACCCCCAGGCACCACGCACTGCTGCGAGGGGCACACGGGCCAGCCCGCACCTGGCACTGCCCGCACGGTGGGGTCACCGCCCAGAGGGTGACCGAGGCCGTGGTACACGACGCTGGGGACATCGATGGCGACCGAGGACCGCTGTGGGGAGCCTGGGTCAAGGTACCCGGCGGCCGCCTGGGCTCGTGAGGCCGCGCTCCTGGACCACGCTGCTTTCCCGAGGAGCCGTGGCCGCAGCCCCCGCCGGCACCCCGGGCGTGTGAGGCGTGCGGTACCTGCAGGAGCGTCTGAGGAGAGGCCGGGGCGGGCGGGAGCTGCCTTCGCCATCGCAGAAAAGCGCACCTCGGAGCCATCCCCAACCCCGGCCTCCCCTCTGCGACTGCGCTCCGCGAGAAGCCGCTCTCGCACCCCGACACCGTGCGCGGAAAGCGCCGGGTCTGTGCGACCCCCCCGCGCCCTCTCCCCCGATCGCGGGGCCGCGCCCACCCCGCCCAGGGTGTGCGACTGCCGCCGGCACCGACCCGCGGCCGCCACAGGCTGCGGGGGCGCGGGCGGCCCGAGGCCAAGAGGGGCGGGGCGGCCACGGTGGGCCTCACCTTGCTGCTCCCCTCAGCAAGGCGGGCAGGGTGGTCTCGGCGCTGCTCCTCTCAGCGGGGCGAGCAGAGGGCTCTCGCCGCTGCTCCCCTCAGCAAGGCGGGAAACCGGATCTCGCCGCTGCTCCCCTCAGGGGGATCTCGCCGCTGGGCCCCTCAGCAAGGCGGGCAGTGGGGCCTCGCCCCTGAGCTCACGCCGCTCGTACGCCGGAGACAGGCAAGCGAAGGGCTCCAGCCCTGCCTCGTGCAGCACCGGGTTTGTCCCTACTCGCCCCTCAAACAGAGGAAGCAGCCACAGAGTAAGGCAGGAGAGTCTGCCTAAAGAGCACGTGGCAATTAATTAATTAATCAAGACCTGTTTTTAAAGGCCTGCCCATCCCCACACTTGACACAAGGAGCTGCTTAGCCTTTTCCTAATTTCGAGTACACTTACCAGTGTTATTCTGGAAAATTACATACAAACTGTATTTAAGACACACGTGGTTGCCTTTTCCCTGTGTTTTATTGGTTTAGAGCATAAATGTGAGGGCTGCAAAGTCATTGCATTTTGGGTGAGGAAGTTCAGAAGCAGCATTCAGCAGCATTAGACAGGGACAGAACTTGTTCAGTCTTCTTGAAGAAATTGTCCTTCATCTAGAATACATACCAGAGCTAGCTAGTTCCTATGTTGCCTGGAAGGGAAAAAAAGAGGAAAAAAAAAAGTAAAAAAAGTAAATAAAAGTAGCAGCACAAATTTGTGAACAGCATGAAAAGAAATTAAACATTTCACTTTTCTTAAAAAGAAAAGACAATTTGCACTTCATTTGTAGTTAATTGGGTAAGTGGAGTCTGCGTTTTTCCACGGCATACAAAAGTATGTCTGGGTGTGGCAGCTCTGGAAGGAAGGATGCAGCAGAGAAGGGTGGCAGCCTTGGGCCCTGGCAACTCCTGTCCCAAGGAAGTGTCACAGGAGCATCATCGCTGAATGCCGTTCTGCAAACGTGTTAAACCAGGTCAGAAAGGTCAGCGAGCACAATGGTAGCGTTTCCCTGAGAATCAAAAACCCTTTTGAAGCAAGTCCATGGATCTGAGAGCCCAGTGCCAAATACCAGGCCTTGGGACACCAGTCAGAGCTGTGTATCACAGACACCTTTGGGGTGGTGGCATGGGCAGAAAAGGTCGCAACTGCAGTGAGACGTCTCAGACAACTACTCAAGGAGGGTATTTAAAAGACTAACTAGGGTGAAATCCTCAAGACCCAGTGCATGTTCACAGAGTTCTCGGTCACTCTGGAGGCAGTACAGTGTATTCCACAGCTGAGTTTAAAGTACACATACCTTCCATAATTCATTAAACCTGTTAATTCCTCAGATGGGTAAAATGCTCATATCCTGCTTGTAACTTACAACTTTATTTCACAAACTGAACCGTAAGGACTGAATACGTGCTCAGATGAATTCATGTAGCATTTGTTCACACCAGTAGCTATTGCTGATGTGTTCTGATGAAGGCAGCAAAAATTCTTTTAATTACAACACATCCAAGAGCGCAACTTTTCACTGTTTTGCATTCCATGCCATGCCCTTTCTTTAAATCTCCAGATGGTGAGAACATTATGCAACATAAAAGCTTCATTTATGTATCTCTTGTAGATTAGAATCTTTGTAAATAAACATTATTTTGAAATCTTATATTATATTGATGACTTTGGTATGGTTCAAGAATTCTAAAGAGCCACGGGTCAACCAAGTTGAAAAAAGAGTCATTTATGAAAAAGGCAATTTACCAGATTATAAAAGCTGGATACATTCTATATGTGCACCAACAACTTGCGTCTGATCTACAAGTGTGAAGTATTTGTATCATAATTGCTAGTCTGCAACCAAAACTAGATCCAGAAGCTGTAATAAATCACCATTTTTATGTAGTGTAGGTATGCTTGCTGTTTCCTTTTAACAAATGCAGAATGCAAATGTACTTAAAATGTCACTAACTACTGTGAGAACCTAAGGACTGCTGAGCATCTAAATCCAGTTCAGATCAAGGGGATGTGGCAAGATAATGTTTAAACAACTGGTCCTAAAGCAGCAAATCTGTCTGCCAGAAGCAGTCTGAAAACACAACATAGCAAACCAGAACCAAGAAACAGTAAGGTGCAATACAAATGTAATTCTAGCTTTGTGTTGCTCAGGATGAAGAGGCAATACATCCTTTCAGCCAAATACAGCTTATTAGAGGAACACACAGAAAGCTTCTAAAGTGTGTGCTGTCTGTCATCCACGCGTTTCCCACTCATTCCTTAGGGTGCCCCCTTGGATGTCTCACCTATTAATCTGCTTCTGTCTTGGGCAGACAAAGCCATTCTTTCCTTAGGCTCACTAATTTTTGTACCAATTCCAAGCTACTGCCTAACCATAATTGAAAAAACAATATTTGCTATATTTGCTGAATCATGATATTTGTGCTGCAGGTTACTTTAGAGTCATACCTTTCACACAATGCTGATTTAAAGCAACAACAAACAAGAAAATGTGAACAGCTTAAGTCAGTAGCTAATTCTTAATCAAACTGGAGATTGTGTCTCAAGTTACCTTTACAGGCATTGCTCAGAAGTTACTTTGAAAGGGCATTTCATGACACTAAATGTCTGGAAAAATGATTTCTTAGGAAATTGACGGTCATCAAAATAATAGATTTAAGCAATCATTATAGGGATAAAGGATTTTTCTGGACAACAATAAAGAACGGTTAAGTTTAGGAACAAGCAAAGCCAGACCAAAACCCTCGTGGTTTATCACTAGTTAAGCTAAACTTTACAGATGCAACTCAGCCAGACACCTTTCCACAGCAAGCGTATCAGAAGTAGAGTGGAAATGCCTACTGTATAAAAACTACATGGAATATTTCATACAAAATACTCCAAATGCTTTTCATTATGTAACTTTTATTTGAGACGCACATTGTAAAAAAGTTCACATGAAATAATAAAACTATTGGACTATGAAGGGTTTTTTAGGAGTTGGGTTTGGTTTTTTTGTCTATATACATCAATACACAATTAATGATTAGGTTTACAAGTTAACCACATGACAAGTTCACTTTTATCTGCAGGAGCTTTTCACATTACACCTTTATACCAGAGGTAAAATGTGCTTAAACACACACAGTAGAACACTTCTATTTCAAAATTAAGCATTTTCTCAAGGACTATACTTTTAATTCTGAATTTAGTAGCTATATAGCATTAAAATAATGGTAATTGAAGTTTTATTTGCAAAAATGTTTGTAAGGCCATAGGAATGCACTGAAATAGTTAAATTCACCAGAAACAAGAAAAATCAATGTAAATCCTGCTTTTTTGGAAGAAAGAAATACGAATTTTATTTATAAGAATGAGAATGGTATAAGCAGTTCAGTGAACGGAGGAGAAAAAAGACCTATTATCACCTACAGACCAATCCTTAGCAAGTTTAACATTGCAAAAATTTCATTACATTAACAGGTAACCAAACAACAGATGCATTTTCACAAATAACACATTTATGCATTTTACATATTATTCATGTACTTTCAAATCATTATGCATTCACAATATTTTAATGTGATATGTACATTCAAGACTCCTTTATTCACTTGTGAAAATGATCCATGTAATTCGCTTCACTTCAGCAGACTACTATGAGAAAGGTACTTACAATGGGAAGTATTTTCTGTAAAAATAACTATAGGTCTGAAAAGTCAATCAGCATTTTTGAGACTGTCCCCCAAAGAGAAAAGTGAGCTGCATTAAGTTTCATGAGTGGTTTAAGCTTTAGCAATATTAGAACTCCTGGACAGGTAAATAACATATTCTATAAACACTCAACAAAAACTTCTTGTGCATGTTTTGCTGAGCACAGACTGAAAGCTAAAATTGCAAAGCACTGAGACCAGTTTGCTTTTCATTTGGTTTTTTTTAAAAACCATTTAGAAAAATATTGGTCAAGATATAGTGCACAGGGATGGGGGCTGAGGGAAAGTCTTCCTAAAACTCCAAAGCATAAGCAGCGTTATTTTAATTGAAATCCACCAAAAAATGTCTGCCTTCCTGACAGGTTAATGGCAATTTCTGGAAGAAAACAGAAATACATTTGCTGCTTAATGAATAATATGACTTCCATTCTAATGGGCATTAGAGTACTAACTAGTTGACTGAGGTATAGTTAAGAGTCCTTCAAAACTTAAGATTATATAGTCTTAAGCAAAGTAGCAACAGGGACTGCACAAAACAATCATAGTGATATTAGAAAAGCCTGTAATACCCAGCATCTGATGCGTAGGCAGAACACACCATTATTACCACCCACCTGTCTAAAGGAAAACTTAGCTAAAATATCCCAGTAAAACACACAGCTGATTTGCACGCTAAGATACAGCACATTTTTCCATGTCTGACAGGGCAGACTGTACACAGAAAGGTCTCTACTGACCAAAAGTTAGCACACCGATAAAGTGCAGCCACTCAGCCATTTAATACTGCTGGAGAAGTGGGGTGGGGGCAAAGACACAAAGAAAGAAATCTGCATTTTACCTTATCCATAAGACCACATGAAATTAGAATTCTTCAGGTTCAGCAGATGACAACAAAATTGCATTAAATTCTTCTACAAATAGAAAAAGATGAACTGTACATGAACAATAAGCAAAGTGAAATATTTACTGCAGTACTTTCTCATGCATAAAGTGAATTTCCTATGGTCTTACCTCACATTTATGTACAGTTTAGCACAGCTAAATGTAAGAAAATAGCAAGTTTTTTTTCTCCCTCCCACCCTCCCCAATACAGAGCAGATACCCCAATTTGCTGCTGCTTCAAGAAGCACTTCATAGACTCTACTACTTACAGGCTCTTTCAAAGGGAAGTTCATGGAGACTAATATTGAATGAACATTTAACCACACAGCGAAGACAGGAAAAACAATACAAAGCATTCTGTAAACAGTGCCAAACACAGAACATGTCAGTTTTGGTTTGCAGACAACCCCTGAGATAAAAATCAAAGTATTACGACACCAAATAAGTCAGAGGTAAATTACTGAAAATAAACAACATTCATAATTGGTGTCACAACACTTTCTGTATAGAAGCACTTTTTTTAACCATACAGAAAACATAACTGCTTTAGCCTGTCCAAGAAAAACATCAAGGGTAGACAAACAGAGCAGTTAGGGTTGCTTTGTTTTTTCACTAAACCTTGTTGCCGTGAAGGTTTCTCTGTTCTAGTGCAGCAACAGCAGTTTATGAGATCCACCATCTACTTACAGTAACTACTTCTACTAAACTACACGTGGGGACAGGTCGATAACCACTTAAAACTTCATGGAACCAGCTGCTAAGGTTAAACCTTCTAAAATCAAAAGCTTTAAATCTAACGCTATTGGCCTGTTCACTTTCAAAATACTTAGAACAGACCCAGAGATGACAAATTCAGTACCTGACACAACAAAATGAAGTGGTTATCTGTGGTAACAACCAACTCACTGTTTACAACTCCAGACAAGGAAGTGAAGCAAAAGCAAGCACGTCAGACGTTTCCTTTGACAATGACAGAACATACCTATCCCCTAACAGCAAACATGCTGGACACAAACTTGTAGTTAAAGCTTACAATGGTCCACGTTTGGCACACCAACAGAACTAAAGCACCTGTTTTAATTGCTCATCGAGGAAATTTTTCAGAAGACAATAAAAAAGTAGTAGAACAAAGACTAGGTTATACAATGCTCAGTTGAGTAAAAAAAGGCAACTATGTTTCACCTCTGCTTCTAACAGTCTAGGTCACTGTACCAGTTTTTGATGAAAAAACAACTGCTCGAGCAGACCAAAGACACACATTCAGCATTAACTGCATAACTAGGAGTACATTATAGCCCTAATGTGAGGCTTCCTCAGTGCCAAAACTTGATAAACTTTAGCAACTGCACAGGAAGCTTGTTTTTGGACACCTCTGTCGTCAAGGGTCGATGCTTACAGACGTTAACGAACTATCCTTAGAATCAAGAGTAGAAATGGAAGTCACCTTTAGAAGCAGTCATTTCTGAACAAGTGAATCCACAAAGAGGTTACTCAAAACTCATGCATTCAGCTTCCACAAGCCACTTAAGTGATAGTGATGAGGCCAATTTGTGATGATGATTTCAAATCCAGAGTGTACTTCCTCATCAGAAATAAAAAAAGGTGCAGACAGTCTGAGCTAACAAAGGGAAGTTAAGTGAGGAAAGACACTGTGTTTATTCAAATAACTGAAAGGTGCATCTGTGAATCAGACAGTGACTGGCAATTCAGAACACAACTTTGCTAAGTCTGGTAAAGAAAGAAAAGCAACATACTACATTCAGAATAGAAGCCATAGCTTCTTCATAAACAGATTTGTGCATCTAAGGAGACAAATTCTGTACTAATTGTTAAATGCCAATTGTTACAGTAATTCTCATCACTAGAGCAACATCCACACTGCATGGCCACAAGTATACAGCATAGAAAATAATGGAAGTGAGACTTAACTTTTCCCCTGGCTCTTCTGCTTGAAAACAAATTTGTTTAAAAAGAGAAAGAAAACTGTGCACAAATCTGTTAAGAATCTTACTTACAAGTCAAACTGTGCAAATACAAATGTAAGATTGTGCTGTAACAGGCAGTAAGAGGCCAATATGGATGTGCAAAGTTAAAAGAAACATAGCAGCTTTTGCAACAGGCAATAAAACAGAAAGTAAAAAAGGAAAACAAGTTAAATCTTGCATTTGTGTCTCCACTTCATAGCTCCCATATTTGAGAAAGAAGAGCCTGACAGGTCAATAGGCTTAGTGAGCAAAATCCACTTGGTATTTGTGTATCGCAGTCTACGTTCAATGGAGCTCTCAGCAGCAGCTTGGTGGTATTATTTCTGAGGCTTTGTGACCCTGTGCTTTCAAAGAAGCAGAAAAGGTTCTAAGTGTGCTGCAGTCTATCATTAGAAGTTCATCAAAGTAGCGTGCATCGAAAGAAGCTGCTCTTCTTAGACCGATTTTCTGTTATTTTTACTGGCCCACCTGCCCCTGATGAACTGTTGTCATTCTGAAAGAGAAAAGAGTACCAACATCATAAAATGCAGAAACAAGTATGTCGAGCTTTCCTAGTTTCCCTCCCCATATCCCCTCTTGTAAGGTAACAACCAGAGCAGAGGTCTGCTGCAAGTTGAGCTCCTCAATTATTCAGACTTTGTTAATAACTTGGTAAAACTGTCTATTTAAGAAATAAACATTTACGTAACAACCCAGATCTCAAGAATTAGCTGGAGGAGAGACTATGTAAAAAAGCAAAGATCACACTATCACATTTTGGAGTAACACATCCGTTTCAGGCTGCCCAAAGTTAATGTTCATGCAAAATAATGAACACTTAGGTAATGAAGCATAATAAATCACTGTTTGCTCAAATTTGATCTAGCAACTACTGTAATCCTCAGGAGTTTTTTGGTAGGGCTACTACTAGGCCAATTATCAGAGCTGTCCTCTCACTGTATCTATCCGTATGCTATTTGGAAATACAAACCATTTTTCTGTTGAGCTTTGTCATAATGTCCCGTGCAAGTGTGAAAAACGCCTGGTGAGGAGTGGAAATAAAGAAAAAAACCAAAGCATTAGTCACAAGGTATATTATCGACATGACAGAGTTCTAGATCTGGCATAGCCAGGCACATTAACAATACAGTGTCCTGTAGGCCACTAATAGCACTCTGAGTTGCAAGACACTCTATGTACAGTATGTCTATACTTAAAATTTCAATAAACACGCTTTAGAAGAAAAAGCTATTTCTTTTGAGTCTCCATCTCACCAATCTTTGAAGCAAGTGAACAGACTTTCCCATCGCATACCTCGGAGGGGAGGGGGGAAGAAAAATCAGCTGAAGAGAAGGCTGGAAGTATACTGTACTTTTTTTATTTCCCCCCCCAAACTGAACTGTGCATCACAACTAGAAACCCAGAGAGGTTTGAAAACGGCAAGCCTGGGAATTCCGGTTAAGGTTAGCTTGCTTTCTGCCCTCCAAAAGCTTGGTTCCTGGGCTATCTGTAAGGGTATTTGAGCTTCCAATATCCCTATTAAAAACAAAACAAACCAAAACGCCCATAAATAATTACTCTGGCAAATCTCAGCATCCCAGATTTCAATGTATGAAAGAGCAAAGAAACTTCTGTAGCAGAAAAATTCTGCAATTGTCCAGGAGCAGGAAAAAGTAAGTTTTTAGGCTATCTGGAGACCCAACAACCCAAGGACAGTTCCAGAATGTAAGCAGTGTAAACACTTCCCCTCTGATTGCATTTGGAATATATCCAAAGACAGACACTCATTTAAAGCAAATAAATCACAACAAATAAATTAATTCACTTCTGATCACAAGAATATCACAATTGTGTAATTCCCCACCAGTTAAGTATTTGGTGAAAAGTAAACGAAATCATTAGTGATTGCCAAATGCCTACACCAGCTGCATTTTTTAATGTTTTCTTCACCATTCATGTGACAATTTTATAAAGTATTCAGAGAGCCAAACAGTTTGGTGTAAGCACAAACTTCTGTTGTGCATTTCATAACCTGCAGGAGTTATAATGAAACTGCCATGTCATGACAGAGCAAGTCAACCATCCAGAGGCTCTCAGCTATCCACCACTGGTATGAACTGCTCATGGTCACACTTCCAGTGTCTGCTCTAAGAATCACAAAGACACTGAAAATCAGGCCAAGCACTACTCCAGGTGCAGCACGATGCCGATCAGTCCATTTTAACTGTTATCCTGTTGTTATCCTGTATAACAATCATCCTGAAATCAGAAAAAACCATGCCTGGCTGGCACAACATCCATCATGTTATTTTAAAGCAACAGTGTCTTCAGCTTCTACTTAATTTGTCAGCTGCATGAATTAAGTACATGTTTGGAGGACTTTTAGAGGGTATCCCATAGAAAGGCTTTTAGAGGTTTAGGTACAGGGACAACACTTAAGAACAAGTCTACCTTACTAGATAAATGAATCTTAATATAACTGCCTTTTTATAGTTATTTCTTTGTCCACACTTTTCATACAGTTAAGATCCTCCCCTCACTCTGCCTGAGAAGACATGAGTGATTTATGGTAAGATAGACTGGACTTGAGCCACTCTTCCTTCCGACTCTATTTCCTTAGGCTCTCATAAATAGGGATCTTGTGTTTTTAGCCTAAAATTTATTTTCAGGAAAACAGATTAAAAAACTATAGATAGTATTTTAAGCCTTCTTCCCCCTCTAACATCAGCTTATGATCTGGTGTTCCAGGTTAACACCCAAATTTTCAGTCTCATCTGCATAGCATGTATTTAGTAGTAACCTGAAGGCTCCTTCACACATGTTATCCTGAAAGCAGAGAATCTTGAATCCCATTTCCTGCACAAAGCACTGTTCTAAAATTACACCTATTCCCTGTTCAAAAGGACTTGAAATTTAAGTAGCAAGCACAGACAACTAAAGCAGCTGTTTGCTACAGTAATAGTAAACCACTCTGTTAACATCCATTTAAAAAACAATTCCAGATATTACCAGAAAACTGAACAGTTGGATTGGAACAGTAGACCCAGGAGTACAGAGGGAACTTCAGGCCCCAGGCTAGGTCAGAAAGCCCAGCAGATCATGGAACATACCTCCACAGGAGTAACTCAAGAAACAACAAAGAGTAGCACCGAGCTCTTACCTCTTCCACATTTATGCTGGATTTTGCACTTGTCTCCAAAAATTTGATTCCATAATCAATTGCTAGCTGGAAGAGAGGTTACAGTTTTTCAGTGGTTTTGAAGTTCCTTTGTAAAAGGAATGTTTGACATAGGTTCATAATAGAATAGATGCTGCATGCTTTAGAAACCAAACCAAGCAAGCTTCACTTCTGCTTTTCCCTTGAAAGAACATTAAACTCACTGGACAATTAGACAAAATATTAGAACATGGCATACCCTCATATAAAGTCAAAACAAAACAAACAAAAGAAGATTAATTTCTCACAAAAAGACTTATTTAGGCTCTAAAAGAACATTAAGGTACGAACTTTATTGATATGGATTTATGAATATGGACCAGGTAAGGACCAGATAACTACATACAATCCTCCCATAAGCTGTGTTACTAACAGTTACACTACTTCAGCTGTTCACATGATAGTTTTTACAGTGTTCTTACTTGCTTCTTTTTCTGTAGAGCAACTAATTACTTAAGCTTTAATAACAGCATTTATGACAAGGGTAAGTAACCACCACAGTGAATTGAGTAGAACAAGATCAAACTATATACAGAACTTTATACTGAGATATAGAATACTTCATGCTATAGCAAAGGTCAACATTCTTTACATGATCTTGCCCTCAAGACAACAGTACCATCAAGTTTATTCCAACTTGAAGACAGTTAAGTACTAAATAAAAACAAAAACCCCCCAAATCTGGTATCCTATACATATAAAAGTTTCTGAAACAAGAGATTTGAGACCCATTATCTCTCATATGCCTAAAACATACCAAACATCCAGGAGCCAAAATCCTACAAGAAGTAGACTTCTTAATAGGGTAAGTCAAATCTTACCTTCTCCCCTTTTTCTTTTGAGACTTGTCTTTTTTCATTCATATCACATTTGTTACCCAGGATCATTCTTTCTACATCTGAAGAGGCATGCTGGAAGGAGAAAAAGTAATATCTCAGAAACAAAGTGCATCATTGTTTAAAAGAAACTTATGTGTCAAACTCCTCCACAACGGACTGTTTTATTTTAGAGAAATTATCTAATATGAAGGCATTACTAAGAGAGACTGACTTCTGAAACAAGCAATTAAAATATTAAAATAGGTTGGAATAAATACTCCTAGATTACATTTGCCCAAGTATTATTATAGATCAAATTTGTGCCATGAGCTCTGTACCAGGTTGCACACATGCACAGGCATTTGGCTACTCTGGAAGTGTAACAGTGCACACTTTACTTCCAAATGGTGCATGGCAATATACGTTGGCTACTACAGTGAAAGGGAATAATTACTTGATTTTTATTTGTCCCAGGGAAATCATAAGATGGAATTAAGCACTTACCTCCTCTATGTTTCTTATCCAGTTTTTTATGTTGTCAAAAGACTTTTCATTTGTGATGTCATACACCAGCATAATTCCCTAAATAAAATTAGAAAAATCTAGTTAGATGGGCTACTACTATTGGCTGACTTTTGATGTATGCTGCAGGTTTAATTATACTTGCAAAGAAATTCAACACAGGATTATAGGTGAATAAGTCTTTTCTCAAGGCATTATACCATGGCTGGGAATTTACCCAAAATATTACAATTTAACATCTTTTGCCACTGTTAGAGGTAAAACACACCACCTAGATGAAGTTTTTAATTATTAGCCTATAGTCAGGGAAAGTTTAGAAATTCTACTACACCAGCAACCAGGACTCCATGGTTAAAGTCAGGTTTAGAAGCAGCAGCTTTAAGCAGTCCAAGATGTCAAACCTGTGAGCTCCAATCTGCTGGGGCCAGCGGATGCTTACAGCAAAGCTGCCCCCAGGGCTCTCCCAGAAGCTTTAGTTCTTTCCAACAGTTGCGTACATACACTGCCATGGGATCCCAACAATCAGCACAGCACGGGAAACCACAGAGTCCCTGCATTAAGGACAGATGGCAAGGCTGCCCTCCATTTCTTAAGGCCTTTCCAATCATTTCTTGCAGGACAAGGAAAAGTCCTTGGCCACGGACTGGGGAGACCATGTCCCTGCCAAACCTTTTTAAGCACTGGAGAGCTCGAACACAGAGCCATTACTATTTCTCCCTGTATTCTTTATCAATGGAGTTATTTGGACCTACAGCCTATGAATGTCACAGATCTGTTCATACAAAGCAATAAGAACATACAATAGCAGCACAGGTGGTAATCAGCAAGTCAAAATTAAGTGTCCCACCTTAAAGCATCTCAAATCATAGCATTAAGAACCATTACAAGCAGTTGCACCACAAAGAGTGCAGGCTGTAGGCAGTTATTTGACTTCAAGTCACTCTCAATGGAGGAAACAGTAACACTAGCTGTTGCAAGTGATTGTATTTCTAGCCCAGACCTTGCATTCTCTACTGGCTGAAGGAAAAGCAATTC
The DNA here is from genome assembly GCA_013400975.1 of Atrichornis clamosus. Taxonomy (NCBI): domain Eukaryota; kingdom Metazoa; phylum Chordata; class Aves; order Passeriformes; family Menuridae; genus Atrichornis; species Atrichornis clamosus. The sequence goes on from WBMZ01002040.1 coordinate 255,533, forward strand.
AGCAGAACATACTTTTAATATTAAAGTAATTAATTATCCATTTTTCAAACATTTTAAATGTTTAAAGGGGTTGACTCCATTTAAAAAAATCTTTTTTCTGATTAAAGCTTGGCAACTTATTTTATTAAAATACACAGAAATTTTAATTATATTAAAAAAGACAAGAGGGCTTGAAGTTTCATCACAAAAACAGGCCCAGACCAAGTACCAGCACATTTAAAAAAGGAAAAACAAACTAATAGAAAATCCCCAACCAAACCACAAACTTCATTCCCCACATCTCAAGACACGATTATCCAGTCCTCCAGTGGAAGACTTACACGATATAACCTTAAGAGCAGCAAACCAGTTACACAAGTTGTGTTCAGTTTTTCTGAAGTGTGGGCACTCACCATGGCTCCTCTGTAGTAGGCTGTTGTGATTGTGCGGAACCTCTCCTGGCCTGCTGTATCCCTACAATTCAGTGAAAAAAGTATTTGTTTCACACTCATCTGTACTTAGTCTCTTTGAACAGAGTAACAAGGCTTTGATACTCGCTTGTTATGAAAAACACACCCTTTTGCTGTTTGCACAAGTTTCTTCAGCCCTCAGCAGCTTCCTCACTCCCAAGCTACCCCACTCACACCAGTGGTTAGAGCAGCACCAGAAACATGGCACAAGAACATTTCAGTTTTAATGCAAGCAATAAAAGTCAGCACTACACAGCCTTCCCTACAGCAATGCAAAAAAACCAGCTCTGATGCATCCCAGTCCTGTCTTAAACAAAAGTTAAAACATGCAGCAACAAAATATTTCAGGATAGTGCATTGTCACGTACAGTCTGCTGCTAAGATCAGTCACTACACCTCAGTGTGCTGGTGTTTTGCCCTGGATGACTTCAAAGCAGTACCTGTCTGTGAGTGAACAAGCAGACCCAAGTGTTTGGCTACCAGTCACACCTCGGGGGAGCTGAACCACAAAAGCCTGACAAAAAACAGCTTTTTTGACTTATATTACAGACAGAAAATCTCTACCTGCCACTTCTGGCACTTCACCTCTTTAGTCATAAGGATTCTGGCTCACATGCAAGTATCACAGTGATCTTTGCTGGAAAATGAGAAATCACCAAGAGTCCTACAGCAGCAGCATTTTAAGAGTTTGGCATGAAAAACAACACTACTCCAAAAATACTCATCTGCTGCTATCAGGAGACTCAGTTTCTACAAAGCCACCATGCAAGAAATGGGAGCATTATCACCCACCTGTGCCTTGGTGAGTACAATCAGGTATCAAAGTACCACAGATTACATTTTATTAGCTTGCATATTTTATTAGCTTCATAGTTTACAGTTATTGAGTTAATATTTCTCCTCCACACGGAAAAGCTAAAAGCACATTTAAGAGGACAGCTTCTGACAAAATGGGAAGTTGCTGTAATGCTTGCATGCGAACAGGCTATTTCCTGTGCTACTCAAGCAGAACCACTCCAAGTGCAAGCTAGAAGAATGCATAAACCTTATGGACAGTCAATGAATAAAAGGTATGAAACTTCTGGTATGCTGAAGCTCAAAAGCTATGAAGTGTTCTTTCTCAAAGTGAATTCAATATTCACTGAAAACCTGAACTACTTTGGAATACTTACCATATTTGTAGCTTGATTTTCTTTCCATCCAATTCTATTGTTCTGATCTTAAAGTCGATTCCTGCCAGAGAGAGAGATACTCTTAAGTTTTGAAATGGGTGAAAAGGAAGTGTTCGGTTTCCTTTTGGCAATTTGGTAAGAGCAAACTTAGTCAAAAGAATTATTCTGAAGTTGTCATTTCTTCCACACACCTGGAAGCGCTGAGAACGCACAAAGGTTTTCAGCTGCATCTAACATGTCAGGATAAATTATTCTGCACAATGGAAACAGACCAAACTCAGACTGACTCCTAGTTAGTCAAGATTATTAGAGGCAGACATGATCTCAAAATCCTTCCATTTTACACCAAAAAAGTCACTACTTTGAATGTGAACTTTTCCTGAATTTTTGACTAGTCCCTGAAGTTCAAGTCAATTCCTTGGTACCTCTGGCTCTGAGTTAAAAATACATCCTGTAAACCCTTAGTTCCTCTTCAAAGCCAGCATCTACTTTTCAAAATTGATGTTTGACACAGTCTAATCAGAGAGTAAATGGTAATACAACACAGGAGATTTAAGATTCCTTTTTCAAGAACACTCATTTAGGAGCAATTTAGATTTTCTAGGAAACTCCAAAAGGTATCAAGAAAACACTTTCGCCTTTTCCCCCTTACACATCCACATGGTACCCATCAGTTCTCAGATTGATTTTGAAGACAAATTGCAGATTTTAAGCCACAGGTTTTAAAAAAAAAAGATTAAAAGAAATTAATTCAGAAGGGCTTAATAATGTCTTTTTAAGGTTTGGAGGGTGAAATGGATTTCCAAGCAGACGAGCCTTTATCTTAACTACTGTAACCTTTGCATCTCTAAATCTATACTACAACATAGGTTCAAATTGAGACTGCTCAACTCTCACTACCATATGACTGCCAAATTTTTGAATCCTGGGACAGCCATCCCATGTACCCCCAAATTAATTGGTTTTGAAACTACTGACCCATTTTTACTTCACTGAATCTTAAATAGTTACTTGATATTTAGTTGTAGTTTGTAAAAACAGGTAAGTTAGAAGAAATGAAATAAACTTTCTTAAGATGCAAATTAACTGACAATTATCAAGAGTATCTTAATTGGAAAAATGGTGTTTCTAGCTTTAAGAATTCATCCATCACTTAAACAGGAAGCTATGGGATTTTTTAATATACCACAGTAGAATCTGGATATGAAATATTGACATTCATTAGCTATTTGAATTTCATTCTTCTCACATGCAACATTACTATTTTAATATACTGAAAATACCAAGTTTCAGCCACTTAATCTTAATGTGCTATGGATACGTAGTTCAGCTCGTTAGTTAGAATACAAATTATGAGCAGAAATACCACATCAGCACTTTAAGAGCATATGAAATTAATTGCATTAATTTAAAATGCTATGATTACTGCTACAATTGCAATTTCACAAGATTCACTGGTAGATTCACAGGAAAAAAAGGTACTTTCATTAATTCACAGTCTTCTAAAAATGACATGAGAATTATATGTACTTTTAAAAAATCCCTACTCTGTAACGTAAGTTTGGCTAATGTTTCCATTTTACATGGGATAGGCTTTTGCCTCCCACGTTGTAAAGATTTTTCTCCTAACTAGGTACAATCATAGCTGCTGAAATCACAAGTAATTGCATTCAGGCCTGAAAATAAATAACCTTTGCTCTGAATAGATTTTGTTTCGGCCTCAAAGGTTATAAAGCACAAATACGGATTTCTCTAGAAAGAGCATTGTATCATGGCAACAGCAAATTAAATCAGTTTTAAAAGCTCATTTGTGTCTAGGCCTGAAGCTGTAGTATAACAACTATCAGGAAAATTATGTTCAGAGACTGCTGTGGTTCAAAGATAATTCTGCCTGTACTGTGAACTACTGAGCTAAAGACACATCAGCACAAGCAGTGACAGACTCCTGTAGGGGTGGCTTTCTGAGAAAGCCTCCTGACTGCAGTGTCAGCTTCCCATGTGCACCAATCCAGGTCTTGCACAGACTGGTTTCTTGTGGTTACTCATTTCCCTTGCAGCACTGAAATGATTTATACAACCAGTCCTTCTAAAACTCAGGACCTGCACAAAAAGTACCTTCTCAGAACTTAAGATTTTTTAGTATGAACTTCACCAAAATTCTCAAAGATTAATTTCAAAGCTAAAACAAGAATATAAAGGGAAAGGCTGTAAGTACCTCTGTAAGCACCTCTGCAACTGCAACCTTTTAGAGCTTAAAATGAACTAGAAACTGATATTTCTTTTGTTCTTTCACTTCAGTAGCAGGAAGTGGTGAGCTACACAGTTCAGAGCAAGCCTGGTGACATGTGCTACCACTTCCTGCCAAGTGCACTTGCATGGCTAAGTACAAGCCATGATCTGGTTACAGCTACATTCAAATTACACCATGTAAAACACTCCAAGAACTATAGAATTTCAAAAGCAGTTCTTGACAGAAGATTTCCTTTATTAATCCATTCTTCTTTTGCACAGTCATGCACTGGGATACAGGAGTTTGAAAAGTTACCGAGGCCTAATAAAGAGGAGTCATTTGTGAATCAGAAAGTTTCACTGCAAAGGATCACACAGCTTGCACTTTTAAAATGCAGCATGAAATGCTGTTCTTCCAGTATGGAGAAAAAGCCCAGAAACATCCGGATGTCCATCTGAAGTTAAGTTTTAGAAGCTTTTAGAAAACACAGACCCAGATGAATTCTTAGAGTGCAAATGCTAACAGGATGATTATTTTTAACTGCTAAAGTGGAGCTGTCACACACAAGTTTGACACACTGGTGCCCACCTAGCACGTCAGTAACTACTAGATCAAAGCAATACAGAAGCATTTGTTGCAGGCATCACAAACTTGCATTCTGCAAGGATGAAGACCAAGTTGCAATGTGAACTGTGCATTTAGTTAGGGCTGTAATTGCATGTATTCCCTTACAGCATGGGATAAAAGTAGCTGAGGACTTACTATTCTTTCCAGATCCTTGCTAACTATAGGCCAGGGATGTATCCTCTGTCCTCACTATACTGAGGTTATTTGCTTTCATAGCTTCCAACAAAACTCCGTTAAAGAATACCCTGGGCAGCATCATCAGTACCACATGAAGACTCTCACAGAAAGCCACAGCAGCTGCATGTTGCTGTGTCTACCCTGCATTGCTGTGCAAAGCGAAAAAAATTCAGGGCATACCACTGTTCAATGCCACATAGCCAAATGTCAGAGGCCAGGGAGACTGGCCTCCCCTGGCCTCTTCTGGTTTAAGCTAAGAAGTCATGTCCATCTCACGTCCCAAAGCTCTTCTGCCACTACTTATTCTACCACTCTACTCCCCAGTTACATGCTTCTTCTTTTTCCAAGCCACCTGGGCAAGTTTTACCCATAATTAAGCTGCAATGCCATCATTTTAAAGAGACATTGTGAAATGTTGCAGACATCTCACAATACTACAATACTGAACATCCAGGACTGCCCAGAGAAGTTCCTTTTCCAGTTCTAGTACCAATGGTTTCCTAGCATGAACCTTAACAAAACCAAGCCTGACGCAATTCTTACAGGAATGTAAGGACAAACTGAGCAGGGAGGCTGAAACAGTTCATTTTGTTACTTTAGTTTTTAGAACAGTAGCTTGCTCTTAGGGCATCACTGTTACTCTTTTGTTCTCCCCTCACCCCGCTTTTAACCCTGTAGCCATTACAGCCAATATCTCAGGTTTTTCATGCTCCAGTATCTGTTCCAGCTAGGACTCCACTACAACTTTTCCCTACACAGTACCACTGTTTGGACAGATTGTCTTGTTTCTTCTTTTCAACAAAATTGCTGTTGCAGAAAATGCTACAGCACAAAGAAACCTAAGAAACCAAACCAAAGTATTCTGGCTGGAGCCAGTAAGCTGTTCCAACAGTACCAGCAAATACTTCCTGAAGGTAAAGGTTTCTTGGACCTTCAGGATGCTCCGCAAAATGGTCCTGGAAGGGTTGTGTTATTGAATGTTTTTTTACAAGTAGTAAAAGGCAAACAGAAAAGAAACATACACAAATTAGTGTAAAAAAACCAAACCGAAACAAAAAATCCTGCCACGGGCAGGCAAATACTTTAAGTCTTAATCTTTACCTTTATTACACAATTCACCAGTATTTTAAGTTAATTTTTCACAAGGCTTAATACTAGTTTGTAGTAGCTGGACATTATGTGTGCAGCTGTAGCAAGAAATGAGACAGGAAATCCACACCTTTCAGGATGCAAATAAACATCCATCTCTGATATCACACACTAGCCTCTATATTTACCCCAGCAGAGTATTTCCCCATCTCTGGTAAAGTAATACTTTTTTTTTTTTAAGTACTCAATATATTAGCATTTTAAATTGTTTACCTGTGGGGTTTTCTAATATATAAGCCAAAGGAATTTTTTAAAGTCAGTGAACACAAAAATTGGCAAAGAAGCTGTGAAAAAATTAATACCTGATTTGCCTGCTAGAAGATAGTCTTATTTTAATCCCATCTATCAAAGAACATAAAAGACACACCACAGTTTATTAAAACAAAAAGTAAGGAAACTGTTTTGCATGACTTGCATATAATAAAAACCTCACCCTCTTAAAGAAGCTGTCTTCCTATTTGTCTAAATCTTACCTTACTCCTTTGAAGAAAGAATGGAAGATGTAACATTAAATGGAAATAAAACATTTTTTTTAAACAGGATTCCCTGATAAACAGACTTTGTGTCACTCATCATACGGGACACAGACCACAACAAAAAGGAATGAATTACAAGATGGGGAAAGGAGTCAACGTACAAAGTGTCATTACTCTTTTGAGCAAATCAGCACAGAACAATTGGAATTTAGGCATCAAATTTCAAGCTGGGCTTGATCCAACTTCACTGTGTTTGTATGTGGAGTTGTGGGGTTTTCATTTTTTTCAATAGGCTGAGCTGGAGAAGGAGAACATCTTACAAACTCTTTACTGCAAGACATGCAAGAGTCTTCAAGATATATAAAAGGAAACATTTTCTGCAGTCACTCAGGTTAAGTGAAGTAAAAGCAACTTCAAACCAAGCAAGCATATTTGTAAGTTCAAAAAAAGGAAGTGAGAAGAGGCGCACAACTGAAAATCAATATGCTTCACCCTCAGTTTATTGAATCCTGGGAGAGAATCACTTGGAAGATAATTCTCCCTATAGGCTGCACATCTTGTGAGCAGCAAAGGGCTGAAGTTGCACAGATGAACAGCAGAGCTGGTAAGCAGCACTACTTCAATGGCACAGCTGCTACTGTCCTGCTAATCCTGCAAAGGATGGCTGGGAGTCTGACAACACCATCACAAGCCTATCATCCCTGATGCTTCAGCATCAACTGCTGCCAGTGCATTCCCACTGTACTCGGAGGGGCTGTGGGCAGTCAGGGCTGGGGCACTGAAGGCCCCGTCACAGCCCTGGCTCAGCACAAGGTGCCGCACACCAGACACCAGCACTGCTCACACACCAGTTGTGTGTGGGCACGCGCGGACAGAGCTCAAGAGCTCCGTCATCTCCCACGGACAGACCTACAGGACACTATTCTTCCAGACACTGGTTCTTTACACATATATCCAACAGCTGAGGGACATCAATTTGTCCCCGCAGGTTTCCCCCACAAGCTTACCCAGGGATTAGTCCTTTTCTGTCGTTCTCAGCAGGAGGTATTGCAGGGTTTGGATTAAATACATAACTATTTTTTTTATGTGGTTTACAGGAAAAGAATTTTTTGTGCTACATCAGTATACTGTCTCAATCTATAAAGGTAGATAACTGAAGCTTCAGAAATTCACTTTTATATTGTATCTTTCTAAAATAATTATAGTAAGAATAAAAAATTACAAAGTAGAAGTAAGATCAGTGTAAAAGGGAGGGTGGGGAACCCTTGCAACATACCAGCGTGTCATACAGCCTCACACAAAAGAACAAAGTCTAGTAATTTTGAACTTGAGCGTTTGGCTTTAGTTCCTAGTAACATCTGCAAGGAATTTTCAGATGATCTCAGCAGTGTCTTGTATCAGTATGTAAATTAAAGAGGCAGTAGTCTTTTATTGCACCCATTCAGAAGTACAGCAAACTAACATGAAGCAATGCACCAGGGTAAAGGTCAACATTTTTTCAAAAGTTGTAAAATGAATTATTTTAGAATTAAACACAAGTGCAACCAGTTTTAGTTACTCTTTCACAGCTTAAAGGGGCAAACTGTATTCCATTCCTTCTGGACAGTCCATAAGAGCCCACAACACAGTAGTAACCTTGAGTGGGCTGAACAGACTCCTGCAGGTCAACTGGCCTTTCTTCATCCAGCTACTCACCCACTCAAAGAATCCATGACCAGTGTCCCACACAAGGAAACACAGAGCAGTGTCTTGCCCCTTGGAAGTTATTCATATTGTAAGATTCTTAAAGTTTAAACACTGGCAAAACAAATATATACAAACGGCTAAAGTAGGTAAGGCAATAAAGAATGGGGGTGCCATGTGTGTGTGTAACATCTCATGACCAAGATCAGCTCAATGCTCACGGTGCCAAGCAAAGTGCCACTTCCTCCAGCACGTGTCCCCTCAGCTATGGCACAGCTGCCACTCTAAGCTTCCTTTCTTAAGATAAGCTACTTTCTACTTAAAAGGGAACAGGGGATTCAGAATACAATTTATAATCATCAGAATTAGACCAACCTACACTTTGCAACACCCGTGTTTTTGACAGCTCAATAACCTCCAGTGATCTGATTACCACACTGAGATCTGAATCCAGCGCTCTTCAGCCACTGTTCATAGCAGTGCTCCTGTGAGTTCTGCCACCACAACTGCACACTGCAGTGTGGGCACTGCAACATCCTGAACACTGACATTCTCTTTTCAGCATTTTGAATTTAGCATTTACAGACTTCTTTCAGCAACCTTTGAAATGCATGATTTTAAACACCAAAAAAACTCAACACAAAATTCAAGACAATAAACCAACATAATAGTAGAAACTTGTTACTGTTTGACATGAGTGAAATTATCAACTGTCACAACAGCCCAACTTTAAAAGGGCTGAGTCCCTGCAAAATGTGTTTCAGAGTTTACAATCCAGATAGCACAGCTCTATGAAAGTGCACAGAAATTAACCTATGGTCTACCTCTCATTCTATTTTGAATGTAAGATAAACTACACTTGGTGGTAACTCAGTTTCATTTAAAGTAATTTTTAAATAGATTAAAATTGTACTACTGATACAGACAGCAACGTTTGTTTATTTTAAGGATTATTTATAGACTGCCTGTCTCTATGAGGAATGCATTAACTTAGCTGCTTAGGGAACATATTCCTTCCAAGTCAACATGAAACTGGAGAGCACCAAACGTTATAACCGGCCAACAGACTTGAGTTGGGGCTACAGTTACACAGATGAAACTGGGGTAGGCACTGCCAGGACCAGGAGTCATGACCAAATCCTTTTCTCTTTTGAACAGGTTAGTTTTCACCTGTGTGAGTTCCAGAATTCAGTTTAACATCATCTGTAACAACAACTGATGGCATAGCCTGAGAGCATGCAGTCTCACAGTCTCGTCTCTCCTCCTCTGAGTAGCAGAGGACAGACTGTTGAACCAGCCATTAAACTGAAGCCCTAGTTAATAAAGACCAAGAGATAGCCCACAAGTAGCTTGCAAGCAGCTCCACTGGGAATCCTACAGCAGGGTATCACCTGACTTGCTACAGCTCCAAGGCGGTGCAGGAATTTCTCTGTATTTCACACTCCAGCTAGGGCTAGGTATGGAAGAGAAACAGCTGCAGTCGTCTCCCAGGGAGCCAACCCCACAGTCACTTAACCTGTATTGCAGCTATGGGAGACTTCTGCATCTGTCATCTACTTTGAAGCTCTTCCTTCCCTGAGGTCTCCAGGATGCGCAGCGTATGGCTTTCTACAACATGAAAAAAACCTGTGCCACGTGCTTTAATGGGTAAGAACACCAGATTTCCCCATTTAAAGGTGACTTATGCAAATATTTGATTCTTTGTTCAGAAGCCCAGTGCTTAATACAAGATGACATGTGATTGGTCCTTTTCAAAAGCATAATTTAGTAAGTAAGACCAAAAAAAGCTCCAGAAAACCCCAGCGTCAAAGTGGAACCTCTAAGAACAGGAAAAAATGATCCCAAATCTCCCGCCCAAAAAACATCTATGTTTGCATGTGTAGAAAACATAGGAAATGCTGTCTTTAACCAAGATAAATGTGACTGAATATGGCTGTTAGGAAAAAGAAAAATAAAATTACTTTGTCCAAAATCAGCATCTTAAGCATCCAAAAGGTTGAAAAAATGGCGTATTAAAAAAAATCCTATGCAGCCAAAACTACCTTGTCACTATGGCTTAAAGTTCATTGTTTATTATTCACATACCATGCTTCAATTGTGACAATAGGAACAGGCCAAAAAGGTTAGGTTTCATTTTGTTCCCTAATTTTTGGTCCTGGTAAACCTATGTGTCTGTCTCTTAAAAGTTTCAGGGCTCCCACTTGATCCGGATGTCTACACTAAACTGGTTATTCAGAGTGAAGAAATGAAGCTTTGAGGGGGCCATAACATTGTTTAAAACAGAAGATGTGCTACATGAAAAGCGAGCACAGTGAGTGTCCCAGGATTCACAGAGCAAAGCAAGAACTGGGAAGTCAGTGGCCACTTCCAGATAAAACACCCTTGCACAGTACAAACAGTGCACTCTGTACCTTCTCTTCCAGCACTGCCTACGACTGGCACCATACACAAACCCCATCAGCTGCAGATCCAACACAGGTAGGGAAGACACGATGGGAACAGCTGGCATGTACAGGGAATCACTGCTGTAGCCCAACAACTCGGACTGCCAAGCACCTCCTCGAGAGGTGCAGGGATACCACACTAGTGTCAGACATAAAAACAAGTTAAATGGGACCATGTTAGAACAGGTATAATTTACACATGACCATTGTAAAGACAGAAGTGATGAAATGTTTGGAAGTTTTTGTAGGAACACTCCACTCATTAAGCAGATGAGACTTTAGAGGGCACAGACCTGTTTACACTGGAAGAAAAAGCACAGAGAACATGGGTATTACCAGGAACATAAACACAGATAAAAATGCAACAAAAAAAGCAACAATATCAGTGAGACAGCTCTTAGCTTTAACTGATACTCTGTCCAAAAGGATCTATGAAGCTCAAAATGTCTCATCCAGTAAGAATTATCTTTGTTAAGAAAAATCATCTAATCTAGGAATTTCAGTTAGAAACTGAAATATAGTTGTGTTTTAGAAGAAAGTGTAGAGGGTACCTAATGAGGCCACAAAATCTGGCAAAAAAGTCAGAGCAGAAGGTTTAAAGTTACTGAAGTTATTTTTATAGAACGCACTCTCAACAGCCTCAAAACATCATTCTCATCAGAGGCTTTTTTAAAGCCATGTTTTAACACGGGGGTAAGGAAGCATGTGGGGAGTTTGATTTGTTTTTTGCTTGTTTGTTTGTTTGGGAAGTAAAGGACATGAGGGAAGGAGAGCTGCTTTTTTAAACTTCTTACATGAATGACAAAATAGGCCTTTTTTTGAAAGGTTTTTACTACTATATAAACAGGCAAAGTCACATAACATTAATAAAGGCCATACTTGTCTTTCTGGACATAACAGTTTTCTTCTGTATCACACAAGGCTCTTTTAATGAAGTAATTTTAATTAATTCTTTAATTTCTTCATCTGCATTTCCTGCATTGCATGTTCTAAGTACTCCTCTCTAAGTCACTTCTGCAAAGCCAGAGAAGTTCTCCCAGGCAGTTATTCTGATTGTATCTTCCTCCTTCCTTCTATGCTGGGGTTGACATAGATACCTCACTTCATTTTTAATCTCATCAGACGTCACACCATACAGACAAGATATTTTGATTCAGTAAAGGAAAGCTATTTCTCTCTGGCAGGTGAAAGAAAGGAGGATTTGTTGGGCAGTGTGGGGGGTATGTGTTCCCTGACTGGCAGCCGCTTTAGCTTTGCCCAATTTCTTCTACTCAACCTGCTTTTCCCAATTTTCAGATTTGGTGCCAGACTCTTATCAGTGACCAGTCTGCTTGACATGTTCTTTGATGTTGCTATACCTGTAAGAGAATGCCACTGACATTGAGCATCAGTTTTTTTCCTCAAAGCAGAGAGTCTGCACCGTAGCAGCAAAATTAACACAGACTATCTTGGCAAAGTGTTCTCCCTGTAAGGGAAGCTTTCTGAAACATGCAGTACTTTACTTGCCTTTAACTACATACAATCTAATCTAAAGTGTTACATCTAACAGAAAAGTTTACTATAAACCACAAGATTAAACTGATATTGTATGCAATTACTGGTCAAAAACCCTTTAAGAGGCACTAAATTACACCTCACTGCAACCTCTGTTGGGACAGGAAGTTGCTGACTTAAATTTTGAGTTGCAAGTCCAGCAACTAAAAGCCTCTGGGATCGAGTCTTGGGCACCACAGTATAAAAAAAGATATAAACCTATCAGAGAGTATCCAAAAGAGGGCCATGAGGGTGGTGAAAGGTCTGCAGGGGAAACTTTGTGAGGAGTGGCTCAGGACACTTGGTCTGTTCAGCCTGGAGTTGGACTCAAAGATCTTTGTGGGTCCCTTCCAGCCCAGAATATTCTATGATTCTGACTCCGTACAAGAGCCTTACACAGTGCAACTTTGTTGATGTTACTACTGTTCATAGTTTTTTCACATTAGAAAGCATCAGAATTATTTTATATATCTAGTCAGGCTGATGACTTGGCACTTAAGCTACCATAACGTCCAATTAAAGATAAAAAGAAATATAATATCCTTTGAATTGAAACCACCTGACTTATACCACAAAACAAAGCATTGCTATAAATATTGCATGTATTCTTATTATTATGAATTTCAGTTGAATTCTAAAATAAGACAGTTTAAGATGTATTTGTACTAAAACCACGCATTCCTGCAGGACTAGAAAATCCTTTCTAAAAAGTACATTAAAAATTCCCAAACAAAAGCTGTATGTCTTCAATACCTCTCTCAAAATTTGTATCCACCGACCAATACATTTGTTCCTACATTTATTCAATGTTAGTCTGTGTTCTTAACTTTGCATTCAAACCAAGTCACAAAAGCAGCTCTAAACTGCCCTCCTGTCACTCAAATAACCAGTAACACATAACCAAGACAGACCTCCATCTGCCAATTAGGAATAGGCATCAACAGTTAGACATCTGTCACACTGTTTCAGAGTAGCACACAACACAAAAGCTGCAGCAGCATTTTTTATAAAAGCCAAACAATTTCCATTCCATTTTTGGCTTGTTGCAGAATACAGTAAGGTAGTGCAACCTCATCAGCAGATGAAAAATCAAAGTTAAGATGTCTTTTGTTACCATTTAGGTGTTAGTATCAAAATTAAAGTCACAAGAGACACAAACTTTAATGTTTTTAACCTGCAATGCCTCCAGCTACAACTTCCTGTTCAACATTAGGGTATCATCTTGTGACCACCCACCACAAACCCTGAAAACAGAATCTTTCTTCCAGCTTCGTATTTACCTCCACAATACTGTCTGCCCCTCTTCCATGCAAACCCTGTCCTGAAGAGATACTCAAGTCTCTCCCAGATCCTACAGGCCTTGAACACACACTTCACTTCCATTCTGCAGAGCTCTGTAACAGGGCCACCTGAGACACGTGAACTCACAAAGTCTTACTGGCAATCCGTTTGTAGTAATGACCATTAACAAAGTACTCCTGACAATGCCTTCCTGATGCTTCCCTCCCTCTGCTCATCTATCATTGATGTGTTTTCTTCTACAGCTCCCACCATCTGGAGAAGCCCAAAAGAAATTGATTGAATGGGGATAGGGAATGCTGAAGCTTAATGGGGATGGGGAGGGGGGGAACCAAACAATAAACCAACAACCAATCCTTTGTCCATCAAACAAAAAAGTAACCATGGAAAAGGAGATATTCAAGAAATATTCAATGAGGCATAATTTGACTCGAATACACTAAAACAATTTCCATTGCACATTACAGACATGGAAATTTCACTGCAAAAGGGAAGTTGATAATTTTGCTTGACAAGGGATTTTCATCAAAGTGTTCAAAGGTCAGCACACACGTGCTTGCCTGCCAGAGTAGTGTCCTATTTTGGAAGATGTAGGCTAAGGAAAAGTTACTTCTGTAAAATCAACAAATGGTTTCAACTCTCAGATACAGTACTATCTCATGGGCAACTTCCTGCCAAATGCTGATATCATCCTGGATTAAAAAAATAAATACAACAAATTTTGTTTCAGTCAGCAAGCCTTTGTACTAAGTCAGAAATGCTATCAGCTAAAAAGATTCGACTTTACTCTCACAGAAACCAGTTGATACAAAAAAGTTGAAAGGAATGCAAAAAATAAACCTTATTATTTAAAATGATAAACCAAAGCCAGTTTTACCAGACAGCACTACTTGAACAGCAAGTTTAGATACTTAGAGACTACTACACTAATGCTTCTTATTCTTGTATATCCCACTGAAACTACTAGTAAAATGCATGAGATACTCCACGATAAGCTTTGCTTTAGGAGCTATTAAGCATGAAAATGAGCTGACTCAACTGCATTTTACTTTCCATGTAGAACTGTGCAAAAGCAGAAGTTTCCACTCAGGAAGCAAACTAAACAACACAACCTTACATAACACACTCCCATTGTAAAAAAAGTTTCATCCCATGTTCACAGTGAAAAGCTGATCCTCACTAGGGACCAGAGCAGTGTTATGACTTGCCAGCCCTTTCAGAAATTATTCCAACGGAGCTACAGAGCCCTGTATAAAAAATTTAAAGTTGCTGAAGGCCAAAGACCTGTCTAAAGTTTCTTAAGGCCAATCTGTACTTTCACAGATTGAAAATACATCATTTAGAATAACTGAAAGGATCATCTGAAAGATCACTGGTTCACCTTTCATAATGGGTAGCAAAGTCTGCAGAAGGTATTAATTATTCCAGGTAGTCAAGACAAAGACATGAAGGCTCTTGCACAGTTACCCAAAAAAAGACTAAAAGAAGTCTGATCAGTTATAAATACATATGAATTGCATTTTCATCCTACTTCTTATGCAACTGTTGGCCACAGGACACCAGGCTGGAAGTCCCTGTTTTCTGAATCAGTACAACATTTATTATGATTATGAGAATGACAAAAGTCTTGAGGAGAGAAGTCAAAGGAGCATTTCCCAACCTCCAAGCAATCCACAAGGACGAAGCCTTACAGGCACATTTTGCATGACAGCAAAACAGAAGGGAATCTGCAAAGTACCACACGAGTACATCATGCACAATGACAAACTAACTATAATTCATTACTGACTTATTTCTATAATATGAGCATGCAGGCTAAGTAAAACAAATATTCTATAATAGTATTTCTAATAGCAGTATTTCTGTATCTCCCTCCTCCTACTGTATTTTTTTCTTTTAGGAAAGTGTTTCCATTGCTCTGGTAACTGAAGTGTTGTAGTTTAACCCTGGTTAAACTACTAAAGAACAACAGAGTGGGAAATTATAAGAAAGTTATCTGGTGCTTAGAAATTATGTGGGCCCTTTCATCATGATGACGAAATTTGTTTTAATTTCTGGACCTAAAATCTCAGGAAAAAGTTGAAACTGTCAAAATTTAACCCCACATAGTTAAAAACCTCCTCAAAATGATTCACCTCACTCGCATATAGCATGTAAGTATATAAGATTAAACAATAAAATTTGAAGTCAACACATATCAAGCATATGCCTTCTCAGACTTCTCCAGTTAAATCAAGTCTGATCTTGTTAGCAGAGACAGACCAGAGGAGAACTGAGGGCACGTAATATCACACATACTAATTAAAATAATTGTTAACTGAACACACATCACAAGTACCATCATACTACAGAATCCACTTCATGGAGATCATACAAACGGAACAGCCTGGCAGCTCATACTCCAGGAAAACTCACTGTACTCAATGAAGAATGCTAATCTGGGGACCTTAAAACTTTAACTGGCAGGGCAGCCTGTTTGGGAAAAGAACTGCATCCCTGCACCTCCCTCCACACCATGGTCAGCTATGCCTTATCAGTCAAGGAAGAAAACCAGAATTGTTAAAAATGGAATTCCCCAAGCTCATCAGATGGACCAGTTACGACTTTAAAACCAACTAGTATTGAGAAGCCACCATGCACCCACTGAGAGACAGAAATCTGTTCTTCAAGAACAGATTAGAACCACATGACTGACCTACAAGTAATATATGCAATACATGAGGAAAACTGAAAAAAACCCAAGTATTTTTATTCACGCATACGTCAGCACTTTATGAACAGTTTCACTATTTCCTGCATTGTCAACTTTCCTGTTTGGAGGTCCTTTGCTAAAAAATAAAAAGGGGCTGAAATTATAAGAAGGAAAACATAACTGTGAAATTACAAATACTACCTATGGAATTAGAAGTATGCCTCATTAATAAGTTTCTTCAAGCTGATTTATTTTGAAAATAAGGTCCTTATGAAACCAAATATAAAGGAAGGAAATGAGAGTAAATCCTATATTTACTGAATAAGGTAAGAAAAAACATCATATTCACAGTCCTCAAGACTTCAAAGTGAACCAGTGAGAAAAAAAAATTCTATAAAGGGGCTAGGCAGTTCAAGAAACATCAAGAAAATGGCTGGAAGACAGACACACCCAATTAAGTTAGCTATCTCTTTAGAAGTATAAAGAGGTAGCACAGTACCAATGTAGGGGGATTTTTTAATGATATAGAATTTATTAGTGTTTATTAAGCCTTTTATTCTACCACAGGTACAGCAAAATACCTGTTTATGTAAAATGCTAGTCAGGCCTTAATTAGCTGGTGTTACTGAAACAGCATTTCAAAAACGGTTGCAGAGAGAAATGTCCCAGAAAAACTGTTCTTAAAGCATTAACAATGACAGCCACGCCTAATTTAGTCAATCACATGCGCCTAAATAAAAATTGTTTCTTCCTTGTGCACCAAGTTCAGCACAACAAAATGTCTGAAAAGTACAGGGCATTAGGGTAACATAAAACAAGTCACACACTATTCCACCTCATCTTTAAATCAATTTCTTTTCAATAAAGAGCCTACTTGTTCTCTTAGTGTTATTTTTCAAAGCTTGCACCAGATCTGCCCTCCCAAATATTAGCAATCGCCACTGCAGTTCACCCCTTCATGCCCAAAGCAGTGTACTTCACTTTAAAAGTGACCTCAGTTACAAAGAGCTAATCAAAAATCTCAAGTCTTGCCACATTATGATTTCAATTGAACTATATCTCAGTGAAGACCCTGGAAATTTTGCTTATGTTTATTTCTGCAGAGTATTTTAAAACTGACAGATCTTACAGAATATAAGTCGCAACAACCTGTTTTGATATATCACACCTCACTGTCACTAAAAAAGGTTAGTGAAGCTTACAGCCCCTTTTCACGACCAAATTTAGAACAAAACTGAACTTTCGTCGAGGATGTTCCTCCACCTAGTCACTGAGGGGCTTCTAACTCTAGCTGACTAAGGAGCTCGAATGGAACTACTCCGGATCTCAGAAACGTGAGCTACATGTCCATGAACACACACACTTAGAAGTGGTGAGGGAAGAACTGAGAGTTAAACCACCTGCCTAGAGCGTTCAGTCACTGTCACTACGCAGCTCGGCACAAGCCGCAGGGAGCTCGAGCAACCCCTGCCCTCTTCCACTTTCTGAAAATTTGCACCTAAACAGAAGACACCCCATAACGGGGGCGCCCGAGAAGCCGCCGTTCTGTCAGCCCCCGGCAGCGCCCCGGGCTCGGACCACGCCGGGAAGTGGCTGCGGGCTCCGCGCGCCGCACAACAACGGGCGGCGGCCCGGCCCGGCCCGGCCCGGCCCGCACAACTGTTGCTGTGCCGGGGCACGGGAGGCGCCGGGGCCGCTGGAGGAGCCGCTCGTACCCTGAGGGCCCCGGCAGGGCCGCGGCACCGACCCGCGCCGGGACAAACCCCTCCGAGTGGGCCGGGCTGGGCTCCCGCTGCCCCGCCGCCTTCTCCCGCACGGGGCCCGTCACGGCCCGAGTGCGGCCCCGGCCCCTGGCGGCGAGACGGGCGGCGCCCCCCCGCCCTTCCCTCCCTCCTTCCCTCGCTCCCTGCTCGGCCCCGGGCAGGACCCCTCTCCCGCCGGGATGGCGGCGCCCGGCCGCGGGCGCGGCCCCTCACCGATGGTGGAGATGAAGGTGGTGTTGAAGGCGTCCTCGCTGAAGCGGAAGAGCAGGCAGGTCTTGCCCACGCCCGAGTCCCCGATCAGCAGCAGCTTGAACAGATAGTCGTAGGTCTTCGCCATTTCGCTGGGGCTCGGCTCGCCGCCGCAGCAGGACGGGGCGAACGCGGGAGGGAAGGAGGGCGGGACTCCGGAGAGAGGGACGGGAAGGGAAGGAAGGGAAGGGAAGGAGGACGGGCGGAGGCGGCACCGCGGGCGTGTGACGGCGCCGGAACCGCCGGGTCTGACGGGGGATGTGGTCCGCGGGAGGCGGCATTTACTGAGCGGCGCTTGGGGAAGCGCTGTCACTGCGCGGTCAGATGGCCGCGTTCAACGGGGCTGAATTCTCTCTGGAAACTAGCAAGAGTTGTAAAGAGTCACGTATTATGTGCTCAAGTGGCACGTTAAATAATGGCATAATACTCCACATCAGCAATAAGGGAGTGTAAGGGTGACCTCAAATGTTTACATGTTGCCCTGGCCATGTCAACTCAGAAAGAAACTTGTGCCCACAACACAAAAATTATTTTCACACAGTCTCAAGTTGCACTGAAAACCGCGATATTCTAGAACAAGATGTCTACTCTAGAGCCGTTCAATAAACACTTTTCCCCATCATTTTTCCACTAATAATTATCTCTTGGTGTGAGGCAGCCTCATTATGTATTCATTATACTGTGTTCTCCATAGGATGTCACAAGGCACTATAAAAATAAATAACACTACTGAAACACTTCAAAATGACAACAAAGAGTTACTGCTTTAATTTAATTTAAAAATTGTAGCCTTCAGACAAGCTATAAACAGAACTCTCTAACACTATAAATCACTGGAACAGCTTTCAGTTCCCTCTAAGGATAAAAAGGAAAAAGATACATTTTCCCCAAATCATTCATTAAAGTTTCTATTAGTTATAAACCAGCCTACTACTGTAAAAGGTCCTTTCTCACTTTTGGGGGTTTTTTTCGTTTGTGTATTGACTTGGCAATAAATACTAAGTTCTAGAGAGAATCAAACAAAATTAGTTTTGAATATTAAAGCTCTGCCATATATGATTAGCCTCCTGCAAGCACACAGAAAATCACCTCAACACATCAACCAACGATTCGATGGGGTGAAATAGGGCTAAGCTAGTCTAATGCCTGGCTACTGCTGTATTTGTGCAAAGTATTCTGATTAATCACTCCAAACAAATACCTTCAGCCATTATAAGCCTTGAAAAAGCAAAAGGTATTCTGCTCCCAATTATTAATTATTCCAAATCTTCCCTGTTAAGGGTCTCAGTTTGGTGGTATTCCTGGCCAATATATGTTTGTGGCAGCAAATCATGAAAAACCCAATGACAGATGTGATGTAAATCTCTGTACAAGGTGAGTTCGATAAGATCTTGTCATGAATGCTAATCTAACTTCCAGTTAATTGGATCAAAATCTAATTTTATATTTATACATTTATATGCAGCATCGTAATTCAAGTGAAAAAAAATTTTTTTTGTTTGATTGAGACCTCTGGGAGACCAGCATATCACCTGATAGAGGAGAATCAAGGCTGCAAAACAAGGATGTGGGGAATTGTCTTTTTTTTTTTACCACACTTGAGGACCTCTGCCCAGTTCAGGCCAGAATTTGGACCCGTGTCTGCTTGGTTTATTTTTGTACTGTATAATTAGCAGTCAAGCTGTTTAGATATTAAGATGAGTTGTTACAGTACTTATTACAAGAATTGAGTTTATAAATTATAATGGCAACCTGGCACTGAAGCAGTCAAACTAAATTGGTTAATTATTTCAGTCTAACATGAATAATTGGATTATAGGAAACTGCAAATGTAAAACTAATCTCTGAAACAGTTCCCTGTAGCTGTACTTTCAGAGACATGAGTTTACTGTAATTATGGCCATGCCAAGATTGCTACACAAACATATTTCAGCATTGAAGAGAGAAATTTTGGGGTTAATATTCACTCTTGAGTTTTATGGAACACATAGGCCTTCATACATCTCTGGAGCAATATGTTTGCGATCACCATCTGTTACTCAAGAGTATTTTTATAGAAAAATAATGCAAATTACTTCCCTCTTCAATTACACTGGTGCTTTGCAATAATGCATTCTGCTCTGATTTGGAAAAGTGCCAGTTTGTCACATTCAAGGGACAAATGTTTACTTAACCATGAACTTTAAAAACAAGATATAAAAATTAAGTTACATTTTTTGATTTCTGGAATATGAAAAAAATGTAATTGTGCAATTGTATACCTTGCAATATGCTAGTAAAATTTTGAGGAGTACTATCAAAGCTGTTAAGGTTCAATAACCACACTGCTACAATACCTGTTCCATGAAAACACTTTGGAACCCTCTGTTATTGCACCAAATTGGAAGAGTTAACATTTGGTTTATATTGGGTTATGGTCAAATAGTTCAACAATTCTTTTCTTTTCTGGCATGATAGAACCACTGAGGGGAACACTGAACATGTGGGAAATAGAGCATATTTGAAACTATGGTTTACCTTTTGTCACTATGCAAAAGCAGATGGCACCATAACAGTTTGATCCTGTTTTGTACATTTCAAAAAAGCAGAATTTTAAAACCCTTTACAACCCCTAAATGAGTACCCTAGCATTTTGCCTGAATAGAAGCATAGGATCATTAAGGTTTGAAAAGAATTCCAAGGGCATCAAGCCCAGCCTTTGACCAAACACCACCTTGTCAACTAGACCAGAGCACTGAGTGCCACATCCAGTCCCTTCTTGAACACTTCCAGGGATAGTGACTCCACCACCTCCCTGGGCAGCCCATTCCAATGTCTGACCACCCTTTCAGTGAAGAAATTCTTCCCAGTGTCCAACCTAAACCTCCCCTGGAGCAGCTTGAGGCCATGTCCTCTCATCCTATTACTTACTGCCTGGGAGGAGAGCCCGATCCCCACCTGGCTGCCCCCTCCTGCCAGGGAGTTGTAGAGGGCAAGAAGGTTCCCCCTGAGCCTCCTCTTCTCCAGGCTGAGCCCTCCCAGCTCCCTCAGCTGCTCCACACAGGACTTGTGCTCCAGACCCTTCCCCAGCTCCGTTGTCCTTCCTGGGACTTGCTCCAGCACCTCAATTGACAGGCCCACAATGGGACCCAGCACTCGAGGTGAGGCCTCACCAGTGCTCAGCACAGGGGGACAGTCACTGCCCTGGTCCTGCTGGCCACACCATTGCTGGTACAGCCCAGGTGCCATTGGCCTTCTGGGCTACCTGGGCACACCTGGGCTNTGGGCACCCCTGGGCTCTTGTTGAGTTGCTGTCAACCAGCACCCCCAGGTCCTTTTCCCGCTTTCCAGCCCCTTTGCCCCCAGCCTGTAGCTCTGCAGGGAGTTGGTGTGAGCCAAGGACAGGACCCAGCACTTGGCCTTGTTGAGCCTCACTCCATTGGCCTCAGCCCATGGATCCAGCCTGTCCAGATCCCTCTGCAGAGCCTTCCTGCCCTCCAGCAGATCAACACTCCCACCCAACTAGTGTTGTCCGTGGACTCACCAGGGGTGCCCTCAATCCTGTCATCCAGACCATCAATAAAGATATCAACAGGACTGGGCCCAACACTGATCCCTGGGGGATACCACCAGTGACTGCTCCCAACTGGACGTGGCACCATTCACCACGACTCTCTGGGCCTGGCCATGCAGGCAGTTTTTAACCCAGCAAAGAGTGCACCTGTCCAAGGCATGGGCTCCCAGCTTCCCCAGAAAAATGCTGTGGGAGACAGTATCAAAGGCTTTACTGAAGTCCAGGCAGACTACACAGCCTTTCCCTCACCCACTAGGTGGGTCTTCTGGTCATAAGAGGAGATCAGTACCACAGTTCAAGCTCATCCAATAAACAGGTGAGTCCTAATCAAGATATTGCAGAATTTCATTAGTCATTAGGGTGTATGTAAAGTGCATCTGCTAAAGCCCTCAGTTTAAGAAAGGAAGTAATATGAATAGCAAAATGTAATTACTATCTCTATTCATGTGCAATAAATTCAAAAATCTTTACATATACATTTAAAAACCCAGAAAACACTTGTTTCCCAATACCTACATTTTTAAGAAAAAATGAGATTGTAGTGCTACTTCATTCTTACTGTCATTTTCAGTTTCTCAAATGATAGACATCATGACTTCTAGCTTTCAAAAATCCTCTTTTCCTCATCAGTTCAAAGGTGAGACGGGTTAAGTAAAAAAAAATTGTGTGAAAATCTGTCTTTAATCAAGTTCTTCTGTTCAATGCATACAAAACTGTAGAAAATTCTGCATCTTAATTGTTTAAGTACAAGGTTAAAAAAACCAATAGAGTTTAAAACATGTTGGTAGAACGAAGATCCTGTTATTTTGGCACTAACTGGAATGAACAGGTCCAAGTCCTTCAAACAATAATCTTACGAGGGAGTCTTGCCCTGAATGACACCTAACCACAGGTCATTAACATGAGCTTTGCTCCTTAGCTTTTGAACTCTGCTAGCAAATATAATAATATTTTCAATGCATATCTGTAACAACTCTGACTTTGGCAGATGCCTCTGCAATTCACTACTGTTGATGACCATCATGTGACACTGCTTTAAAAATGTGTCACTTCTTCCCCATTTCCAGTAAATACACCTTTCACTGAAGGTAGATACTTTTATGCACATTCTACACTTTGTCTGACTGCATTTGATATGTTGATATGTCCTGGTTTTAAGTCCTAGTTTGAATATCAATGCATTGGTTTAAAGTATAAAGAACAGTACTCTAGTGATGTAAATGTATGAATTTTCCATACGTATATACTCTGAACTTTATATAGAAGTGGTTAAATCAAGTTATTATTGGGAAAAGAAATTACATAAAGTATGTACAGTTCAATTCCAGAAAGAAAAAGCACTGTAAGACTCTTATCTGTAAAATCCATTAATTTCAAGGTTTGCTATTACAGTAGGGCTAAAAGTGGACCTTCTTAAATTTCCAGTGCTAATCTAAACTGAGCATAAATATACTTAAGCCAAATTACTATATGCCACTGTTTACACCATTAGTTTACAATCAATTATAATTCTTAATTCTGCAGTACAGGCAAAGCCACAGGCAGACTGCATTCTGGATCAAACATACCACTTTAAGTGAACCTACTTATTTTGTGTGCAGCTTAGAGGTGCTTAGTGAATGGAAATCTAAATGGTCTTAGTACTACAGAGACACTCACCTATATTTTAGTGTTCTAGACAACCACTATAAGCATTATTAGGGTGAATTTGGTTTTTTTTATCAGTCACTACACACTTAGTCAGTGACCACAGGCAGTTTATACGAGGTTTTGTAGTGAAACCCCCCTGCAAAGCTGTTTTTCTCACAATGTCAGATAGCAAATCCTAAGGACCCACCCAAACTCAGCTGCAGAAGGGCACAAATGGAGCAGAACAGAGTAGTACCAGGGTGAGCAGGTGCTCATCACAGTAAGGGCTTGCAGGCTGTACCAGCCCAGCAGGAGCCCAACACAGTGCATGTCCTGAGAGACACAAATTCAGCTTTCAAACAGCAACAGACTGATTCTTGCAATGCAGGAAAAAACCCAGCTGTCATTATGTTGTTTTTAAACATCTCCAGATCAGCTTTTGGAATTTTTCTGTTGTCATTCTAGCAGACAGATAACACTTCTTTTTCTTTTCTCTAAAATGAGATCAAAGTCTTTGCTTGCTGGGAGAAGGCTGGAAAGAGGAAGTAATTCTTTTAGACCCCAATCTATCTGTGCCTCAGTAGGCCAAGCCACTGATGCACAGAGAGAATTCCTCTCCTCATTAACTCACAACTTAAACTCAGTTCTACATTTCTGTTTTCTAAAGAGTATACTTCAGAAAAATCTTCAATTGTAAGATTAAAGGTAATGCATTAGAATTGACACATACAGCAGGTCGCTGAACTACAAGCAGTTACAAAAAAGGAAATGAATCTCCAAGCAAAACCAAAATAGAGAAGCAAACAGAGGAATGTGTCCAAAACACATCCTGTTTTCAGATCATCCTGTGTACCACTCCTTCCAACAAAACCAATTTTTAATGTGACTCTGAAGTCTTCCTCAGGTGCCAGAGGCTCCTTGCAGGAAAGACATCTAAGAAGGGAAAGCTAGGAGGAAGAGGTGAAGAATGGTGGCACTTCAGAAATTCTATTTTACTGTTAGTGGTGCTTCATACATTGTGAAGGTATTTTCTTAAACACGGAAAAACATACTTCTTCAGATAGTGAATCAGCAGCCTTAATAGATTCTCCTCTTCCCATTCTGCTTGCGGATAAATAACATATATGTGAAAAAGACTGGAAGGTAGTAGGAAGAGTTGGGATTCAAGAACTGACTCTGTGCTGGTAACTGGTTTATGTCCGTGGCTTCGTAGGAGAGCATGCAGAGGAAAGTATGAGTCAGAGCCCTTCTTATTAAATTCCCCATGATATAACAAGAAATACTTCCAAAATACCTCTGTCTGTGTGTCATCACCACACCAGCGCATAAGGAAAAAATGCTAATGCAGCATTACAATGTTACAAAGCTGTGACAGCCGGAAGAGGAAAACCAATATAAATGGCTTGGAGCACTACAACACGTGGGTCTGTTCTGCAGAATAATGTAAGGACTGGGGGTAGAAAGCATTTTGAAAGTTGTGTACAGTGTCAGCACTGGAGAGGCCAAGCCCAGCTTTGAGAATATCGTTGTCAGAAAGACATGTCTCTATAAAATTCCATCTTCACTTGCGTTCATGGCAAACTTTTAAAATAATATTTGCTAAATGCATCAGTCTCTCTTAGAAAGGCAGTGGCCTGACACGCTCCCATTGGGTGTTTGGGAAGACTTTTCATACCAAGCAATTTTCACAAGGTCTATTGTGCCACCAGGGGGATTTCTATTGAACTACACTTTTAAGTGTTCCAGGCTAAATACAAATGGTTTTACAGATTACATTTGTGGTTATTTTTATTAACTTACAGAAAAAACACTCAGTCTCTTACTTAAAAAAAAAAAAATTGAATTTCCACTATCTGCGATATTTATACTTCTTATAAGTTCTCTAAATCAATTTAAGCACATGAATGATAACTAACAGAAATTCTTCTGCCTTTTTCTTTTTGACTGGGATGAGAAACTGCAAAAGAATATGCTCACAGGTACCACTTCATGCAATGTGTCATTTAGTATGAAACGACATACAGGTGTCCAGTTCTGAGCTCCTCAGTACAAGAAAGACAGGGAGCTACTGGGGAGGGTCCAGCGGAGGCCACAAAAATGATGAGGGGTCTGGAGCTTCTCTCTTATGAGGAGAGACTGAGGGAGCTGGGCCTGTTTAATGTAGAGAAGACTGCGAGGGGATCTAATTAATGCATATAAATTTTTCCAAGGCAGTTGCCAAGAGGATGGTGCCAGATGTTTTTCAGTGGTGCCTAGCAACAGGATGAGGTGCAATGGCCATAAACTGAAACACAAGAACTTTTTTATGTTGAGGGTGGCAGAGCACCGGAACAGGCTACATAGTCTTAATGATAGTCTTAATGATAATGAATGTCTCCCTCCCTCGAGACATTCAAACCCCACCTGGACACGTTCTCGTGTCACCTGCTGCAGATGACCCTGCCTTGGCAACGAGGTTAGGGTTAGGGATAGGATGATCTCCAGAGCTCCCTTTCTGCTGTAACAATTCGCGATTCTGTGACATGTGAGTGATACTTCAGTCAGCGTGTAGTATGAAGTAGATGGACTTGTAAATGGCACTTAGAACCTGAAAAGGCCAGTGTCACGTATGGATCCGTTAGAGGCACACGAGCAGCTGTGTCCCAGCGGGAACGGTCCCGCCCCCGACACGCAGCGCGGCGCTGGCTCCGCGCCGGGCGGAAGCGCGCGGGAAGGGGCGGCTCGGCGGCAGACATGCCTGTGAGTTGTTTACCGCTCCTTTACCCCCGTGCCCGGTGCCGCCTGTGCTCGGGGGCACCGCGGGGACACCGCGGGGGCCTGGGGGGCGGGCGGGTAACGGAGCGGAGCGGACGCGCCCGTCTCCGGCCTCCGGCCGCCGCTGCCGCCAGAGCGGGGAGCGGCTGCGGCAGCTCGGGCTCCGCGCCGTCCTCGCCTCCCCCGGCAGCCGCCGGGACTCGCAGGCGGCCGCGAAGGCCCTGGCGGGGCCCCGCCGGCCCCGTCCCCTCCAGCCGAGCGGCGGCCACGCTCGGGGGCCGCCCGAAGGCGGCAGCCCGGCTGCCCATGTGGCCGAGCGCCGCGTAACGCGCAGTGCGCTTTTCCTCTTGCCCCACCCAGCTGGCCAAAGATCTAGTGCATCCCTCCTTAGAGGATGAGAAGAGAAAGCACAAAAAGAAACGACTTGTGCAGAGCCCAAACTCCTACTTTATGGATGTAAAATGTCCAGGTAAATATTAAAAATGCTTTTACATTACAGAAGGAACAAAACTAATTTTGTATGCTCAAAAGATGGCTGATTTATTTTCTTTTTTTCATCTAAGTTTGGTGGTATCTGTTCTGGAGAGAAAAAGGTTTGTATATTGCTTTTGGGTTTTTAACAATAAAAGTGTTTTTAACCTGTTGAAAAAGTTAACTTAAACAATTAGCCTTTTCTTTTCTTTCCTGGAGGTCTGGCATGAGGGGTTTTTTGGTTGGTTTTTCCCTTTATAAAACGCTTCCAAGTAGGGAAAAAAATCAACCCCCGAGATTCGCACGTATAAAAAGTGAGATTAAATGAATGCTTTAAAGCATCCATAGGACAAGTTTAAAATAGAAGATAACATTGTTTCTCCCCTTTTGTAAGTTGGTTCTGGAAAAGCAACTAGAAAAACTTGACAAGGATATATACAGGGGTACTGCATATATACATAGAAATTAAAACAAACACAACTGCCTTTTTTGCATGCTGCTGTTAAGAACTAAGGTGCCACCTAGCTCATATGCAGGGATTATATTTAAGATGTTGCCTATGTCCACTATTCACAGATTTTCATTACTTCCGCTCAGAGACATCTGTATAATCAACTTCTCTTTCATAAATTAAACCATGGGATTGTCTAGCACCACTACAGGAATGTGCTTTACCAGGGAACAGCTTCTTTGTTCAGCACAGCTACATCCATATTGTCCAGTGTGGAAACTTCCTAGAAACTGCTGCAGTATAAGAAGATTATAGCAGTAAGAAAACGCATAGACTTACTTATAATAGTGATCTTCCTTACTAGAAGCAGGGAATTGCTGATGTACTCAGGTTTTCTTATTATCTTATTCTTTCTTAGTAGCCTAGATTTCTAAGAAGCTCTGAGACATTGTTTTTCATCTAAAAATGAGGTAAATTCATTTAAACAGCTTGAAAGTAAACTGTGGTAACGTTTAAACAAATACATGGTAGAAGGCTAAACCACTGATCTTTTTTTTTTTTTACTTTCTTCAAAGCAGTGTACATGAATGCATACACTGTGATACAGTTAGTGTCAACATAGGCCCATAGGTCATTGGTTATCTGCATTATTGTTGGATTAATTGGTTTTTGAGTTTGAAGGATATGTAGGGCAAAGCAGGAGAGCTTCAGTAATGATGGAGTCCTGTGCACAAGGCACTGAAAATAGCAGATGGCTTTATGTGTCCCTCCTTCAGTGGTATTGGAAGTTCCTACCTAGTTCATGAAATGGATTGGGCTCATTTCCCTGCCAAACCCACAAAGTTAAAAACCCATCAACATGGAAGTTCACATTCAATAGGGGGAAAACATTGGCAATGATTAAATTTTAGCTGTGAGCATTTTTTCACAAAAAAAGATTTGTACAGTTACTATTTGTGATTTAAATAAAGCAGAGATCTGTTATTCTGTCTAATTGTACTTCTCCCTACCAAGCAGTCCTCTTGTCAGAGAGCCTTCTGAGGACCCTCCTTACAATATATATTCTATCTCAACTTTCTGGTTCACACATGCTAAAAATGGAATCTGTGCTCACCTTTACCAATTTATTTTCTATATCCACATGTAGATTAAATCCTTCACTAGTTTTCTCCCTCCAACAATTCCTCTTGTCTAATTAAAAATACTTTTTAGGGAAAAGAAATGAAAACCAGTGAAAATCCCATTTTTAAGCATGTACGAGTGATTTAATTCTTTCTTAAGTCATAGAATTTATAAGTTGTAGACAAAAACACTGCATAGAGTGAATTAGTGAAGTTATTCTGTGCAAGTCTTTTCATTTAAATATTATGTTAGCTTTATAGAATGCAACCAAGCACATGCCTTGCATGTACCAATTATTAAACAGAAAGCAAACACAGATTGGAACAGCAGTGTTTATATTCCCAGCTGCCAGACTTTGTCAACAGCAGTGTTCTAGTGTTACAAGTTAAATATTTCTCTAGCTACATGGTTTCTTCTGTTCAGCAGAGAAGGCTAATTTAGCACTGCTCAACCTCTTTGCAGGAGACGTACTGTGGGCAAATCAGGGCTTGTCAGCCATCAGGCTGTGTTGATTTTCACACAGGGAGTCCTACCACTTTCAGTTACCTAACTTGCTTTTCTATGCATGTAAGTAAAGGCAAGTAGTTCAGACCACAACAATGGTTTGCTCTGTTTGATTTGGTGTGTTGCGTAATGAAATATAGATACATTCTTGGACAAGTGTATTTAGAGTATCTGATTCCATTAACACATTAAAAAATCATGCTAGAAATATCCAGTGGAAATTTTCAAAATGCTGTTTTTCAGGATGCTACAAGATCACCACTGTCTTCAGCCATGCTCAGACAGTAGTTCTGTGTGTAGGGTGCTCAACTGTCCTGTGTCAGCCAACTGGGGGCAAAGCCAGGCTCACAGAAGGTAAGGGCAATGTTACACAGCCTAAATATGCCACTTATGTAAATGCATTTTATAGCCTGAAAATCTTTCAGCTTTGATTTTTGGAAACTGATATTGGAACACTTACTTTGCAAATTGCTTAGAGTTGGCTAGTAAAAACATTATTAATGGGCCCTGAATTGTGAATTTTTCTTCAGATTCTTGTTTTTAAATGGCTGTACAGATATGCCAGGCAGCTAAACACCTACATTGTCATCAAACACACTTCATTTTAGGTGACTTGTCATTTCCTTTAGCTTATATAATAAATAATGCTACGTAACTCTGAGCTATGTTTAGAGTCTTAAAAAGCACCATCAAAGGAGTAGGGTACTTCTGCCAGGCTGAAGTGATTCTGTACCACTGCTAGTCAGTAGTGGCTTGCCTGTTTGTTTTTAAACAGTCCTCCTGTGAAGCAGTTCCCTGGCTCATAGTACTTAATAAAAATTAGTTTTGTATAAATTATAAGGGAACAAATAATCACTGATTATGATATACAGATAACTGGTGTAACACCAGTATATTTAAATGCAGCCCAGTGTCTGGGATATATGAAAAGCAGTGGAAACACTTCAGAGTTTAAAAAAATTAAAAACAAATCCAGATTTTATTAACTTCTTGTTTAAAGGGCAAAAGGTAAGCATATATACAGATTACATATAGCAGTGTTTATACCATGTGCTACTACACAGGGGTAGTGTATATGAGGACAGAATACCTGAAGTAAGGCTGTTGAGCAGGTGAAAAGGTAACAACACACCTAGCAGCTCTTTCAGTTCGTTCAGTTTGGGGTTTGTATCACTAAGGGATGGAACAGTAGACCGAAATTTTAAAAGGCATCTGGAAGAAAAGAAATAGTACACCTTAGTCTTATTTTAAGATGAATTAAATGACAGCCATGTTGTTCACATTGAGCCAGAGAAGACTTAGAGTGCTAAATCTTCACCTCTTGTGGTAGATGAAATTTAAATTTAATCCATGAATTTCCCTACTTAGATGGACAATAACAATTTAAGGACTATCCATATCTATACTCATGTGATTTCTTTACAGGCTGTTCATTTAGAAGAAAGCAACACTGAACACTTGAGCATCTGATTTTGGATCTGTGTTCCTGGAAGCCTTACCAGTTTAAAAATGCCTGTTACTAGAAAAATGTAATTATGACTGATTTTGTAAAATTTACATGCTATTGCTGACTAATCTGCTGGAATCCCTTTTTCAATAAATGATTCAAAGTGCAAGTTTTTTCTCTAAGTTTGCAGATAACTGAGCTCTATTTTTATAATTTTACTTTTAAACAGTGGTAAAAACCTTGGACTTGCTGCATCCTTCCCCTTGTTAATCATAAACTGCAGCAGTGTAATGTGTATCGTGGCAGAAACTGCTTTAAGGATGCATTTTGTGTATTTTATTACTGCAGCTACCCTATCTGCAAGGGTTGCAAAAGCTCGATAGATTTAAAATGGCTCATTTGCTTTCAATGTTGCTGTAATCCCTTCACCATCTTGGGTAACATGGTGATAAATAAAAATATAAAGTTACTCACCTATGTTCAGCTGTTTCTATGGAATGCATGAATTTTCCCTCCTCCTAACTTGGTCCTCAAGACTGCATTTGGTATTCTAAACTAAGATTTCTATTAAAAAAAATATAAAGAAGTCCTTTGCAAAGCAGTAAAAGCATTCAGTATAGAGAAGGCAAATGGTATATAAGCAATAGTAAGTCACAGAAGAGCTTAGTAAGTCACTAAGAGCTGTGAATGGTATCTAGTCATTAAAAATCTAGTACAGGAAAATCATGCATATTGTCAGTATTAAATACTGGTGTTAAATAATTGCCTTCTTGCCATAAGCAGAAGGGTTTAATTAGTTTTTGGAAGCCATGCCTTTCTAAGTGGCTGGTAAAAATTGATTTGGTTTTTAACCATGAGAAAATATTCAAACAAAATCTTACATATATCTTCTTTTAAATACTATCTCAAGTTATGTATCAACATCTCTTTTAAAGTATCAGGTGTCTGGGTGAGCTAATTAATGTTGGGATTTTCTACTTAGCTAGTATTCTTTTACTGACTTAAAACTCATACATGTTTAGTCACTAAAATAAACCAAAAACCTGATACTACAGTTCATTGTATTTGCAAGAGAAGTTTTATTTCAGTTATTTCAAACAGCGAACATGTAATTACCAGATGCAAAAAATAGGTGTTTGATACAGAAACAGGTGTGCTAATGGAATATACATGCCTTCTAAGAAAGGTAGGGTTTTATGTCAGTGCCATACTGTGTTTTCACAACAAAGGTTCACTCACGAGTAAGTTTATAATGAAAGCTGCTCTTAATTGACCAGACACTTTCCCACATGTAATGCCAGTCCATCAAATAACTGATTTTAGAACAAAGATCAAAGTAGCAATATTAATTGTGACCTGAATACATATGCTAAGGCTGGATTGATTCCTAGTCTCCCATATCTCTGCCTTCCCTACCCTAAAAGATAAAAACTCATGATTAATTAAATACTGTAGCAGAGAATATCAGTGACCCATTTTGTTCCAGGTACTGGAAGATAAAATGTAGATGTCAGAGCATCTCCAGTACTGCACATGTGACAACAGAGGCTTTTAAAAAGCCTTAAGTTATGGGATATATAAAGTATGAAGAACATGGTATGCATATAAAAAATTTGTGGCTAAACATATTCTATATAGGGAGTGAGACACTGTCATTAATATCTTGGTATTAGAAATGCCTTAGTTTTTACCCTTATTCATTTTCATACATACTTCAGATATATACATTTATTAGTGTTTCATCACATGCAGACAAGCATAACTGTAAACCTACATCTTCTACATTCTCACTTTGTCTAAACCCACACACAAGTCAGTGAGTGAAACTTGTTTTCTCTCAAGTATGCAAAATAGTTTCCAAAACCAAGAAGGACCATTTGCAAAACACGTGTATCAGACAAGACAAATATGTTAAAAATCCTAAAATAAGTGTTACTTTTCAGACTTTCTGTATTTAAAACATTGTGTTTTGTCTATTTCTATTCACATGTTCTTCAACACAAATCAACTTAGAAGTTCTTGTTCTCATTCCCTACCTAAAATGAGCACTGACTTCTACTGCTGTGTGTTTACCCAGCCAGGAGGTGCTTGAGACTGGGGAAGAAAACCCCCTGTACTTCTGTGTTGGACTGTCAGACAGTACCAGAGACTTCAGTGGAAGGTAGATAATTTATTGACTGACCAATGAAAGTTCATTCAGAAGGGCCCTCTCTGTTGACTTTACTGATTGGATATTCTTGAGATAAAGACAATGCATTATTAATGAATAAAAAAAGTGAAGTTTTGGTGAGTGGGTGAGAAACCCCAAGCAAAAAATTTAGGTATAAGCTTTTACTGTTTTAAGGCACAAGAATGATTATAATTATGAAGAGTATACTAAAACATCCTACTAGCTTCAATTAAAAGTGTAGGTGAAACACTGACCCCTCAAAATACTAAATTTCCTGGTTTATGGGTCTTGGGTAATATATATTACCACAGGCATTCTGGGAACAGAGATGGCAGCATGCTGTTTCATACAGGGCAGGAAACAACTGTGAAGTTAACACTAAAAGCATTAGCTTGGGAAAGAGGCAGGTAGGGCTATCTACTGCTAGCTGCTATCCAAAACATCTTGCTCCTTAAATTCAGGAAGCACAGCTGCTAAACAGTGCAGGAAAGTAAGTATGGAAACCTCTACTGAAATATACCTTTATTTTGTCACAGCCTGGAAATAGTGTGATGTAACTGCAACGGAAGTGAGGTGGGGGTAAATCTTTGAGATGATGGAGATCTTCCATGTCATTGTGTAAGATATAAAATAGACACTTCAGACTTTACTACATTCTTATTGTAAAACGGAAGAATAGAAAATCTCACACCTCTAGTCCTGCAGCCAGCTCTGGCCCCTCACTTCAAGAAAGACACTGAGGTGCTGGAGCATGTCCAGAGAAAGGAAACAGAGCTGGGGAAGGGTCTGGAGCACAAGTCTGATGAGGAGCAGCTGAGGGAGCGGGGAGGGCTCAGCCTGGAGAAAGGGAGGCTCAGGGGGGACCTTCTGGTTCTCCACAACTCCCTAGCAGGAGGGGGCAGCCAGGTGGGGTCGGGCTCTGCTCCCAGGGAACAAGGGACAGGATGAGAGAGAATGGCCTCAAGTTGTGCAAAGGGAGGTTTAGGTTGGACACTGGGAAGAATTTCTTCACAGAAAGAGTGGTCAGGCATTGGAATGGGCTGCCCAGGGAGGTGGTGAAGATGGTGGAGGTGGAGGTGGTGATGTTCAGTTAAAGGTTGGACTCTGCGATCTTGGAGGACTTTTCCAACCTTAAGGATTTTATGATTCTATGAAAATGTTTCTTTGGAACACTTCACAATTTCAAGTTCAACCTTTAACAAAAGTAACTCCTTGAGGCAGGCCTCTAAATGGAAAACAAGATGGTTTTCAAAAAAAACACTCTCAAAAGTCTGTGAGACTTCTACTACTGGATTCAAGAAAGGGCCTTAAATTTTCTTAAATTCCTAATTCCTGTATGTAAAGGAATATCTACATTACAGAATACAGTGCCATTTCTGGCTACCAAGTTAGCATGCATATCACTCAAAAACAAGGGGATGGTTTTGCAATCTCACCATGTTATGCTATTGGGGCATATTTAACTGTAGAAATAATACCTCTGTTGCAAAGTAAACTAATTCACACATTCTCTATGTCCAATAAAAATGGATGAGAGACCATCTAAATAACAAAAAGATTCTTACTTACAATGCTCTAGCTTCATTCTTTTCTAATTCTTGACAATCCACAGCTCTGACAATAGCCTGCTTCTGGTATAAATCTGCATTCTGGAGGTAGCTTCAAGGTTTGGATTTTGTTGTTGTTTTAAGTAAATAAGAAAAGTGCTATGTGAAAACAAAAATCAATGGTGACACAATTTTTCTTTAAAAGGTAATACTGAACAGTATTGGCAGACTGGAAGTGTGACAATAACAAATGACATCTTTACATGCTCAAATCAAGATGTGAAATTTTTCAAAAGGTTAACATTCAAGGTAGATAATTTGTTGTACTTCTTAGTGCAAAAAAATGCATTTTTTAATCTCGCAAGTGTTTCACTAGTTGATAAAAATAACCTGCTAATATAATGATAATTTACACAGGTACTACAGGAAGTCAACTTTGACTGTTACATTCTCATTTTCTGTAAGTTAGGAACTTCCCTGAGAGGTGAATTCCAGTTACACATAAGTTTAGCACCATTAGCAGAGGTTAATTAAGTGAATTTTTAATGCTTTTTCTTCCCATATTCCTAGTGATCTTGGAGTCCAATTATACCCTTCTCCCTTTGTTTTTCATGTTTCAGTACAGTGAGTTCAGTCACATACATCTCTTTTGGTTTTAATCAATGTATTGTGCCTGTTTCTCTTTATCAAATTCCCTTGCAATCTTTAAGGCAGTGCTGTTGAGTGACACCGATTGCATATTACAGATAATGGTGACAACGACTCCTCTCGGGGGAGGAGCCACTGGCTGAGTACCAATAGCTTCAGAGTGCAGCTCTTCAGGCAGAATGAGGAGGACACTACTTGCCCCCACTGCACCGCCCGTGTGAGATGCGTAGTGTCTCTGCTGTCTGCAACAGCCATACTGTTGGTTCTTCTCTACTACGGCCCAGGCCATGGCGTATTTACCATCCCTGTCCCACGACACTTCTGTTTTGGGCACTGGGGTCCACATCATTGCCACTGTGTCTGGTTTGAGGTACCCAGGAAGAAGTTTGCCATTACTGTTTTTAAATTGTCCGGCTTGATAACTGTACAACAAGGCATTTCCAAATTTCAGAAGGTCACCTACTGATGACAGAAAGCCACCACCAGCCCACTTGTAAGAATTGTCCACATACGGTGCATTTACCAGCCGTCCCTTTTTATTGTAAACATAACACCTGAAATTCAAGAAAATTCAACTTGTCATTCTCGTATACTATGCACAACTATTTTAAGCAGCCCTACATTAAAAGAGCAAACTGAGCATGTATTAGCATGTTCTCACAAAAATTCAGGGGTTTCTTAAAATATATTTTGGTTGAATATATTTATAGCAGAAAAATCAACAAGTCAGACAGAAAAACAAAAAGTACTAATCCTTCTACTTACTCTTAGGATATACTCAGAATAAAGGCAATATATAAATAAGAGATGTGACAGAAATAAATAGATCAGCCAAAACAGAATTTTTCTTAAATCCCTGTCCTAGATTTGAAGTGTTTTAAAGAAAGAGTAATTCTACAGCTACGCTGTGATTATCAGACACTGAGCCTTAGATGACTGCTCTGAGACAGTAGTTTCCATTTATGATTTCCTCCACTGCCCCATTATGGTTGCCATATTCTGCAACAAAGCAAGAAACATTAAAGAGTCTTGCAAAACACAAATTAGAAACTGCCAATTAGAACGGCAGAATAAACCAAGGTCAGTAAAAAAAGAGACAGACAAGAAACCCTCGCCTAATCCACTATATTGGAATGGATTACATAAATTTCTCTGGGTTTGTTGTTGTGTGGGTGTCTTTTGTTTTGTTTTTGTAGGGTTTTTTGTGGTTTTTGGGGGTTTTTTTCCTATGTTAAGTGAATAAAAAAATCAATTGGTAAAGCATGTTCTGTGTTAAACAGAATTTTAATTCTGGTCCAGATTGATACTGCAATTTGATTTATGAAAACCTTGTGTTATTGTGAGACTATTACAGTTCCATGGAACTCTTAAAATGCCAGTATATTAAGCAAACCAAGGTAACTATATGTTCCAACATAATCTTCTAGTTAATTCTTATTTTACTCTATTTACACTTATGTGCTTATTTATACCCAAAGTAAATGTAAACTTCTAGTCACCCCTACCATTTTCCCCCTCCATATACACTCTTATAACAGGAAATACTTATTTCTTGTTCTGTAATTTTACATGCTAGTTACAGAACCAATACCATGGCATTGGAACCAGCTACGTGTCTAACTTTAAGGTAACATACAACACTTCATTCAAATATCTGGGGAAAAAAAAATAAAATCAAACTCTTTTTTTTAGCTGTTTAATTAAAATAGAGCTAGAGTTGTTGTGGAAAAATAAAAAGTTTCACTCTTGTTTACCTTGCTCTGTTGTATATCATTGCTTCATTGTCATCTAGTACAGTTGACAGCATATCCAAATCACGAAACATTTTCAGCATATAATCTGTAAATTTTTGTCCTGAAGCTCTCTCCACAACAGCACTTAGGAGAGTAAAGCCATATGTTGAGTACAAGAACTGACTACCTTGAAGAAACACAGTGAGAAAGCAAAAAAACCCCACATTAATTGCATGATCCTTAAACAGAATCACATGTGCAAATAAAACTCTATACAGCAATAATCAGGTATTGTTGGTCCTAGGCCTAGGGAATTCTGTACTGCAGCAGACACAGATCTTGCTGAGTGCCAGTAGCTCTGAGAACAGCACTAAAAGACTTCCAGGGATCTGTATGCAGTCAGGTTTCATGCCAAGATGTGAACACTGACATTGAACATCCTTTCACAAGATTTACCCCACCAGGTCTAATAAGGATGTCTGGATTTGGAAAGCTGAAGCAAGCCATAGAATGACTTCCTAAAAGATATTCAGCTACTGTGACTCGTTTCTATGTCCATACCCTGGAGATGGGAAGACAACAGCATTTTTCAAGTGTGTTCATCCCTTTCAGCACAGTGTTTCCAGTTCTAGAATATCCTGAAAGATTATATGCACACTAACATGCATATTAAGACAATATAATTTATTTACAAAACAATGTTTCATTTAAAAAAATCTCATACTTGTGCTAATGCTTTTTATGAAACATCTACATATTGAACAACTGCTAAACTGCCTACAGTTGAGACAGATCTCTTACTTGAAGTGATTCCTGGAGTTCTCCAAGATGGTGAATGTTTAACTTCTTCCCCTTCCTACCCCTCTCCCCTTAAATGTAGATTGTTTACTGTTTATCAGCAATATATATAATTTGCCTTTTAACCTGATTTAGAACTTACACTTCAAGTTCCTCAAACTCCTCTCTAGACTTAATTTAAATAATACCAACAATAAATTACTTTAATAATTCTGTGGTTCTATGGTTTTTCTGTAGAACTTGTAACTCTGGTTTAGTGCCTCAGTAAAAGTTTTTGCTTTTGGTTCCTATCTTGAAGGCCCAGAACATGACTACAGCAGTTGGTATCTGCTTACAAAATACTTTGTAGAAACAAATTTGTTACCAGAATTATATTCCGCTTTAGCATTTGTAAATCCAGTAACTGATATGTTTCAGGTCACTTACTGCATTCCTTACTGCTCCTGGGAGAAAAGTCATATATATATATATATGTATAGATATATATAACATGACCAGATGGTTTGTGCAGAACACACCAAATACTTCTCTGCTGAGCTTTTAATGGGGCACGTGAAGAAAAAAAAAAGGGAAGGGAAGCAGAACAAAAGAAAACCTCCACACAAACACTCTTTACTGGACTCTGCTATCCTCATTGCATGCAAAACTATTTGAAACAAAATTCTCACCAGAAGAGCACATTTTGGTCTAAATTAACTGAAACTCACCTGGTTTAAAGAATAAAGGATCATTTTTAAATATCTTCAGTGATTCAATCACACTTTCAAATTTTTCCTTCAAATAATACTCCTCCTGTTCAAACTCCTTCTCTTTCCTGCCAGGCTTTGAATTTCGGCTTTTTGGCTCACCATCATGTTCTTTCTTTGGTTTGACAGAATCAGTTCTTTCAACCCCTTTACTTTCTTTTTCTTTTTGTTCTTTGTCCTGATGAGGTTTGGTCAGTTTAAGTGCTCTGTTTGCCTTTTCCTTTTCTTCTTTTACTTTTGTAATATCTTTTTCATAGTGACGAATCCCACTCAAGTGTGAAACTAAGAGTCTTGTAGTAATAGTCACCTAAGCAGACAGGATAATATGAGCTCTCTTCACTACAAGATATGACACACACTAAATCACCAAAAAAGTAAAATTCACCATGACAAAGAACAGACAAAAGTGTAAGACCTTTCAAATATCACGTATTAAACCCAGTAAAAATATATACACATATATATATACAAACACTACACATTTAATATAAAACCAAAGATCCAAATTTTCAGCGTTGCTTTTTTGAGCAGCAAACATCAGTACTTGTCAAAATGATTATTAGTGTTTTACAGGAATAAGTCCAGATGAGGCACCTATACACAGATAGCTATGCAGTGACAGGAACAAAAATGTAAAAACCCAGTTCTCAATAAACAATTACATACCTTTTCACCCTCGTAGACTTTTTCTGGAAATTCAGGGACATATTTCTGCACTGGAGCATCTAAATCCAGTTTCCCCTCTTCCCACAATTTAGCAACAGCCATCATGGTCAGACACTTGCTGATACTCGCGATGCGCATGATCGTCTCTGGCTTACACACCACACGGTTCTCTACATCAGCATAGCCTAAACCTGCAAGGAAATAAAAACACTGTGCTAAGTGCTTTGCACAGAGACATGCTGAATTAATTATTTGCAACGAATTAGATTTACCAGCCTTTTAAAATGTTTCTCCTGCAGCTAAACTGGGATATGAGGAATTGGACTATCCCAGCCCCTGCTTCAGTTCAGTTAATAACATTTTACTGTTCTAGTAGCAGTTAATCAGAGCCTGTTGTATTAGCCAATGGCAACCCAAGTCACTGATTAAGGCTACAACAAACCTAGTAATAAATGCAGTTGAAGATTAACCCAAAATTTACACTCCTGAAGTCAAATATTCAATGTAGAAAACCCAAAGAGACCAAAATCCAGATCATAAAATAACTGACCAACAGTCATAAACACTCCTTTTATTGTTCTGAATTGATGGTTGAAGCAGTAAAGGGTCTTATTTTATCAAAAGAGAAATTGAGAAAGGAAATCACTCACAAATGCATAGCAATTACCTAAGCTTTTTAAAGCTTCACAAAACAGTGCTGCTACACACCAGTCAGCATTCAACATCACTCAGCATGACTTCAATTAAAATACAGCTTAACAGTCCCTGTAACAGTGTTTTCCTATGTAACCAACCCACAAGTCTGGTAGCAAGAACTGGAATTAATAAGGCATTATCAAGCTGCCATACTAGTCTTCAGTCTGAGCCAGCTTTGAAGAAAGTGCAAGTGATGTTGCAGCATAAAAAGCAATGCAATGCAGTAATGACATATTTGCAGTCTTCAGTACAAGAAAGGCCTGCAAGCAAAGCATGCCTGTCTATATAAAACAGTAGTCTAACAGTGAACTACTCAGCAAAAAAAACCAAACCTTGCCAAAATATAAGAAATAGAACAGATGACACACCACTCTGTCCAAAACCCTTTCTCTTACATAGCTGCTACTCAAGTACTTGCATAGTGCTTGTGAAGGCAGATGCTGTTCCCCTCAGTGAAAACACCTTCCAAGACTCACACCATTCCCACCAGCAAGAAAGCAGGTTTAATATCCTGGTCACAGCATACATGCAACTTACTCCTGTTCCTACTTTTCCCCCCATGAAGAAGGGAGGAGGAGACTCAAACAATGCAGAACTCTGCTGTAGCAAAGTCACCCCCCCCCAGCTGCCTCATCAAGGCACTGTTGTTCTCTACACCCCTGTGCAGGAGGGTACAGAAAGCTCTGCCATGGCTTATGCTCCTACGTGTAGTGGGAGTTGCCTTGCTACTGGATCTGGCAGTCCTGGTGATCAACAACAATCCTGGCACTCATTCCCTCAGGCACTTTCCTGCTTGTCAAGGAAGGGATTCTGCAGAAGTCTTATAAAAACTTCCGCTTTCATTGCTAGGTAATTTGAAACCAGAAAAAACTATCAGATT
This sequence comes from Atrichornis clamosus, assembly GCA_013400975.1. Lineage (NCBI taxonomy): Eukaryota > Metazoa > Chordata > Aves > Passeriformes > Menuridae > Atrichornis > Atrichornis clamosus. The sequence continues at coordinate 295,291 of WBMZ01002040.1, forward strand.
TGAAACAGTTTGTGATTAAGTTTTAACATGATTTTCTCATTATGCCACGTTACAAAAGGTACCAGAGGCTCTCCAACTCACTTCTGTCATGATGAAAGAGAAAATAAAACCCATAATCAGTTTTGTATGTATGTAAAAGTTAATGCGATAACAGACTGTCAAAATAAAGTTAGTAAAAGTCTTACTTACAAGGATTTTTTCTTCAAATTCTATAAAACATAAAGGGAATATGTTGCCATTTACTACCACCATTTAAGTTGTCCAAAAAACCCAAAACACACTGGGGTTTTTGAAACTCATGAAAATGTTTCTGAGAACAGATAAACATTTTGATGGGTTTTTTTAAACATCAAATGTCTACATGATGTGAGCAGTACTAACAGACTCTACTTAAAACTAAACTGTAACCAGAAAAATCACTTGCAATTTCTGAAAGAATGACACCTGTTAAATACCAGTACCTTCCCAGTAAAACTCTACACCCCAGCCCACAAATAGGAGACAGGTCACCAAATGTGAGCCATTATTAGTTTTACTATTAATTAAGTGCCTGGGGGGAGAGCAGTTCTTTACCTCCTACATACAGTTCTACCAGACCACTGTACAGCTCTATGCCCAGAGTATAAGTACATTCGAAGGCTGATCTGGAAAATTACTGGAAGAAAGGTTCTCCAATATAACTGTTCGGACATACTAGCACTTTCAGAAAGGTAACAAACTACCAATTCCTAGAAATTATTGAAGTTTACCAAGGAAAGTATCATTTGATACTCCCTAGGCATTTGTTTCTGGCTACTGTCCAAAGATGCAGCATCAAGTAGATGAAATACCAGTCTGATTAGCTTGTCTGAATTGATCATTGTTAAAATGTTCATCAGTTCTCAACAGCGTGCACAACTACTACTCTCATATACCAACCTTCTGACCAGACTTCCTTTCCATCTACAGAAACTCCAACTAGTATACCTGGGATTCCTGCTTCATCCTGCCAAAAAAAACCCAGACAGAAGACATTTAGAAGGATCTTTACAGTTAAAAACACCTCCTCCCAAACCCTTAAACTGTAAAAGCTACAAAAACCCCCTACAAATATACCTGCATATTGTTGTCATATTACATTGAAATTTTGTTATGTACCAGTTTGGCTGAACTGGTACAAACAGCTTTTTCAAAGCTGACATTTTAACTCAGCCATTGGGAAAAACATACCTAATAACAACATAATATTTTTGCTTTAATAATTCAATTAAATTAGCGGACAGGACATGCAAAAGAAACAAAACACGACAGAGTTAATATGCAACCGGCAAACTGCATCACCTACTGGCAGGCAGGATTTCAAATGAGCCTCAGCTGGATTTTCAAAGTAACTACAACGTGCTTTTTAAACAGAATCACAGAATATTCTGAGTTGGATGGGACCCATAAGAATCATCGAGTCCGACTCCTGGCCGTGCACAGGAGAACTCCAACAATCCCACCCAGTGCCTGAGAGCATTGTCCCAACACTCCTTGAGCGGGGCAGGCTTGGGGGCCCGTGACCATTTCCCTGGGCAGCCTGTTCCAGTGCTCAACTGCCCTCTAAGTGAAAAACTTTTCCTAATATCCACCTAAACTTCTCCTGACACAATTCCATGACATTCCCTCGGGTCCTGTCTCTGGTCACAGGAGATGGGTGCCTGCTCCTCCGCTGCAGCCCGCAGTGAGGTCTCCCCTCAGTCTCTTCCAGACTAAGCACACCAAGCGCCCTCGGCCGCTCCCCGTATGGCTCCTGCCTCTCCTTCTTACAGCTTTTACGGGCCCCCCGCGCTCTCAGATGTCCCACGCTGTGCCAACTTCCACAGACCCCTATATCAAGCTGGCCTAAGGTGTGCCAGCCCCGACAGCCTCCAGCGATCCCCGCGCTCAGCACCTTGATCCTCCGCACCAGGTCCCTGCTCCTCTCCACGGCCGCGCCGAATCGCCGCGGGGGCGGCGGCTTCTCCTCCCGCCCGTTCTCAGACTCGCCTCCTTCCGGCGCCGGCCGGACCCCCAGCGCCAGCCCCAGCGCCAGACCCCAGCCCCAGGGCCGCGCCCCGGCCCCGCCGCCCC